>CM077225.1:4480999-4555999 GCA_039654775.1 Spinibarbus caldwelli | reverse complement strand
AGTACACTGTTGGGTTTAGATTACTTAGTCTTGCTTTAGCCATTATATCTGACGGACTGATTTATAATCTCAAGAAGATGTAGACTATCGCTTAGATATTCACAACACAATCATTTGGTTTTGTCTTATTTTCAAAGGATATATGTAGATTATTTTTGAGTGATTCTTTAGGAGGTAAACAGTAAAGCATCTGTTTATGCAGTTACATTTGTAACTTTTTTGCTAATAATAATAATTTAAAATTATTATTATTATTATTATTATTATTATTATTATTATTATTATTATCATCATCATCTTCAGGCTCTTTATTTTGGCACTTTTATTAATGTAACAACTTACATTAATGTCAAATTAAGCAAAGGGTCATTTTTAAACTGATTTTATTATTTATTTACAGGTACTATGATATGTTGGAAAGGTTGGCTTTCAAATATAATGTTAAATGGCCATAATTACATCGATAAAATTATTTTGAATTATTTCATTCTTAGAAATCCATTTAGCAGAGGTATCCGTATCAGCGATAATGGCCTTAAATCTGTCTTGTATTGAAGAGAAAGGAAAATAAGTGTTATGGCCTATCCATAGGGAAGTCTCTCTTGAAATTATATTAGTAATAATTTGTGCTGCATAGCTTTTTCCATCCAGCTGAAATTCTGAAATGTCAGAAATGTAATCGTCACTTTCGGGTTCATTCTGGTTCAATCTTGGACTGTCGGCTTTGTATCAATGTGGTGCCAGACTTAGAATCTGCTATTTAAAAAAAAAAAAAAAAAAAAAAAAAAAAAGAAGGAAAACCGAGAGAGTGAGAGAGATGGGGTGTAGGAGAGACAGGAAATTTACGGCAGTTGAGTCAGACAGCTGAGCGTTCCCAGTATAGAGTGCTTTCAAGTGCAACAATTAGCGGTACACATTTCAGTTTGGTTTGCATGCAGAGAATTGGTAGATGGACTGAAAGGTGGCAGAATAATTTATTTCCACCCAGCAAATGTGATTTCATTTAAGCAAATGAGTTGGAGAGGCAGCGCGACTGATAGAGCTGACAGTCACTCGCCGTACTGTGGGTTCATCGGTCAGATTACTAACTTTGGCTCTTGTGTGGCAGATGGGTACATCACATAATATCAAATCTGATTTATAATCCATTTGGGTTAATGGTTATGCGACTGCAGAGTTTAATAGTTTAGGGCATCAAAATATAAATTATACAGCGCATCTGCATTATATGCTTGCAGAGTTCCTATACTTCCACAAAGCTTGTCATTTCTGCACCACATTGGCTCCAAACAGAACTGCAAAATTGATGCAGTTTTCACTGCATTGTTTGCACAGACAGATTGTCCCAGGGCTCCAGACTAAAACATTTATTTACTAATGTTAGAGGTGTGGTGTTATCATTTACTCGCCCACATGTCATTCCAAACCTGTATTTTTCTTTCTTTATGAGAAAAACAGAGAGACATTTAGCAGAATGTTTATATTGCTCTTTTCCATATGGTGGCCAGGGGTTGTCAAACATGGTTTTCCACTCCACAATAGCTAACAAATCTATGTGCAATTTGAATGTGTGCATATCCAGTTCTGAAAATTAGCATATTTAAGTTTGGTGTGTTTTGGTGCAGGAATTGGCCAATTTTGAGCTCAAAATTTGAGCCTAACTTTTTATTGTGAACATCCTACCTATCATCTCTGAGAAAGAGACTGCTGCACCACATGAAATAGCCAGTGTTATATTAGGATTATTTATATACTATTATAGTTTTTAGTAATAGTTTAAAGTAGCTGTTGTTTTAATATTTTTTTTTTATTACTTTTTTATATTTTATTATTTGTATTTTTATTCCAGTTTTTCTTTTTATTTTATGTTAGTAACTTTAGTGCTTGAACTTATTTTAGTTGGCTGCCAAGGCTACATTTCTAATTCTCGTTTATTTTTCATCTATTATTAGTTTTAGTTAACAATAATAACCCTGGATATATCAAGATGGGTGGAAATGTTTAGCAAATCTGTATATCCATTACAAGATAAGACAAAAAAAAAAAAAAAATTACACTGTGAGTATGCATTATGTAAGCAATACAAATCAATAGCAGCAGTGTTTAAAGTGCAGGCTATCTGGGGAAAACTATAATTGTATTCTGTATTACAGATGAACTCATTACACCAGAGATAAAATACATTATAAAACTAACAAAACTTGCAATAATAGGGTTATAATGGGAAACTCACTCTTTAACATGACTCCCATTGTTCTCCAATGCATTGAACCCTGTAGAGTAAAGCGTCAGCTACAGAATTACTCCCAGCAGTGTGTTGTGCGTCGGTCAAGCGTTGTAACATTGCGCTCAAAGTTCAAACAATTTCAACTTTGACCTTGTTTCCTACTGACCTTTAGAAGCAGAGTCAGTGATTACTGGACAACCCCCATGATATGTCCAATGTCAGTCTTTGCAATGACAGGTCCAAACAATAAGAAACTTTTTAAAACTTTTTTTTTAAACTTTATTGAATTGTTCATGGTATTTATATCATAACTTCATTTAACTTTTTTATTATTTTTTTATTTTTTCATCATTTATTTGCTGTCATCTGGCGATTTTACATGCTATTTCTGTAATTCAGCGGTACGTGAGCTGATGAAAATCTAATAATTAGATCTACATAAAAATGTAAATATAAATAATTAAAAAAAAAATAAATCAAAATAAGCACTTACTAAAAATGAAATAACTATATATAAAGACAAAATACTTTATTTGTTTACCTGCATGTTGTTAAATTATTTGAAATATGATCTGAAAATCTAAAGGAGTTCTTCGTAAATATTTTAGGTCAAAAGGTTGTATTTTATTTATTTTTATTTTTCAGATGTCGCACGTTTTGTTTGTGCTAACATGTAGGCTACATGTTATGTAGCATCTCATAAAATTGCCCATCCGTGATGCTGCAACACTTTTCATATGAAGGTCAAAGTACTGTGTTTCTGATTCAAGTTAGGTGAAAAGGAATTAAATGACCAGTAATTAGTCAGTTACGGTACTGAGTCCGTATTCATATAATTACCTGCAGGGCGTAACATTCAGTACACTGCCTACTCAGCAGCTTTTGTTCATACTGCACTGGTTTATACAGTACAATCCACTAGCTTACCTTGCATAGCGAAGCCACATATCTCTTTCTCCTGGCACATTTTGTCTTGTGTGTGAAGTTAAGCCTGGCTTTGAACCAAATATTTGTGCTGATGAGTTGTTTTCAGAAGTAAAAAGCTCACTTTTCTACCTCAGAAGCAATTGTTCTGCAAGGCGAGCTAATACATGTCAAGATCAGGGCAGCCCTTGGTATTTCTGCAGGCCCGCTGAAGTTATTATGCGAAAGAAGACCTCATTCTTCGCCTGAAGTTCACAGCGCATTAGGTTGTGTAGTTTAATGCAGTGTGGAAATTTATAGCACCGAACAGGGCAGAAAAATATGGCACACACTGTGCGGGTGTTATTGAAAGCATGACCTGATGTAGCTTATGTTTGCAACAATTCGCTTGGCATTGCATGTCATGCTTTGTTAGATATGTAGAGAGATAACTGAACTGCTCAGGTTTACAGGGCATTTGTCTTTTACAGGTACAGACATATGAAGCCTATAAAAAAGTCAATTTAATACAGAAGCTTGTTTATGGATATTGTAAGAGTGCAGGTGTCCAATTTGACCTCGATTTCAGTTTGTTTTTATTGGCATGGATCTCGCACATATGGTACACTGAACTACACTGAAGCTATTTTAGGGAGAAATATCTTTTTAAATGTATAAACACATTGTCAGATGGTGTGGTTTTTTTTTCAGTATTTATGTGGAATGAAAACAATGAGGATCCCAAATGACAGTGATGGCACTCTTACTGATTAGATAAATGTACAGGAAATGTAATATAAAACTATGAACAAAGTGCAGTATTTGTGTGCAAATACTCCAATTGCTTAATGAATCAATTCATTTACATTAATTATTTGAATGAGTCAATTCACTGAAGTTAACTGAACTTTCAGAATTACGAGTATAGCAGAGCGTGATTGTTTTTGGACTGCGTAATACAATATTAATTCAATAACAAATTGCAACATGCCTCCATTTAGCCATTAAAAAGAAAGTGGGTTATAAACACCCTAATGAACACTGAAGAGTTCAAGATCTCCTTTACTAATACTTACTTTATGATGCTTGGAAAGCTACAAAATAATGATATAATAATATTATATATATATATATATAATAATAATAATATATATATAAAAATCGTGTTTGGTCGCGTACTGTATTGCGTATCTTGTTAGTGTCTGCACTTGCTTGGCCATTTGTTGTGATAAACAGGAAAGTATGTTCAAGCGCCAGCAGAAGACTGTGTAAAGAAATACTCTTTGAGAGAAGCAGTCTATCAGCGGAAGTTAAAAGCAGCTCGTAAGTGTATTTACTTGTGTCATTAGTGTTTAGCGCAGTTGCCGTTGCTTGGAAACGCTTGTTTTGTTTACTGTGTCGAGACTTGCTGAAATTGCATTTGGTCTCATACTGTATCGCTTATCTTGTCAGTGTCTGCACTTGCTTGGCCATTTGTTGTGATAAACAGGAAAGTGTGTTCAGCTGAATTCAATTAGTGATTTGTTACACAGGTATAAAAAGGTTATTTTACCATGTCAGCGGTCGCAGCAGCCATCGTGTGAAGCCCTCATTGTGTGAAGACCGAAGAGTGTAAAGAGTATCGACTGTGCGACTCTACCGGGTAGGGACCCCGGCAAGGGATATAAGTATCGCTTTTTATTTATCCTCTTTCCTACTACTTTCCTACTTCTCTTCTGTTTTAGTTTTTATAACCAATACTTACTATGTGTTTTCAGATCACTACTATCACTACCACTCGCAAACGACGCATCACACACTGTAGGCAGTGCAATCCTAACAACCTGCACACTTTGCCTATGTCTGCTAATACATTACTTTCTTTTTTCGATTGGTCTCTGGAATTGTCAGTCTGCTGTCAACAAAGCTGATTTCATTACTTCCATTACTAGTCATTGAAGGCTAAACCTCATGGCCCTGACAGAGACTTGGATCAAACCAGAGGACAATGCTACACCTGCAGCACTTACCAATAATTTCTCCTTTTCTCACAACCCCCGTTTGACTGGAAGAGGTGAGGGTACTGGTCTGCTCATCTCTATTAATTGGAAATTTACTCCTTTACCATCTATGAGTATCAGCAGGTCCTTTGAATCACATTCGGTTACTATTACCTACCCTCTTAAAATCCATTTTGTAGTTATTGACCTCCAGGACCACTAGGTAACTTTGTGGAAGAATTAGATGTGTTGCTCTCAACCTTTCCTGAGGATAGTACTGCTTTAGTTATACTTGGAGACTTCAACATCCACCTAGATAAACCTCAAGCTGCAGACTTCCATGTTCTACTTGCCTCTTTTGATCTCAATAGAGTGTTAACTACGGCTACTTACAAATCAGGCAACCAACTGGATCTTATTTACACACGACACTGCTCCACTGATTATGTGCTGGTTACTGCACTGCACACCTCGGATCACTTCCTCCTCACTCTTAACCTCAACATGATTCCTGACACAACACATACCCCTCCACATGTCACATTTCGATGTAACTTACGCTCACTCTCACCCTCCCGGTTATCTGCTATGGTTTCATCTTCGCTTCCTCCCCTTAAACAGTTATCATCTCTTGATGTTAACAGTGCTACTGATACTTTCTGTTCCACTCTGACATCTTGTTTAGAGACTTTCTGCCCCTTATTTTCCAGGCCAGCCCGTACCATCCCTTCTGCCCCCTGGCTATCTGACGTTCTCCGTGAACATCGTTCTAAGCTCAGGGCTGCAGAGAGGGTATGGCGCAAATCACAAAATCCTGCTGACCTTAATTTATATCGATAACTCCTCTCTGAATTCTCTGCTAATGTCTCCACTGCTAAAAGGACATACTATCACGACAAAATTTTCCTAACTATCGCATGCTCTTTAAAACATTTCCCTCCCTCCTTTGTCCTCCTCCTCCTCCTCCTTCATCAACTCTAACAGCTGATGACTTTGCCACATTCTTCATTAATAAAATTACAAACCTCACTGCACAATTCTCCACACCACAAACTGTCAAACACATCTTACCAGCAAACATACACTTGTTCACATCCTTCTCTCCACTCTCTGAGGCAGAAGTCTCTAAACTCATCCTTTCCAGTCATCCTACTACTTGTTCGCTTGATCCTATTCCATCTCATCTCCTTCAAGCCATTTCTCCTGCAGTTGTACCTGCACTCTCACTCACATCGTTAACACATCCCTTCACACTGGAGTTTTCCCCTCAGCATTTAAATAGGCTCGTATAACCCCACTTCTTAAGAAACCCACTCTTAACTCAACTCTTTTAGGGAACTATAGACTGGTTTCCCTTCTACCTTTCATTGCAAAAACACTTGAACAAGTTGTGTTCAACCAAGTCTCTGCCTTTCTCACACAGAACAACCTCCTGGATAGTAACCAATCTGGCTTCAGAAGTGGACATTTGACCGAAACTGCCTTGCTCTCAGTTGGTCTTCCAGCCAATTCCATCAAACCTCTACAATTAATCCAAAATGCCGCTACAAGATTAATCTTTAATGAGCCGAAAAGAACGCACCTCACACCTCTGTTCATCAATTTGCACTGGCTACCAATAGCTGCTCGCATAAAAGTTAAGGCATTAATGTTTGCCTACAAAACCATCTCCGGCTCTGTACCCCTTTACCTAAATTCAGTACTTCAGACCTATGTGACCTCTAGAAGCTTGCATTCTGCAAGTTAACGATGCATTATTGTGCCATCCCAAAAAGGCACAAAATCACTTTCACAGACTTTTTCATTAACTGTTCCCACCTGGTAGAATGACCTGCCCAACTCAATCCGAGCAGCTGAATCCTTAGCCATCTTCAAGAAATGGTTAAAAACACATCTCTTCCATCTTTATTTTACCCTCTAACTCTAGCACTATCTATTCTAATTTTATTTGAACTATGGCTTCTTTAAAAAAAACAAAAAAAACAAAAAAAAAACACACACACACTTGACCCTCTATCAATTGCATATTTATTCTCTAACTGCTAGCTTTTCTTAAAAAACTAACACTAGCTTTCTTTTCTTTTTTTCTATTCTATCTACTTGTTTCATTAAAAAAAAAGAAAACACTAGGATTCTTTTTTTTTTCTATATTCTATCTACTTGTTTTCTTAAAAAATAAATAAATAAATAAATATTAAAAAAAAAACCTTGCTACGTGTACTACGTTAGGCTAACTGAGACTTGTTATAGCACTTGCATGTTGTTGCTCTTTTGTTGGTTTTGATTGCTTCTATTGTCCTCATTTGTAAGTCACTTTGGATAAAAGCATCTGCTAAATGACTAAAT
The DNA here is from genome assembly GCA_039654775.1 of Spinibarbus caldwelli. Lineage (NCBI taxonomy): Eukaryota > Metazoa > Chordata > Actinopteri > Cypriniformes > Cyprinidae > Spinibarbus > Spinibarbus caldwelli. Next base: position 4,548,544 of record CM077225.1, on the reverse strand, counting down.
GTAAATGTGTATATATATATATATATATATATATATATATACTATTGTCACTGTACTCAGAAATCTAGGTTAATGCTGCTATTTTCAGTTAGTTACAAATGTCCAACAAAATCTATTACCTACACTACCATTCAAAAGTATGAGGTCTGTAAGATTGATTGATTGATTGATTGATTTAAATAATACTTATTTACATAAGTGACAGAGGAGACATTTATGTTGGAAAAGATTTGTATGTTTCTGATAAAAGCTTTCGGTTTCAACTAAATGCTGTTGTTTGAAACTTCCTATTAATCAAAGAATCCTACACAAATATTAACAGTTTTCAGCATTGATAATAATAAATGATTCTTGAGCAGCAAATCAGCATATTAGAATGATTTCTGATAATGTAACACTGAAGATCACAGAAATGAATTAAAATTAAAATATATTCAAGTAGAAATCAGTACTAATATTTCACAATATTACTGTATTTCTGATAAATAAATGCAACCTCTGTGAGCTTAAGACATTTCTTTCAAAAACATTACACATTTTACTGACCCCAAACTTTTGAACAGTAGTGTATATTTCTTCTTAGTGTGGTAACACTTTATTTTACAGTACGTGTACTTCCCTGGTACATACATGGTAAATACCTTGTACCTACTTACAGGCAAATGAGTGGTAATACAGTGTACTTACCAGAAGTGTATGTACGTGGTAACAAATAAGAAACACAGCTGTACTTAACAGTCGTACATGCATGGTAAGTAGTTTGTACATACAGACAAGTGTGGGTAAGAACAGTCAATTACAGGCAGGGCCCATACATGTAACTAATGAGATACTTTAATGTACTTACTAATGTTTATACATGGTAAATATGTAGTACTTACGGACAAGTGGGTACAAACAGGCACGTCCTTACCATATCCGTATATGGTAACTAATAAGACACATTACTATACTTACTATTGGTATATACATGATAATGCTAACAAAGTTTGAATAACTGGTAATTCCTGTGTAATATTTATGTAAAATAGTGCACTTTATTTTACAGTCCTATTTCAATATACTTACTATGTACGTACTGGTGTATGTACCTATTAGTTAATGTACAGAATAAGTTATGCGGCACTCAAGTTGGGGGGTATAAACATGGACCAAGGTACTTATTGAGTAATTGATGGTAGGTGCCTTTGCAGTTTGGAACTTTGGAAATTGGTTGGGAACACAACAGTAACTGTGCAGCACTGCATAGTGTTAATATTTAGCAGGCACAGTCCTTTTAAATAGGGATTTTGACACATGACAATCAGGAGTTGCAAGTGCAAATATGACTCTGGTAGCTACTGTATAATTCCAAAAGAGGAATGTGCATCATCAAAAATCCCTATTGGACCAATTAGTTAAGAGAATCAGTGTCGTTAAGGATAACTGTAATGGCAAATACCATCAATTACACAATAAGTACCTTGGTCCATGTTTATACCCCCCCAACTTGAGTGCCACATAACTTATTCTGTAAATTAACTAATAGGTGCATACACCAGTACGTACATAGTAAGTATATGGCAATAGGACTGTAAAATAAAGTGCACCATTTTACATAAACATTACACATGAATTACCAGTTCTTCAAACTTTGTTAACCTTACCATGTACAGTGGGGCAAAAAAGTATTTAGTCAGCCACCAATTGTGGAAGTTCTCCCACTTAAAAAGATGAGAGAGGCCTGTAATTTTCATCATAGGTATACCTCAACTATGAGAGACAAAATGAGAAAAAAAAATCCAGAAAATCACATTGTAGGATTTTTAAAGAATTAATTGGTAAATTCCTCTGTAAAATAAGTATTTGGTCACCTACAAACAAGCAAGATTTCTGGCTCTCACAGACCTGTAACTTCTTCTTTAAGAGGCTCCTCTGTCCTCCACTCGTTATCTGTATTAATGGCATCTGTTTGAACTCGTTATCAGTATAAAAGACACCTGTCCACAACCTCAAACAGTCCAACTCCAAACTCCACCATGGACAAGACCAAAGAGCTGTCAAAGGACACCAGAAACAAAATTGTAGACCTGCACCAGGCTGGGAAGACTGAATCTGCAATAGGTAAGCAGCTTGGTGTGAAGAAATCAACTGTGGGAGCAATTATTAGAAAATGGAAGACATACAAGACCACTGATAATCTCCCTCGATCTGGGGCTCCACGCAAGATCTCACCCTGTCGGGTCAAAATGATCACAAGAACTGTGAGCAAAAATCCCAGAACCACACGGGGGGACCTAGTGAATGACCTGCAGAGAGCTGGGACCAAAGTAACAAAGGCTACCATCAGTAACACACTGCGCCGCCAGGGACTCAAATCCTGCAGTGCCAGACATGTCCCCCTGCTTAAGCCAGTACATGTCCGGGCCCAACTGAAGTTTGCTAGAGAGCATTTGGATGATCCAGAAGAGGATTGGGAGAATGATGAAACCAAAATAGAACTTTTTGGTAAAAACTCAACTTGTCGTGTTTGGAGGAGAAAGAATGCTGAGTTGCATCCAAAGAACACCATACCTACTCTGAAGCATGGGGGTGGAAACATCATGCTTTGGGGCTGTTTTTCTGCAAAGGGACCAGGACGACTGATCCGTGTAAACAAAAGAATGAATGGGGCCATGTATAGTGAGATTTTGAGTGAAAACCTCCTTCCATCAGCAAGGGCATTGAAGATGAAACGTGTCTGGGTCTTTCAGCATGACAATGATCCCAAACACACCGCCCGGGCAACGAAGGAGTGGCTTCGTAAGAAGCATTTCAAGGTCCTGGAGTGGCCTAGCCAGTCTCCAGATCTCAACCCCATCGAAAATCTTTGGAGGGAGTTGAAAGTCCGTGTTGCCCAGCGACAGCCCCAAAACATTACTGCTCTAGAGGCCAAAATACCAGCAACAGTGTGTGAAAACCTTGTGAAGACTTACAGAAAACGTTTGGCCTCTGTCATTGCCAACAAAGGGTATATAACAAAGTATTGAGATGAAATTTTGTTATTGACCAAATACTTATTTTCCACCATAATTTGCAAATAAATTCTTTAAAAATCCTACAATTTGATTTTCTGGATTTTTTTTTCTAATTTTGTCTCTCATAGTTGAGGTATACCTATGATGAAAATTACAGGCCTCTCTCATCTTTTTAAGTGGGAGAACTTGCACAACTGGTGGCTGACTAAATACTTTTTTGCCCCACTGTATATACCATTAAGTATAGTAATGTGTCTTATTAGTTACCATATACGGATACGGCAAGGATGTGCGTGTTTGTACCCACTTGTCCGTAAGTACTACATATTTACCATGTATAAACATTAGTAAGTACAGTAAAGTATCTAATTAGTTACATGTATGGGCCCTACCTGTAAGTGACCATTCTTACCTACACTTGTCTGTATGTACAAACTAATTACCGTGCATGTACGACTGTTAAGTACAGCTGTGTTTCTTATTTGTTACCATGTACATACACTTCAGGTAAGTACATTGTGTTACCACTCATTTGCCTGTAGTAGGTACAAGGTATTTACCATGTATGTACCAGGGAAGTACACGTACTGTAAAATAACGTGCTACCAGTGTTATCAAATACAATATGCACTGTCTACATATCCTCTGTCTTATTAAAGTGTCTTAATAAAAATTCAGAAGCGCACACATATTATTGCCAAATAACTTCATTAAAAATGTTCTTCCCTTGTGCTTAGCATCTGCGAGTTTCAAAGTTCATTTTGTATGTTGTATTGTAGAAATCATCACATTGTACTTTCTAAGATAAACATACCAAATTGCGTACGTTCGTATTCTGTTTTTCCCCAGATCCGTCGAGTCATTAAGCAGACGCTCGCTCTCAGGAGAACTTGGTGATAATTGAAGCAGGTGGGAGCAAAAACAGTTGGAAATGTCAATCACTGTTCAGTTAGTACAACTGTCTCTGTTATTTTGGTAATCTGCCTCCAAGAGTAGTTCAAATATTGAAGAAAATTATCTGGTGTCATTTTGAGTTCACTGCTTTTTCCCCCATTAGCCTCGGGGGAGCCTGCTAGTACGCAGCAGATCTGATTTATTGTGAATCACGGGTGTTAGAATGTGTTTAGTTGGAGGTATTCTAAGTGGCTACAGTACGTTCACACAGTCAGTGTTTTGAACTGAAAACCATATTTACTAACAGGTGTGACTCTCGTTCTGTTCATATGATAGCTAACAAGTGCCGCTCAAAAGACCCAAAAAATCTAATGACGTATTTCCAAAGTGATGTACTTCTAATCTTCTTGTTGTTTATCTGGTCCTTCCACTTCTCTATCTGTTCTGTTTAGATCCAGTTTGCTTTCTTGACTAAACATCCTTCATCTCTCAAAAAGTAAAAAAATAAATAAAAATAAGACTATTGTGTTTCTTTTTAACAGTTTTTGAAAGCAGAAGAAAAAAAAAAAAAGATTTGGAATGAAAGTGGACTAAATATTCCAGAAACTGTGATTTCCACTTGATTTTCAACTGAGATGTGAGATCATACAGTAAGAAAAGGTTTCCAGTATGAAATTTAGCTTCACAGATAAGTTTTTTTTTTTTTTTTTTTTTTTTTTTTTTTTTTTTTAATTTGCATAATAATTTGTATAAACCATTGTGCTGTGTGGTCAAAAATTACCAGCCTATTTAAAATTGCTTGGAAAAAAAAAAAAAACATTTTGTGTTTGAATGTTCATTCTAAAACTGAGGTGTATAAGCTGATAAATTGGTTTTACTTGCAGATTTACAAGTAATTTTTGGTAGGCCAGTCATTTCTGACCGGGAACACCAGAAGTGTAATAAGGTGGCGAAAAAATCCTTTAAAAAGTACAAAAAAATATCATTTTTTGGAGGAAGGTGTTATACCCTGTGTGAACAAAGTCTAATTCAATTGCATTAACTAGCATTTTCAGGAAAAAGAAAATCCTCTCCGGGTCAAAATGACACAACATAACATGTTTTAATTGCTCTTTTGCACAGCTGCATCTCTAAAAGTGTAGATGCATTATTTGATTTCCCTTCACTGTAGCTGTGTCCCAATGTTGAGTGTACACACTTCGGAGTGCATGGACTTCGAAGGCCACGCCTCCAAAGTGCTTGAGACGCTCCGCCTTCGCAGGATTTTCTAATTCCGCAGCCAGGTATTCCCGATCACTGATCCTGTCGCATAGCAACGGTGCGAGAGGAGAGCTGCCATCCTGCCAGGACAGGTGGAGCCAGAATTGCTCATTTTTGTTTTATGTCATAATGGAGGAGATGGTGATGTACCTCAGGCTTAGCCAAGACCGAGGCCAGGTAAGTTATACTGGTTTGCTGCGTCCTTAATTGCCGGATTATTTAAATGCAGGTATCGCTTGGAAATTACTTGAATAATGGAAAAACTACAAAATACACACACACAAACATAGCAGTTCAAATGCTGACTGATATCTTAAAAAGGTGCGATTTTATATAGTTCATTGTCTTGACCATGGTGATCATATGACAGGTTTGCAACCCAGATTTTTTAGGCAGTTAAGCATAAAAATAAAACTGTGAATAAAAAATAAAAATAAAAATAGGGCATTGTTCAGCTCAATGTTCTGCGGCAGCTGTGACAGCTGACCAGTGCCCTGTATGACCGGTCCGAGTCCTTCAGATGCAGCCTTTGATATAGCAACAATTTGTTAATATTCTGACAAAATGTTGCTTTCATTTTCAAAATAATCAGTGGTGGACTGCAAGGAAGTGCATTTAAGTATTCTTGTTCAAATATGAAGTACTATGTTTTTTTTTTGTTTTTTCTCACTGGACAGCAACACTACAAAAATATGGTCTTTTACAACATGATGCGTTGTTGTAGATTAAACCCAACAGTATATGAAGTAGGCAACTTTAAATTTAACAACCTTGAACATATTCAGAAGTAAAATGCAACATACACAGTGCAACAGTAATATTAATGCAAAACCATCCTGACAAATTCTTTTTCAGAACAATACTGTAGGCCTATACCTTTACTCTCAATATCTTAAGTATATTAGAGTATGCAAGATAATACTTTTAATTAGAGGATAGTTCACCTAAAAATGAAAAGGTTTGGAATTTTCATTTTTGGTTGAACTATCCCTTTAACTAAGGTTTTCTTTTAAATATGACTAGTAGTTTTTTCCCCAGTGTGGTATTAGTAGTTACCACAAGTAGTTTACTAAAGTATCTCAATATTTCTTCTATCAGTTACTTTCCCATAGCTCTAAACAATTTCTCTTTCCCTAACTCAGACCAGACCCCTGTACTGCAGGATAAAGCTGAATGTGCCAGCGCTGGACTGGTTTTTAATGGTTTTGGGCTGAGCAGGGAGGCCCTGACAGTGCTGCTGGATCTTCTGAGAAGTGCCACAATCTAGACACTGGTGTTTCTCTTCTGTCTGGCCAGTGGTAGATCATACAGAGTGGTCTTCAGGGTGTTTAACATGCCTCGTTCCACTGTATTGTCCTTCGTGTCGCTGATGAGGTGCTGGCCATTCATCAAGAGATTCACCGCCCGAAGACCCCAGAACACCTGGGGCAGGGCTGGGCTCAAAACTGATGTTTTTCTAAGCTATGTTGTAAATAGTTGTAAAAAGTACTTTCAGTAATGTATAGAACAATTTGTTTTAATGTGTAAAACATTTACAGGACAAAAAAAAAAAAAAAAAATAGAAATTAGGTTGTTTCATTGACAATGTGACATAAATATATTGAAAAATTTTAATGTACCCATTTTTTTCACTGTTTTCTCTTCTTGAGAGAAGGGTTAATATAATTTATTGTCTCTCTGTTCTCTCCCTGTTCTCCTGTGCTCTTCTCTCCTCTGTCTCTCTGGAGTTTGACGTCCTCTCGGAGTAGCTCCACCAGCTTCCACTCACTCCCTCACCTGTCCCAGGACACCTGCAATCCTAATGTACAACATATTTGTATATGTACAACATATTTAAACATATGTACAAATTGGTGCAACATTAGAAAATATGACACAGCAGGACATGCATACAAAATACTGTGCTCAAGTGTTCAAGTTTGGTTAAAACATTTGTGGACCTCTTGCATGACATCACTACAAAACACAACAAAGTGAAAAACTATTGTCTTATATAGTGGTTGTCTTATTGTTTGTGGGCTTTGTGTTTAAAAAAAAAAAAAAAACCCTGGCTTTTAACACTTTCGCTAGATATTTGAGTAAATGAAAACACAATACTTACATTTCAATGTGAATTCCCCCACAGAACTCTCATCCGCCATCGTCATCTGCGCGCTATGAATTTTGGGATATGGTAGGGTGCGAAGTGTCCATCAGATGTACACTTCATTTTCCTGGGAAACGGAGGGTGCATTTTACATCGCTTTAGAATTACTGCAGCCTTCGTAGCGCCGCGGTGACGCAATCAGCCTTGGAATGCGGTCTTCGGAGGGCTCATTCTGAATTGGGACAACTTACGTCGTGTTGCTGTGACACAATCTCACTTCAAATACGCCCTTTGGAGTCCACACACTTCAGTTTGGGAAAGACTTCGTCGCGCCGCTGTCACGTATTCGCACTTCAAATATACCCTTCGGAGTCCGCGAACTCAACATTGGGACACAGCTTGTGATTCCTATGAGACTCTAACAGAGGTTGGCACGCAGGCATGCATGTTTAAATGCTTCTCTCTCTGTGACCTAACAAGCAAGCCTCCATGTGCTTGGGTCCCCACAGCTGTGGTCAATCTGCTAACAGGCAATTTGAGTCCCTGATCCTGTGGTGCAAATTAAGGATGCTTATTGGATTCCTTGTGTCAATTCGTGCTCAGCATTTGCCACCCAAATGGAGACCAATGGTGCATTCACGCTTGGCCTCGCACGACTTGCTTGAAGAGGCAGTGAAATGTCTGCATGTCTTTGACAAGTTGCATCTTGTGGAATTGAAAGTTTCACAACTAAATGCCCATTTATACCAAGAACGATAACTATAAAGATAACTATAATTTAAACATCCACATCAACGAACGGTATTACGGTGTTTAGTGTGAATTGCCATTTTGTTGTCTGTCACTTTAAATGCTCAATGCGTGGATGTGTGGATTCTGATTGGTTTTATTATTTATCAGATGGAAAAAAAAAAAAAAAAGCTCTAAAAGTGATTCCAATGATATTGTTCATCTGTGCCATTATCATTATACTCATGGTGTGGACTTTGCTTTTTTGACATTTATTTATATTTAAAGGGATACTCAGCCTCAAAATGAAAATTTTGTCATTAATCACTTACCCTCATGTCGTTCCAAACCCGTAAAAGCTTCGTTCATCTTCGGAACACAATTCAAAATATTTTGGATGAAAACTGGGAGGCTTGTGACTGTCCCATTGACTGCCAAGTAAATTACACTGTTGAGGCACAGAAAAGTAAAAAAAAAAAACATTGTCAAAATATTCCATCTGCCATCAGTGGTTCAATCTGAATTTTATGAAGCGACGAGAATACTTTTTGTACGCAAAGAAAATAAAAATAATGACATGTATTCAACAATTTGTCTCCTCTTTGTCTCTCTGTGTCAGCGCAGCGCCATTTTGGAGAGCATCTGATGGACGCAAAGTGCGTATGCTATTCTCTGTCATCAGTAATGCATGGATACGCGGGTTCCGTTCAAATCAAAGCGTAAATAAACGTACAATACATATCCATGCATTACTGATGACAGAGAATAGCGTACGCACTTTGTGTCCATCGGATGCTTTCCAAAATGGCGCTACGCTGTGGGCGAATTCCAAATGGAAGTGAGCATCTCTATGCCCTACTCCCTTTGAAGGGCAGACCCCTTTGAAGTGAGTTCTTTGAAGGGTGTAGGGCATTACTGTCTCGTATAAGCGTATGGAACTCCCTTGGCGAAGGGAATGACTGACCAGATGTTACCTTGACCACGCTGCGCGTGAATGCAGCATTCAGCGCTTCATCAGTTTTTGCAAATAAATATTTCTTCTTATTATTAGTTTATTAAAATATTGTTTAATTGTGTACTATTTACTATTACATTTTTTCGAACTAAACTTGCTTAAACTTGCTTACACTACCGTCTTAAATCATATTTCAGTCGCTGATGAAAACTATTTTGTATTACATTAAAATAAATACAAATTTAATCAGCCTATTCTACTTACAATTGTATGTGAAGTCGAAATCAACACCAACTTTGCTTTAAAGTGCATCGCAAGATCTCCTGACTGAAGATGACATGATCACAAACGGAAATCACTTCCGTGAAGTGACCATCGCATGTTCCCTTCGCTAACGCACTTCTGGAAGGGCCCTTCGTGAAGGGATTCAGTTGCTCACTTTCGTTTGGAACGTCCCTACAAACGTCCCCTTCCCGAAGTGCCCTTGAAGGGCACAAAAAATCCGTTTGGAATTCGCCCACAATGTGAACTAACTTACTGATCCACACTCTGGAACAGAAGGGGGCGGTAATGCACCAATAAGATGGATGTCAACCGCCGTTAAAGAAGAAGAAGGCGGCAACATTTGAATTCGTAACGAGCGCGTCAGTCAGCGTGGGCTTTGCTGTTTACGGTCGCTGGACTCGCTGCTCGGGATGGAGATGAAGATCGCCGAATAAAGGCTTGGATCTGGGTCTGTTCCTCGCAGTCGTATGGATTCTAGTGATGGCGAAGTGAAGCGTTTTCAACCAATGAGGCTTTCAACCCAATTGTATCGGAAAAAGGTTCATTACTCGAAGCTTTTTAAAACGGTTCATGCTGTGGCCATTTTATGTGGTCATAAAATAATATACTAAAATAAAATAAATTCAAATAAATCAAACAAACTTTATTTACTTATTTTTATTTATTTATTTATTTATTATTTTTTTATATATATATAGTTATATTGTCAGCCACAGCATGTCGGAGAAAACGCCTTTTTTGCCCCATGGCAAGCAAAGTAAACATTACATGTCAAGTAAAGGTTAAACGATTGCAGAAATGTTATTTATTTTGAGGGTTTAAAGTGAAGTCTTGTTTAACATTATGTAGGCCTATTCTTGGAAACGAGCTGGCAGAAATCACACAGAACAGAACGAAATGTTATCATTTCATATTAAGTAAACAGTTGAAAACGAGGTAATGTTTACTTTGGCAAGCAAAGTAAACATTACATGTCAAGTAAAGGTTAAACGATTGCAGAAATGTTATTTATTTTGAGGGTTTAAAGTGAAGTCTTGTTTAACATTATGTAGGCCTATTCTTGGAAACGAGCTGGCAGAAATCACACAGAACAGAACGAAATGTTATCATTTCATATTAAGTAAACAGTTGAAAACGAGGTAATTTATATGACAACTAAAAACAACTAATAATAAAATTAATGCCGCGATTTCAGTATTCATAAGGATTAATTTTTAGATGTTAATTCGTCAATTTTTAACGTTTAGATGCTGAAAATAGGTCAGTATTGTACGTTTTAGTGCCTCTGAAAACGTAAGTAAATGTACGTTTTATGTTTTACGTAAAATACATATGAATTATCATGAGATCACGTTGGAAATTCAGATAAGGGTTTTTTTTTTTTTTTGCATGCTTGCAAAGGTCTCTGAGCCTTCCTAACTGTAGTACTAATTAGTACATCCCGTTACTTTTAACATTTTACTTCCAAGTACACAGTGGTTTTTGTATTGCTGATTGTTGGCATTTTAGTGCTTTAAAACGGCCACCATGGCCAAAATATAGATCCCAAATGCTCATCAGTTCAAGTCAATAGTCTTGTACAGCACTGTAATAGATAGTTTCCTCTCACCGCTTTACATTGGGACGGACTTCTTCAAAAGCACGATAAAGATGGTTATGTTTAACAAGGCTTATTAAATGAGAGACGACGAACACACAGAGGTTAGAGGTTCTAATTGCCTTGTATTGAATTGCTGCCCCCCAGGGTTGATTACAAATTATATTCTTGAACATTATGAACACTGGGGGATCGATAGTTATTAAATTAATTTGTCACCTCTTTTTGGACTCTTTGACGTGTCTCATAAATGGTGGACTGTTTTGTGCTATTATTGTCTTGCTGAGTTATATCTTAGAGGATCAGTCCATTCAAAACAATCAGAGGAATCTTAGTGGTCATTTAGCTGTCAGTATAAATGAGTCTGATTTCAATTTGCTCGAGAAATCTGGTCATAATCTCATTATAGCCATAAAGGCTGTCTCCTCTAAAACCCGAGACACACTGCACAATTTTTGGCTGTCCCAGATGAAAGACTGGCATCGTGAAACAATCGCAGTGATTTCTGATTTGCCACCATTGTTTCACGATGCCAGTCTTTCATCTGGGACAGCCGAAAATCGTGCAGTGTGTTTCGGGCTTGAAACAGATCATAGATGTTGTACTTCTGAAAAGTTCTGCGTACTGCTCCCCTTTTAAACCCACGGCAGGAGTGCTTATTTGAATAAATTAATTGAACTCCCAGTATGGTGTGAATAACATTAAATTGATGCATTTCAATCAGTTAAAATAAAAATTGCCCTAAGGGCCATTCTCAAATGACCTTGAGCAAGTACATCTTAAACTTTAATTAGTCCAAAAGGCAGGCAACCTACGAGAAGAAATTAATTTGCTTTTATGCTTTATGGATTCAGTTACACCTGAGTTTCCTGATAAATGCATAAAAAATGTTGCATGTATAGCTATATAGATGCTATATTAATTTCAAAAATGTGATGTTGTATATGAATGATATAAATGGGATATGGAAGTTTTAATTAACTAAAAAAGTAATTAATAAAAAAGAAAATTAAAATTAACTGTTTAAATTCACATCTAATGATACATATGATTGAAATCATGGTTTTGTTTCTTATTTAATACCCATGTGTGCTCTTTTTAATTTATAATATTGTATAATGTCTACTCAATGTTCAATGTTCTGCTAATGTCTTTAGGCAATTATATTTTTGTTATTCTCAACAAATATGTTTATGAATGTTTGAGTTGATAAATTAATTTTTATACCATGTAATTAATTAAATTCACATTTGTATTACATTTATTATTATTTCTAATTGTTATTTCTTTACAAATTTGAAGAAGTATAATTGAAATAACATTATTGTTATTTTATATCTAATAATACGATTTTGTTTCTTATTTTAAGCTGAAATTTACCAGTTTTACTTATTTTAGTTGGAGGAAATTACAAAAACAGGCTTCCATTGTGGAATTTCCCCACTCACTTGCCCCACTTGTTCCAAATTAAAGCCTGTGTTTTCACGCTACTGGAAACTCAAGTCAAGTTAGCAGAATCTGCACCCCCTTCAACACTGTCAAATAGACAATATGTGATTTGTTTTTATCATTCATGAGGCAGAAAGAAAGAGAGCAGGGTGTGAAATCAAAGCGGCGTAATTTGTGACGGCCACCAAACGAGACTCTCAAACCCTTGAGCCGATCCTCAATGTGCAGGACTTAAAAGTGTAGCCAGTGTTTTCCTACCTTTCAACATCAGTGAACACAGATAATTAGTGTCACAGCTGGAGCACTGGCCCTGTTTGATGATGCAATAAGATAAATGGCCAAAGATTTATTTGCCAGTGCTGCCTTGGGAATCATTGCTATCATGCTATCCAATCATCTTGTGCCATTTCAAAGATCTCTGTAGGGGATGCCCATGATAAGACCATCTCATTAAACCCAAAGCGGCCATATCAGACCTCTACATGTCTTAGTACCAAGCCCCTGAACAAAAGTGCTTCTCATGTTGTTCCATCTTTAACGCTCATGTTTTGAGATCCCGGCCAGCATACAAACAGAATAAAGCATGCATGCTTTTGAAAGCGGCATACTAAGTTAGTGTTATACAGTGAAACTTTCTTCTGTGTGCAGTGACACGTGCCATGAACATCAGTTGTGATGCTGAGCATGAGAAAGCTTTAGCATGCGTATAGCTGCATCAATTTGTGACGCATGTAAGCAGCCCCATATTTATCTGTTAGAAGTGGTTCTCTACATTTGGGATTTGTGATGCATATTTAAAGACATGGCATGTGGATTTCCATAGAAAGAAACCTGAAGCAGTGGTACAGAAAGGTCCCGCAGTGTGGGCGCTGTGGGGGGTCACGAGCAGTAGGGGGGCCTACAAGTGTTGAATTCAAAAGAGCACATATTAAAATTAATCTACAATTCGGAGGAACATCGGTGAGGGTACACTCTTCGGAAAAATATATATTGAAACAAGGAGAAAATACATCAAAACCTATGAAGCAAGCAACCAAACATAAATATCCTAGCGGTGTATACAGATCTCCACAGCGTTGCTTCCAACTCACTCTGCTGCAACCGAAGGAAAGAAAAGCTTGGTAACCTGACTAATTTTGTCAGATGTATTAATTGTGTGACATGAAATGTAGTATTTCATGACAAAATGTGGTTTACTTGGTTTACTTTAACGCATTTTGTACACAAAGACAAAATCCAGTTGCATTTCATCAATGGAAATGTAAATTCAGCATTTCATTTCATGCAACTTTTGTAGACAAAATGCCTTCTGTGATCCATAAAATCTCTAAACTAATATTCAAATATTGAGCACAAAATGCATTTTGAGACATTTTGCATGAACAGCAACAAATATCTTACTTACAGAAAGAGCATTTTTATACAAAGTGCATTTCGTATTTTCGTCCTTTTCGTATTATTCAAATATTGAGCATTTCACGGACAAAATGCGTCTTGTGACATTTTAGATGCATTTTGTTTTCTATTATCTACAAAATGAAACATGAACATTCACCCTTATGTGCATGAACTGGAAGGAACTTGAAGTTTCTGTCTGTTTTCAAAATGCAGATTAAATTATAGGCTTTGCCTCGCACGACTTCACAAAATCTGACAGCAGTGCTTGGATATTAAAAGTAAAACTATCACTGTTTTAAAAACTAAACTTTGAAGACAGACTCTTTATTTTATTTTATTTTATTTTATTTATTGTACAAGACCATATACAGCTTTACAACATAAATAGTGCTCAGATTGCATAAGAGCAATGATAGAGGGTAGATCTTTCAGGTGAAATCTGATGTAAACAATACATAATATGAAATTATTTCTCAAATTTAATGCTTTGGGGGACAAAAAGTGCTATTGAATGTTTTTTAATGAGTGCCTGTCTTTAACAGTTTACCCAGGTGTGACAAATTGGATTCATCTTGCGATCGCTAATAAATGTATGAAGCCTTGTTTTGATGTTGATTGTTTTCATTTGTACTTTCGACACAAATTACTAAATTACTGTTTCTGAAGCATCTCTGTCATAAAACTGAGAGTGGATATTGACTGACAGCTTTCAAAAGATGTAAAAATTGTCAACATAATAGTAAACGTAAACAAAGGTAAACAAAATGACATCACTCCAACAGGTTAAAGTGTACCTGCATTTTGTGTCACAAAAGTTAGTCGGGTTACACTCCACTTAATTTTTTGGCCGCTGACAAAGGAATAGCTTATGCGTGTCTGTCCCAAATAGCACAACTGGTTTGCTTGCACGTGTCATTGAAGTCCATGATACTGAGGATAGTAGTTGTCCTGTTATATGCTCACGTGTCCTCTTTGCAGCTTCATTGCATCCCTTAGCAAAGACTGACTGATGCAGACTCACAGTGAACTACTGCCCACGTCCATGAGGAATTACATCACCGAAGCAAAGGCTGAGGGCATCATTCTGGACATAGTGTACTGTGCTAAGTACTCCGTTTACTCAACAAATAGGCCTGATTCTGACACTCATCTGAAATCAACAGTCTTGTGATAGAGACAAAAAGCAGGAAAATCTGACCGTGCCCCCGACTTTTATTATTTAAAAATATATATTTTATCACATTAAAAGATATATCTTATATTATAATAACCAATTATTTTACATTGTCATGTAAAAATAAAAAGCAGTATTTAATAATCATGATAATAATTAATAATATATAGCCTAATATAATTAAAGTATTAATAGAATTGTTAAAACATGTTGAAACATTACAGTTATTAATTGTAGTGAATTTTGCTTTCGCCAACCTAAGGAGGCAAAATAGTGTAGTGATGGGTACTCACGTCACAGGTGACGTTATGATTTTTGGATCACGTGTCACTTAAGGTGTGGTTAGGAGTATATCACATAAGAAAGATTGGTGGGATACCTAACTTGTAGAACCTTACTGCATTATCAACACAAGGAAGACACAAGTGTAATAAAATATTTTTTATTAACAAAAGATAGACAAGAGTAATCACCAACTACTAAATGAATACCATGAATGAAAAAGGAATAAAGTTCATAAGATGCATAAAATGCAAGTGATTATGTTGGATGTTGCTATGTCAGAGCTACGTTATCTGGAAAGATGAACTGTCACTACTCTTAAACAAGTAAGGTGAAGAACCTTATTATGCATCAAACAGATACATGAAAGATTATTTATCAACTGCAATCAGCTATATAACATCTAATGTCAATTAGAAAAATCATATACTGATAATACACAACAATGCCAAGGTCTCTGGAAGAGGTTTGGATAGGTGATAGTTACATTCTCTGTGGTTGAGTGAGCAGTCCGGTGGCAGTGACTTCATCCACTGGTTGTGCTGGTAACAATGCAGTGGGGAAAGGAGCAGAGATCCGTTTCGACAGCCTTGAACATGAAGCGCTGGAGGATGCTGATCTCCTGGAGCACCAAAGAGTCCTAAAATCTGGAACACGCAGATGTGACCCTGAAGTAGGTGCAGAAGGTCCTTAGCCTGGATCACGCAAGCAAAGGTACCTTGGAGTGAAGGTTTGCTCGCCGGAGCTTAACCTTGTTGCAAATGTCTGTGTGTTTTCTGCCTCTCTGGGCTAGAGACTCAGAATCTGGTCGATCCGCTTTGTCTCTCTAGGATGGAGATTCAGGACGTGCTGCATCTGTTGTTGTCTTGCTGGACGAAGACTCTGAATGAAGTCTGAATGTAGATTATCTCTTTCCTCGCAGGCTGGAGGCTCAGAATGTGGTTGTATCTGTTGCTGCCTCAAAGCTGGAGACTCAGGACTTGGTATCTGTTATTGCCTCCTCCCTCACGGGCCAGAGGTTCAGAGCGTGTTGATCTGTTAGTGTCTCCTGGACGTGCCAGAGACTCAGAACGGAGGTTGATCTGTTGCAGTCTCACCTTCACAGGCCGGAGACTCAGAACTGGTTGATTCGTTAGTGTCTCACCCTTGCAGGCCGGAGACTCAGATCCAGAACAGTGTATCTGTTAATGTCTTTTCCATTGCAGTACTCAGACTCAGAACGGGTTGTTTCTGTTGCTGCCTTCCCTGTAACAGGCCGGAGACTCAGAACGGGTTGTTTCTGTTGGGAAGGTACCTTTATCCCTTTCCGATGAGGAGGAGATTGCAGTCTGGTGCTTCTCCATTTCCAGGCTGTGATTGGCTATTTCCATCGGAGTGGGGGGACACGGTGTGGCCCACACATCTTTCTTCCTGTGGAACTTATTTGCATAGTCCAAACACACATTTAGAAAAGTTTTACCAATGCATCATTCACTTACCAAACCACAACCAGAATACCTTTGGCAATGTTACGAACACATTAAGTCCAAACATGATGGAAGAAGATTGAACTATCATGCATGCATTCATTTGTCCATTAACAGCTGAGTTTGTGTACTACACGTCGCTGTCACTGAGAATACTTATTTCTCTGAATAAGTATGAGATGTGTGTGTTGTAGTGTGCATCAGTTTTAAGGTTTAAAAACATAGTTATGAATGGATTTGGATGGATCTCTGTGATCTCTCTCTTTGTTTCACCCACTGTTGCTGCATCCAGAGGTCCTAAGCAATTTTTATGACGGTCATAGGCCAAAACCTGAGGAATCAGTCTGTTGGTGGGTGAAGGGCAGAAACCTGAATTTTGACCAATGAGAAGTCCTGTCCTTCCCGGGCTTTGTTCCAAAGGTCTTCTTCTTGCCCTCTAAGAGGTGTCCGGCCATTGTCCTGGCATCTTTATCTGATGGGGTTAGACAGTTTGCTTATGTTAGTCCACCAAGATCCAATCAAAATGTAGCAAACCTTTGTCCACTATAGTGGTCAGAGAGGGGCCCCGCCATAAACTGGGCCCTGGAATGTGCTGTCCACTACATAATGATTTTGAAATAAATATATTCTGCTCACAAAGGCTGCATTTATTTGATCAAAAATAAATAAAGAAAAAAGCAATACTGTGAAATATTATTACAAATTTAAAAAAAAATAAAAAAATAAATGTTTTCTATTTTAATATATTATAAAATGTAATTTATTCCTGAGATGCAAAGCATAATTTTCTGCATCATTACTCCAGTTTTCAGAGTCACATGATTTTTCAGAAATCATTACAATTTGATTTGATACTCAAGAAACATTTCTGATTATTTTCAATGTTGAAAACAGTTGTGCTGCTTCATATTTTGTGGAAATGGTGATACATTTTATTTTTCAGGATTGTTTGATAAATAGAAGGTTCAATGAACATCATTTATTTGCACTTATCAAACACATTTATTAAATTTATTAAAGCATTTCTTAAATAGAAATAGTTTGAAACATTTTAAATGTTCACTCTTCACTCAGACGTTTCATTACTTTAGTGCATGATGAATATTTTTTTTTCTTTTTTTTTTTTTTTAATATTACCACAAATGTTTGAGTAGTATCATTGTTTCCACAAAAATGTTAAGCAGCAAAAACTGTTTTTAATATTGATAATAAATAGTAAATGTTTCTTGGGCAGCAAATCAGCATATTAGAATGATTTCTGAAGGATCATGTGACACTGAAACTTCTCTTTGTAAACAACAGCAGATTTATACCTTAAATGATTCTAATGATGAATGTTGTGTTCCCAAATGCAAATGAAAGCAACTCAAATCCAGCCAGAATTTACAATGAATCGAAGCTGAAAACACAGTACTGTTACAGCAGATATATAACATGAGACTATAGCCTATATTTATATAATTACATCACAACCGTTGCGAATTTTATGATAGTTCTAAGCAATCTCAAATTCTCACCACCATTCATAAAAAGTTACTGAGCGAGTAACACATTTCAGAGCAGATTCTACTCGCATGTGGCGCTTTGAACCATTTGAAACTGTCATGCAGATGGCACAGATTAAACCTGGAAGAATCACATCCCTGAATCAAATAAGTAACAAAACAACAGTTTCTGCTTGAGCCTGTTTGGTCAGCTTTGCTAGACAGATGTGTTTTAAAACCATTTATAGACTGTACAAAGAAGAGCAACAGGATATGGAACTAGCATGCTGTGCAATGTCCTCTCACAACCCTACTTCATTATAATGTCTGAGTTGTTCGCTTTCACCTTGCTTTCTTAGCAGTTCAGAATTGTAAGACATACGTAACAAAAACAGCATTCCCTGTAGGGGGCTAACAGCTCTTCAGGTTTCCATGCTAGGCAAAACTAATAAGCCATTAGATAAATTCCCAGTATCCCCCCATTCATGACTTGCTCATACTTGCAGATACAAATTGAAACAGGACTCACTCATATGAGTCGATAATATTTTCCAGGCACAGTGCAAATGAGGCAATAAACCAGAGATAATCAGCTTCTGTCATTCACTGTGCTTCATCACGGACGTCAAGAGCTTTAATAAGCAAATCACAAGATGTGACGTAAACATGACATGCACGTATGAAAACACAGTGCTACTGTAGCTTGTTAAATATATTCCTGAGACTTAGGCAAACATGGGCTTGCAGTTGTTCCAAAAAAATAAACCTACTTGAATGTCCTAAAGGATCTCATTTCCCTCCGGCAAGATTTTTGATCAAGCGCCAATAAGCGACATTCTTTTGAGAAACCATTGCAGATAAACAACATATGTATGAATAAGCCTCTTAAAGAGACATACGTACACTGAGGTTTTATTAAGTGCTGCTACTGTTGCTGTAATTATGTGCTCTATTTTCAAAGATGCCTTTAAGTGCTTGATTAGCCTGTTCTCATTTCTCATTCATAATTATGTGTACGCAAATTGGTGCACAGAAATTTGTAAGGATGTACTGCATGAGGATGAGTTACAATAGTCATGATATGTGAGGCTGAGCGGTGGCCCCTTTAATTTGAAGGCTGTGCTTTGGTTGTCAAATTTACATTTGTTTTTAAAAAACTTTTAAAACACACTTATTGCTTAAAGATGCAGTGTGTAATTACTGCACCAAACAGAGCTACAAAGATAATGACTTTTTTCAAACAGGTTTTCTCCCCCAATCTGCCACTGATTGACCAAACAGATGATTGTGTTCGACACAAACTCATATCATTTGTTGAGTCACTGTTGTTGCATCAGGCCGGTTAAGGTGTGCCTCAAAGACACCTCTGTTCACATTTTTTTCAGGTAGATCAACTTTCAAATGGCTTATATTTGTTTGCTCACATTATGCTGGGATGGATGGAGGGGGGGAATAAATAAATAAAAAGCCTTCACCTTAAAATATGATATAGCTTACTGTGATAAAGTGTTATGAGTAGAATGTGTAAGATTTTTTTTTTTTTTTTTTTTTTTTTTATGCAGCAAGGATGCATTAAATTGATCTAAAGTGCCACTAAAGACATCTATAATGTTACAAAATATTTCTATTTCAACTGTTTTCAACATTGATAATAAGAAATGTTTCTTGAACAGCAAATCAGCATATTAGAATGACTGAAGTCTGGAGTAATGATGCTGAAAATTCAACTTTGCATTACAAGAATAAATTACATTTTAAAATATATTAAAATAGAAAATAGTTATTATAATTGTAATAATATTTCACAATTTGACTGGTTTCAACCCCAAACTTTTGAACAAATGTGTAAATGTATTTTGAAAATGCTCATTTGTGTGCGTGGACAAAACTTTTAATAATCATTTATGTATGTATGTATGTATGTATGTATGTGTTAGTTTTAACCAAGAAAGAAACAAAAAAAAAATAAAAAGCCTAAAATCAGCAAAAACAAACAGGAGATGAAGAGAAGATAAACTGAACTCAAGTGGGTAGAATGTGAATCAGATTTTTCTATTATATTCTCCTGTTTGCCAACCAAAATAATGGCCTGGGAGAGTTGTTCAACTCATTGTGGTGATCTGTGTGATTTGTATGTCAGTTGTACTTTTCATATAAGGGTAAAACAGACAATGGCATTGCCCTTAGGACATAAGTCATTGTATAATGTAATTATAGGTAGTTCACTACCTACTGCATGTCTGCCGGCACTGATCTACTGTCCCACCAAACCCTGTAAGCTCACCTAATAGGGACCTTTGGGCTTCTCAATGAGTTGGCAACTGCTGTCTTGGCTAACGAGTTAAAAAAATAAAAAATACTCAGAATTCATGAATGCTTTAAGGGCAAAGTATGCATTTCAAACGAAGGGTGAGGAAATTAAGATTTGCTCAACCGCCTACAGATGGTCTCTGACAATAATAATAATGGTAAAAAAAAAAAAAAAAATTCTTGTGTAGTGTAACCACTGGGATCTCAGGCACCGTAATTAGGCTTTCAATTAATTCAAACATGCTCGGAAAAAAAAAAAAAAAAAAACCCATCAAGTACCCTCGCATGCGTGTCAAACGTGCCCCCCCTAATTGGTCTTTTATGAAGCTGTAGGCAAATCCTTGAACGACCAGAACTAACACATAAGTTCTCCTGAGTTTTTAACGAAGAGAACACATTATATAAACCCGGTGTCGAGCGAAGGCACTATTATTTGGCGTTTCTGCTAGAGCCTCCCACATGCATCACATTGATCCATCTCGTGAGTCATTATCGAAATCACTTCAACTGGCTTTTTTTGACAAGCCTCAGTGATTGGCGCTAATGAACACGGCACATCAGAGATAAATCAAAGATGGAAAAGACTGGTTTTATGGGGTGTAGAGCATGCTGCCTGGATGTTAGCGATGGGTTTGGAGATGGAATACCTCATTTGAATCTCTAAATGATGGAATGATAGGGAGGGTTGCATTAGTCCGGTTTAGTGCTTTCGTCATGGTCTATTGTGCATATCTGATTTTAAGCCATAATGTTATTAGATGTGCTGGAAATTTGCATCTAAACATGACTAGGCAGCCGTGCAAACAATGTCATGTTGACTGTTATCTAGCTCAGAGCTGTGTTTAACTAATATTAATTAGAGGTGTTCTTAAAGGGGTCATGAACTGAGAAATCAAAATGCCCTTGATCTTTTGATATATAAGAGGCCATTGCGTTATAAAAACATCCTGTAAGTTTCAGAACTCAAAACTTTCTTATTAGTCTAAAAACAGCTTATAATGAAGCCAATCTGCCAAAACGACAGCTTGTGGAATGTGCCAATTTATGACATCATAGTGTAGCTAAACTCCACCTCCGCAGAAGAAGACAATGCCTGCTTCTATGTCACTGCCTGTTTAGCCCCACCCACCAATTTGTGCACATAGTAGGTAAATAACAAGAGTGGAAAATGCACTTCTATGCAGAAACCAAACAATAAACTTGATTTGATGAACTTTATTTTTAGTGAAGTTCCAGACCATGTCAGTAAGAACCCGGTCATTTGTTCACGTCATTTTACAGTGGATTCATTTACAAACAAGGCACAAATCGACACAGGATTTTCATAAAGATTGAAGCTAAAAGACGGTGCTTTGCCAACTATATTGGGTACGATGTCACACCACACGTGTGAGTAACTTTTCAATACATTATCATTATTGATTTGTCTCTTCCTACAGATTGTTTGATATGTACTGGGTATTTAGGCATTTTTAACCTAAAACACAGCAGCGTCCATCTATGAAGGATGTAGGCTGTCAAACATACACAACTGTTATCCAATCATAGCAGTGGGTGTTTACTTCCGAGTCTACAATCAAACAGAGCGTTCTGATGAGGGGGGTCAAAACAGGACAGAAAATAGCTATTACTTCTAAATTATGACATTTTTGATGTCATGAGTGGACCTAAGAGAACAATACGAAATATAAAAACAAAAAAAAACAAAGGCAGTTCATGACCCCTTTAATGTTGCTACCTACTGATCATACTTAAGGTTAGAGTTTTGAATTTTTGCATCTTTCTCCTGTAAAACACTCTTACAACCTATCAACAATCTCGCACACCACATAAACTGCATATTAATATGCTAACAGCTTGATAGAAAATCATAGCAAACACCCGGAACACCACCCAGATTACCTTACCAATGTAATCTAACATATTAATGTGCTAACAAATAAGACAACACTGTTGCAACCACACAGAACACCCTAGTAGCCTCATTGCAATGTGCTAATCACTCTGAATGTTATAGCCATCTACCAGAATATTTTAGCCATTTTTGCATGGGCAAGCACCATTCACATTTTCTTCAGAAAATTAAATATCTAAGCTAGTTGTTCTTACTGTTATTAAGAAGATTTATTTATTTATTTGTTTATTTATTTATATTTCATTATTGGTAATTTGAATTGCTTTGGGGGGAACAGAAATATGTAAATGCATTTTATGAGAGCGAAGGGAATCTGATATCTACACTATTTACTTTTTTTTTTTTTTTATTATTATTATTTTTTTTTTTCTTTTTTCCTAAAAGCATGGTGTGATCATAGAGCATGGACCAATTTTAATACATGTTCTTTCTATGTGCCTACAGCAAAATGTCTAAAAAGGCATTTGCAGGTTGGACTGAGTATTTGAATGATTGGATCTCTTGTGTTATTCAGGTATTCTTTACTCTCAGTAACATTTATACACTGTAGTTATCACTCCTGTGCGTCATTAGTCATATAACTCTCTGACTTCAGGTCTCGGCAGATTGTTTACACCTGCTGCAACCTGCCTTGCATCTACCAGGACATATGATTTATTTCTTAATGTAAATTTCATTTTGTGTTTCGTCCCTACACCATCAATATTACAGCAGCCTGTACACAAAAGCCAGTGGAAGTTCAAACATTTGTTAATGTAGTGGCACGGCAGTTTTTAACAAACTTATTTTGTTAAAAATAAGTTTCTGTCAAGTGGGAAAGTCGTGTCAGCCATCGTGAGGAGCAAACTGATTGTATGCAGTGACATACTTGCAGATACTATAGGGCTCCAACGCTGCTCTTTGTGTTGAAACGGTTACTGTAAGTCTTGAAATGTAACATGCTTGTAGTGAATCTGACATATCCAGGGTGTCTGCAGGATTTTTAAGCTCAAATTTAAGACTTTTTAAGACATTTTTTTAAGACCTGCACAGATAAAAAATTAAATTAATACCATATGAGCGGGGTAGGACAATGTCAATGGTAACATATTAAACTGTAAAATGACTGTAAAAAAAGCATGATTAACAGTTCAGATACAGGTTTTCACAAAAACAAAAAGTATATATATATATATATATATATATATATATGTATATATATGTGTGTGTATGTATATATATATATATATATATATATATATATATATATATGTGTATATGTATATATATATGTGTATATGTATATATATATGTGTATATGTATATATATATGTGTATATGTATATATATATGTGTATATGTGTATATATATATGTGTATGTGTATATATATATGTGTATGTGTATATATATATGTGTATATGTATATATATATATATGTGTATATATATATAATATATGTGTATATATATATATATATATATATATATATATATATATATATATATATATATGTGATTCTGCATTAGTAAAAATGCCACATTTTGTGTTGAGGTGCTTTCATCAAGAGACCTTGTAAATATGTTGAATATTGCTTTCCTCAGAGTCAAAACAAATACTGTAAATAGCAGCATTTTGCCGGTAACGGCAGTACAAAAATCAGTGCAGTACCTGACTTTAAAATGTGCAGCAGTCATATTTATTTAATGAAATTACAGCCTTCTGAAGTTCTTGTCTTTCCACCCCAAATTTAAGACCTCCTCAAATCATAATTAAGACTTTTTGTACCATTTAAGACTTTTTATGGCCTTAAATTTGATACAACTAAATTTAAGACTTTTTAAGGACCAGTGGAAACCCTGATATCACACACTATTTACCTGTGTTTTTTTATTAAAAAAACAGACCGGGGTGGCCAACTTCACTCCTGGAGAGTCACAGTCCTGCAGAGTTTTGCTCCAACCTTGATAAAAACTCACCTGCCTGTAGCTTTCTATCTATCTATCTATCTATCTATCTATCTATCTATCTATCTATCTATCTATCTATCTATCTATCTATCTATCTATCTATCTGTCTGTTGCACTATAATAATATGTACAACTGAGTCTGCTGGCAAATTTAAACAAAAGAGAGGATGGGTATTAAAATCAGCGCCATCCCACCGTTAAGAAGTGAAGTGCTCTATTATCATTCTCCTTGCTGTCAACTTGAAGGTGACACCGCAGTTCATACTATGTGCTCTGCTTCACTGCCGGGTCTATATTGGTTTGTAAGTCTTTGAGGAAAGCAGTATTCAATATATTTACAAGGTCTCTTGATCAAAGCACCTCAACACAAAACATGTGGCAATTTTACTAATGCAGCAGCATCAGTTTCCTCGCAGAGAAAGTGGTTGCACCCAAAGGGCTGTGACAATGAAAGTAACCAGGACAGCTTCAGCCTGCTAGTTAACTCTGCGGTTGCTATGGGGGTGAAGCCTCCAGTAGCTATTCCACAAGGCTTGCTAATAATTTAATCATCATCTTGACTAGCTAACAACTGTTGATTGATGGTACATGGCACATGCGGACTCTTCATTAGACGTGCTGCGTAGGAGGTTCAACCATTGTGTGTCGACAAAGCAAAGTCAAACTACCTCACAGTGACAATCAGTATTACCTGGCAGCTCATGGGAAGACAGAGGAACACCTGAATTAGCTGCCACAGCAGTTAGAGGTGCAGCTGCATTGTGGGAAACTCTGTGCTGCTGCTGTGAATTACATCTCTGAGAGCTGATGCACGTCAACATTAATTTAAAAACGTAACCACCCACCTTTTATTTTTGCACATTCAGCTGCATGATACATGTATTATGAAAAACATGTGCAGAATGTATGTTAATCAAAACAATTATGGTGCTGTTCTGTCAAGAAGGCCTGAAAAGCCTTAGAAACTAATTGATGGGAAGCTTTCTGTACAGATAAAATTTCACCTTGCATGCCTTTCTAAAAATGAAAATTATAGGAATGAAGGAATGCACTAACCTACAATCTTTCTAAAATAAAAGAAAATAACCATTAATCCGGGCCATGTCCTTTGTTTATCAGCTTTTGTTCTCAGGTATTTATATGTCTTATACTGTTATCTGAATACTTTTGTAGTTTAAAGAAACAATTTGGTTTTTCAAGATTAAGTAAATCTTGATTATTTAGTAGTTTGAAGAAAGCTTCAAGTGGGAAAATAATTTAAAACCTTTGCAGTTTAAATGCTTGATGATTAAAGGGATGTAGGTCCTGCTAGATTGCAGTTTTTTAGGGGATTCTGGCAGGTTCCTAGGGTGTTGCTTGGAATTGGTTGTAGGTTGCCAGGTTGAGGTCACAAATGGTTTGAAATTTGTGTATTGTGTCGATCGTGTGAGGTGATGCGTTGGGTGATGCGTTTCATACAAGATCTGGCAACTGTACAACCTTGGAATAAAATATTGATTTGATTATTCATATAACTACATTTGGGCCATACAAATTATGGGAGTTTCCCGGGAGACATAACAAAACGGGAGGGGGACGGGAGATGGGTGTGAAATACGGGAGACTCCCGGGAAAAACGGGAATGTTGACAGGTATGATTACTATGCTATCCTGGGGGTTTGCTAGGGTATTACTAGGTAGTTTCTAGGGTGTTCTATGTTGTTTCTAGTTTCTGTTGCTTGGAATTTTCTAGAGTGTGCTTGGTGTTTGGAAGTTAATGTGTTCTGGTTGGTTGCTAGGATGTTGCTAGGCAGTAAGTAGGTTTTTCTGGCTGGTCACTAGGATGTTGCTAGGGTGTCCTGGTTGGTTGCTAAGGCATTCTCTAGGTTGTTCTTGATGGTTGGGATTTAGTAGATGTAGCTTGAAAGCTCAGTGAGGAGTTTGGAGTAGATTTGGGGGATTTTATTTGTCAAGGCAACACAATAATCTGCCGCATAGTAATGATTTTTCTTTGTGAGTTTATCATTCCGCCTTCACCTTGCCAAATAACTTTTTTTTTTTTTTCAGTCAAATTCAATAGCTGCGTCTTATCTACAGGTTTTAACCATTTTCACGTCTCTTGTACAAAATTCACTCAGATTAAATTATGTTGAATACAGAGTTGCTGTGCTGCACTCCAAGAAGTGTCATGTAAGGCTAAAAATTACAGCTCTATTATAGCTCACGTCCCTTCACACTTTAAAACTCAATTATAAGTTTACAAGGAAAACAAGTGGCTTCCCTCTTTTCAGTTGTCTGGTTTAAATTAGTTGTTTGACTTGTGCTTAATGTGTGCTACAGTCTTTTTCTTAGATTTCACACTGTATTGCTTCTGCCTTTACTATGCATTTGCATACACAGCTACGCAGCAGAATTTCCCAGAAAGTGTCTAATATAGAGGCAAAGTTCAGAGTATTTTATGAAAGCTGTGCACACCGTGAGAATCTTTTGTTTGTTTTTCTATGTACTGATTTACACGTCTGCAACACGAACAATGCAAGACAATTAAAGGAAGCAATGCTAGAGTCAATTTAACAGAATAACGGTTACAGATGCTTGGTGCTTGGTCAGTTAGTTATTTTCTTAAATTGAAATAAATTCTGTATTTGATCAGGAAACCTAAGTGTGATCCATGTAAGATCTAAATGAACTGGTTTTATTCAAGCTTTATTCAAAAATACTATTTTATATTTCCATATAACTGAAGTAACCTGGCCACAAATAGATTAAAACAGATGGAAACCATTTTGTTTTTTTTTTTTTGTTTTTTTTTTAATGTAGAAATAGCGCTTAAAGGTAATAACTGCTTTTGAAGTATCCAACACTGGTACAGACATTTGGCAATGGCAATAAAATGTTTTGTATAGTTGTGTGTTGTAGTATCAGTGTCTATACTAATTATGATGAGCATATGGAATGATCATTTTGATTTTAGCTTTTGTTGATCAGTCTAATTTGCAGACAGATAAATAAATTAAATCATGACAGACATTATACTGTCATTAATGTTTATGTCAAAACACCCTCTGAGCCCAGCACCAGGGATTTGATTCAGTACCACATGTTTGATTTGAGCATCAATGATGGGCTGAGATGCAATTTTCAGATTTCAAATTCATCAACATTGTGAGATACCGCAGCTTCCCTCATGGCACTTGCTTTTATTTTTCAAAATATATATATGACTTTCAATACATGCATAGAGGGATGTTTTCACATCACTCATGCAACAGTGATCTCTTGTATACAACGAGTAAACCCCAAAAAAACTCACTTAATGAGTCACAAAGGGCTTTTCCCCGCCATCGAGAATACATCATGCATGTTAAACAGCTCCTTTGATGATCTCACTACTGGATTTTTTTCTCTTCCTCTTTATTTTCAGTCCTCCCCAACTCTTTGCTGCCACTGAAAAACTCGACCAATTTTTTTTTCACATAACTCATTCAAGAAGCAGAGTGTTATGAGTTGATTAGAGCGTTGCTGATTTACAAGATTACGCAGACAATTAACTAAGCCATTGATCTGTGCTTAATCACACAAGTGTTTCTGTTCCATCCTTCTTTATTTTACACATCCCCAACAGGACCACCTAAATCACTTTTGCACACAGTTTTGAAGGGATTTTTCTTGGAGAAAAGCTACCTGATGGATAAATTTAAGTATAAATATAAATATGTAAATGCATTAGCCTTTTGTATTTATTGCTTGCAACGCCAAGGTCATGGGTTTGATTCCCAGAGAATGCATATACTGATTAAACGTATACTTTGAATTACCTGCCAAATAAATAAATGTAAAAGTAGATATACTGTGCAATGCTTGCTGGGAGAATGGCAGGCTTTGAGACAGATGCTCTTCAGATGGACACTGTCTTCCAACCTGTTAATGAGAACATCTGCATATGGACGGATCGTTCGAGTCAACAGGAAGCCACAGATGGATGTTCTTCCTGGGGTGCAGAAAGCTGCTGAACGAGTTAGAGATGCATATACGTAACAATTAAGACTCTTGTGTCACGCTGGTCTGACTATCCTGTTTTTATGGAACGTGAGACATTTCTATTCATTTTTGCTGCAATGAAATTGCACTGTTCATTATCTTCTTTTAATCATATACTCACTAACTGCATGTGGAAGTGCTGAATAAAACATTCACAAGACAGACTGTGCATTAGGAGTGCTGCTGCTCATTATACTAGCTGCATTTTTGAGCATGTGTCACATCTCCCAGAATAGATGCCATAATTGCCATTGCATAAGGATGGGCAGGCTGAGGCAGCAGGGCACTCCTTGTAGTTCTGCTGTGTGGGGACGCTCTCCGACACAATTTATGAGAAGTTTGGAGCCCTAATCGCAGCTGTGGAATGCGGTAGTACAGGGCAAGCTGTTGAGAGGGGTCACTTGATAGCAAGGCTCGTGAAGCCAGACTTTCTGTCGATCGGCACAAAATCTGGTCCGGTTTGTAGGTTGTTATGGCCAAGAGCTCTCCACTTAAGCAGAAGGGAACTGGCATGTAAAGTGACCAATTATAATTACGGCTAGTTTTTGACTTGTTGTTTAGGGAACAATCTTGAAAAATGTTGAACTGGAGATTTTAGCCAGTTCTCGCTATTTCTGTGCGAAGTACTTATCAGTTAGTCCATAAGCGGTTGGTTGGCATGCTGTCTGAGGCTCTGACTCTTGGATATTGCCAATTCACATATCAGATGTAGTTTTCAGCTGCATTTCCTTGTGGAACTGCATAAGGATCTTCATTAAGTGAAGTGGAGAGGTCAATAGATATAGGGATATATAGATATAGTTTATATATATATAGTTTATATATATAGTTTTTTTATTTTTTTTATTTTTTTATTTTATTTTATTTTTTTTTATCTAAACTGAGGGGGAAATGGTGAAAACCATAGCAAAAAGCATTTCCAAGAAAATATACAAATTACATAGAAAACTCAGAATTCTTTGGCACCAGTTTTAATAGTAACATCATTATTTTGCTCTTTCAGCTTGTCTAATTGTGCAGACTACTGTACCCTGTGTGGGAGAGCTGTCCATGCAATAAATACTTGTACCGGATTGCTATTCAAAATTGTTGGCCCCAATATTTGATATTTATATTATAAACTTTTTTAAACCACATGCCTACAATACATGCCCATGAACCCTGTTGTGATAATGGTGTTTAGACCTGATGTTATGGTCCTTTGTATATATTTTTTTTAATGCTCATGTTGATGCCTGAATCAATTTTCTGTTTGGACTTTTAGTTTTGTTGTTGTTGTTGTTGTTGTTGTTTAAGTACATAACAGTAGTTTTGTGAATTAAAATACATATATATGCATATTAATTAAAAAACTATTAATAATAATAATAATAATAATAATAATAATAATAATACCCAGTACCCAATATGATTCTAGGAATCTAATAAGATCCCACTGGATAAAGTGGACCTATAGTATTTTTTTCTTAAGGCCTCTCAATGCAATTATATGATGGTAGTTTTTCACACGATGTCACATGTTGTACTGCACAAATTGTTAAGCCCAAGACTCCTTGTAATGAGCATCTCCACAAACATACAGACATTTGTAGTTAGATGCACTTCCCACGGAAAGCCAAATCGGCATTCCTTGTATGTCTACAAACCGTTTACGTGTTTATTTTTGTTGCTGCGCACTTTTATTCCTGTCGTGTCAAGTGGCTGGCTTGCTTCTGCGTTACCGCTGCTGTGCTCGCCAGTGATCAATATTTTCAGTGTGTGCCATAACAGAGCTCATCTCACACATAATAAGGCTGCACACTAGTCCTCACAGCACTGGGGAAAGTGCACTGCATTCAGATTCCCTGCTGTACGCCGCTGGAACCGTCTTCAGCACAGCATGTCAGATGCTCACACAGACAGGGCTGTTCTGGAAACAGTCACACCACAAGTTTTACTGATAAAATGCGTTTGGAATGTCAGACCGTAGGAGACCCCAGTAGTAAGTCGTCCTTCATCACTATTTGTTGAAAACTGAAATAAGTTATATATTCAGTGAGGTCCAAATGTCTAAGCCAAGTAATGAAAGTTCTATCTTTCTATCTATCTATCTGTCTGTCTATCTATCTATCTATCTATCTATCTATCTATCTATCTATCTGTCTGTCTGTCTGTCTGTCTATCAACCTGATCTCATGATGAAAACATACCTGTGGGAACTTTTTCGCAAGATGCGAAATACGTACCGCCATGTACGTTCCGTGACATTTTTGATGTGAAATGTCCACTGAGTAGCACTAAAAGAGTGTTTGTTTTCCTCCCTGGAACAGGTGAATGTACATCTGGTGCGTTTTATGTGACTTTGCTTTTGTACGTGTCACCACAGTTCTGATTTGAAATGACTACTGAGTGTCACTATAACTCTAATGCTCCATGACGTTTTAAAATTATGTACCATCTGCACTACACCTGAACCTACCCGATAGTATGAACAAAAGTGAATGTGTCATAAAACGCAGTCGCAAGCATGCCATTTTAGCTTGTTTTTCGATCTCTCATCTTTCAGCTTGAGTCATGTTTTTGTTGGGAGTCGTACACAAGGATTCCACATTCTAAGTCCAATTCCATGGCAGCTGAGCTACAGAGCAAGAAAATGTTCGGAAAGCGAAACATATGGAGCTGTCATCATAACTGTGTATGAAAATGATTACAAGTGCTCAATGTTTTACCACCTCTAGTGTTAATTTCTGCTGGAAACTGCAGTAATATGTGGGTCAGTGACAAAAAGGGGTTTGCATGATGAGAAATTCAAAAATATTTTAAAAACTTGTTTTTAAAGCATGCATCAGGTATTTAAAAATGTACACAGCATGTTTTTGTTGATTTTATGTAATTAAAAATGACATTTCTTACATTTTTCACAAAAGTTAAGACTGAATGTACTTGAAAATACCTCTGTTTTCTAAATAATCTTTTTGACAAATTATGTAAAAAATGTTAAAGGGGTCCTATTATGCTTTTTCACTTTTTGAATTTTAATCAGTGTGTAGTGTGTATGTTTGGGCATAAAAAGATCTACAAAGTTACAAATCTCAAAGTCAACTCCAAAGGGAGATATTTCGTTTTAAAAAAAATCCCTTTACAAGAACTACAACGAATGGCTCGTTTGGACTACAAAGTTGTTTTCCTGTATTTGTGACATCACAAATTGGTCCATTAGAATATCATTAAAATAAATCCCGCCTCCGGAAATTCAAATGCACGTTTCAAAATCGAAACCCGGTGCGGGTGTTTTTATATCACTGTATTTCTGATGGAAACTGACTGTCTTCAGAAAATTTTGGATGTCATTTTCATTTCATCTTGCATAAAGCAGGGTTTGTGAGTGGAGAGCTGCTTTGTGTACAGCGTTACCGGGGAAGCTCGCTCTCTCCCGCTACAACAGCGCCTCCCGCTCGCAGAGAATGAATTTGCATATATATGCCGCCATAAATAACAGTTTCACTGCAATTCATGTTATAATGTTAGAATTAAAGAACAATAAACATAATACATATTACCGTTGCACTTATCTGTACATAGTAAATGCAGTTATTTTTAAGCTGTTGTTGACATCCTATCTAAAACATGATTTAGCCAAAAAAAAAAAAAAAAAAAAAAGAACAATATCATTACCACTTTAATTTGTCTTGCACTATCCGTGCGTGCAAAGGTTCTGCGCGATCCTCTTGTTCAATATTCTCGGGGTCTGAATTGGCAATATTGACGAACTTGCTGTTTTGTCAAGGGGCGGGGCAGTACTGAAACACCGTCTAAGCTGTTCGCCAATCACAACGCACTGGGACAGCTAACCAATCACAACACATTTCGTTTTTCGGAAGGCAGGCCTTCATCAAACCCGGAACTGATCAAGCCGTTTGTGCCAGGCTGGGGAGGAAGGTATTGTAATAATGTAAATTATGTGAAAAATAATGCGATTTCGAACCACCAAGCATGAGAGCATGTTCTAGTACACCCACAAAACAAAATCAAGACTTTGTAAAAGAGCATAATAGGACCCCTTTACAAAACATATTATTATACTAAACTAGATGACTACATTTTATTCCACATTAATTTTCCTGTATATAATTATATTTTTATGAAAAATACTGGTTACGCCAATTGACAAAAAAGTTACACCACATGACCATGTTGTTTCTACAGCCAAAGGCCATTGTTTGTTGAAGAAATTGACACTGAAAATCAAGCATGACTGTCAACAAGTTCAGCTGAAGTGCTTTTTTTTTTCAATACTACAAAAAAAATAAAAATAAATAAAATCTAGCAACATGAATTTATCAGTGATGAACAGTGAACTCATGTCTCATATTGTAATAACAGTTAAGAAACAATATCTGACAAGAAATCATCAGAGTGATGAACAGTGAACTCATGTCTCATATTATAATTTTAATTTTTGTATTGTAATTTTGTATTGTATTGTGTCATCTATTGGGGAAAAAGGGGCTCTGTTATATCATATTAATTATAAAATATCAGAAATTTAATGAATTGTACTTTACAGATGTAAATTGTAATCTTTGGTTAACATTTTTTAATCAGTGAATTTATGCTCAAATGTAGACACCCACTTCCTTCTGCTACATTATTAGATCATTTATGTATATATTACATTACATTATTTGATACTATATGTGACCCAGGACTACAAAACCTGCCATAAGTGTATTTTTTTTTTTTTAAATTGAGATGTATGCATCATAAATAAGCTGAATAAATAAGCTTTCCATTGATGTATGGTTTGTTAGGATAGGACAGTATTTGGCCAAGATACAACTATTTGAAAATCTGGAATCTGAGGGTGCAAAAAAATCAAAATACTGAGAAAATTGCCTTTAAAGTTGTCCAAATGTTCTTAGCAATGCATATTACCAATCAAAAAATTAATCACTTTTAAAAAACTAATCATTTTGACCCATACAATGTATTTTTGGCCATTGCTACAAATATACCGTGCTACTTAAGCCTGGTCTTGTGCTCCAGGATCACATACTGTATATTTCTTAAAGGGATAGTTCAACCAAATGTGAAAATTATTTCTGTCAAATAAATACAATTGAAGTGACATTAAGAGTGAATGGGTGATATTCAGTAGTCCAATAACCTGCATCAATCCATCATAAAAAAAAGTGCTCCAGACGGCTCCAGGGGGTTAATAAAGGCCTCCTGAAGCGAATCAATGCAATTTTGTAAGAAAAATGTCCATATTTAAAACTTTATAAACCATAATCTCTAGTCTCTGCTATCTATTATAGTTGCGTTCATGACAGAGTGGCATTTCAGCGGATGATGTTGGATGTAGACATAGCGTAAGCAGTGGTGAGAATATGGTAGTCTCGCGACAAACCAAGTTTTGTTTACAGCAAAGGAAAACCAATTTCCTTTTGGCTTATATTGAAATCCTTCGGCATTTTTCTTTATAAATCCTCGTTTTGTACTTCTAATTCGTGACCGGCGTTTTGTTCCGTTTTGTTACAAAAGTGCATTGATTCGCTTCAGGAAGCCTTTATTAACCCCCAGAGCCATCTGGAGCACTTTCCTATGATGGATGTACGCAGTATATTGGACTTCTATTGGACTATTGAATATAACCTATTCACTGCCATTATAATGCTTGGAAGAGCCAGGACATTTTTTTTTTTTTTTTAATATAACGCTGATTGTATTTGTCTGAAAGAATTAAGTCAAATGCACCTTGGACGGCTTGAAGGTGAGTAAATCAGGTGGTAATTTTCATTCTTGGGTGAACTATCCCTTTTTTTTTATGTGAATGGAACAGAAATATGCATTAAAGCTAAACATTTCAAAAACACTAATGTTCTGCAATATAATTATTTTATCCTAGACTTACAGAGCTTTAATAATAAAGTTGTAGACACAGAAAAACTTTCTCAAAAAATATAACATTAAATACTTGAAAATAGTTTCTAATAGTAGGTTAGTTTATATTACATCTTTAATCAGCATCATAAACTAGTGGTATTTGACTAAATTGGCCCCTAACAGAAAGGCTTGTAATAGGAATCAAATGGTGTAACCGGTTACACCACTTGACATTTCCATTTAAAATCAAATTTGACAGGCATTATCATGGACACCTATGTAAGTACATGACCTTGGTGGGAATATTTCAAATGTAATTTTTAAAGTTAATACTCATTTTTATAATAATGATGAACTATCAATGTATTCCTGAGGTCATACCATTTGACGTATACCTAAGAATACCTGACCATACCCTAAAAATGTCAAATTAGTTCACATTTTAAAGAGAGTTACTAACATTTGCATGCAGAAGTTAGTATCACCAGAGGTCCTTCTCTGTGATATAATTTCCTGTCACATGATCTTCTTGCAAAATATTAACAAAATGGCTCCTTGAATGGTAGTTACACCACCTTGACACTCAAGGAATTTGACTTGACTCCCCAAATTCCCCAAATTAAATATATTATTCAGAACAATGGTGCTCCATTTACTTTTATTTACTATTAAATAATACTAATGTAAGATTATGTCAAACTAGCTGATCTGGTGTTTTATTGAGAATTTCACCTTTTTTAAACAAGATCAGTTATTTGGTACAATGTTATGGTTACACCACATTGACATTTTTGCAATCATCCCCCAAATATTCCCTCAAAATGAATTAAAACCAGAAATTTTAGACTTGGTCCATAAAAAAGAGAATGTATGCAATTAATTTGCACATTTATTTTGAAATTCTAACCCTTTTAAACTAAATTAAGCCATATGGACACAAAAAAGTAGTGTCACGTCATTGACCCATGTACTTATTGGTATGTATTTTGTGTCTTGCGATAAAGTTCCCACAGGTACATTTTTGTCATGAGATTTATCTCCTCCTTGGTCCTCAACAACTTATTTTATTACTACAACCTGATTTTCTGATGCACTCATATCAATATCATCAATACTTTCTGAAATAAGTACAGATTTGTCTCACCATCTTCCAAAAATCTTCCAAAAATGAACTTAAAACGCATGCATAAAGGCTATTATACTGTCTGCCAATGCTGGTCAATAGTGCTAGCTACAGCAAATATGCATCACATAATAGGATTTGGTCAGTTATGCATGACGCTCAGATTTGTTGGTCTCTGAGTTTTTGTTTTTATAAAAGTGCGTTAAAAGTTACTAAAAACTTTAGAAAACACATCTGGATGTACAATTATATTTTTTATAATGTGAATTTATATGTATTTTCTAGTCTAAAATGAGCTCAATATGGAGCCTTGAGAGCATGTGACCTAACATGTGCTAATGTCTCCTTTACTACTTAGTTACCAAAAATGTGAAGCAAATGGCTGATAAATTTTTGTTTTACTGGTTGAAGTAAAATAAAATTTTGTTGGTTAAACATTAATATTGTATTTTAAATGCAATTTTCTTAGCATCATTTATAAATGAAGATATCCCATAGAGGAAGATATATATATACATATACATACACACACACACACACACACATGCACTACATACAGTACAATACTATTAATACTAGAACGATTTATATTTATAATTGATTCAATACAAAGACATTCAAACATTTTAGAGACTGAATAGTTTTGCTTTTTGGACCTTTTTTGTTGTTGTTGTTGTTGTTGTTTTTTTTTGACTCATTTTGAGGTCTGAAAGGGTGCTAAAGCAGGTTGCAGTCATGTCCTTATCTCAGAAGTACCTCTTCTTCGTTCTTAAATGAAAAAATTTAAAACTATATTCTGATCACTCCTGACAGGGTCGTTAACTCTCTAATTACTGCTTGACAGCTCCCTGACTTGATGTGATGTGACTTTACGGGCACGGCTTTGAAAATAAACACCCTCAAGGTCACTAATTTTAAGTTAAAATTAAACACGCACACCTTTTTTTAAGATGCCAACCGACCTCAAGACCTGTAATTGGTCTGTTACACCTCAAAAGGCACACCATCATTACTGCCTTAGATAAGAGGACGCAAAGTTACAGAGTCAGTGAGAAAGTCAAAGCTATTGTTCGTAATAATGTGTCCGCTCTGAACGATGTCGGGAGATGTTCTGAGAAATGCGATGATGAGAAATATCAAAGCGCTCGGCTGCTTTTTATAGTCATGCTAATATGGCAGTGTTTGGGTGAGAGCATAAAAACATAAGATGAAGGTATTGTGGGACGGTTTGAAACATCAACATGAAAACATCAACATCTGCAACTGCTCGCAGACTCATAAGTTTTCTGTTTTAATCAGAGAAGAACATTGCAGCCTTGTTGCGATTTTTCAGAGCTATTTGGAAAAATGAATTCAGTTATCCTTGTTATGGTTTGGGGGCCTTTTGCCTCTTTTCATCATGTATGGCATTGGTTTAAAATGTCTGGATGATTATAAAACTGCCTTTTTGTGTCAAACACGACTTCATTTTTCATCTACTAAGTTCAACCAATGCAGTGCCATGTGATGAACATTTTAATAGTTACGACAAGACGATGAACTCCACTACGGCTTCAATGGGAGCTCTGTATTTCTATTGCAAGCAGTTACCATTAATATTACATCATGATGATAGGAGATAAGCTCAAAGTGTGTAGATAGAGAAAATGTGACTCAAGATTCCCTTGGCGAGTCTTAAATGACCCAACAGGCTGTGATAAACATTATAACCCTCTACCATATTCCTGATTTTCACTGATCTCATTGCATTATCATATATTAATTTTCCATTCATCAGACCACATCAATTAAATATAACTTTATTTTCTCACCTCCAGAAATGAGAGTAAGTCAGATAAAATAGATTGGGGTCAGATCTTGTAATGCGGCGGTGAGAAAAGTAACTCTGTCCGAAAAAGACAAATAGAAAAATGATTTTCGAAGGTTTAGGCTGTTTAAACATGATGATATAAGTCAATAATCTTCACCTTCACGTCGATCCAGCTACGACACTTAGTCAAAGCCTGAATCTAAATGCACCAATCAGCCGGAATATGAAAACGATTCATCGTTTGCTCATGAGCTCATGGGCATCAGGACGTTGAACCTCTACACATATATTCTGTCATTTTGATATATGTGTGGCTTGTCGCATATGAATTCAACTAACATATAGTACTGTATACAGCTGCCATTTGTCTGTAAACAATACATCAACATGACAGCTCCATAACACATTTCAAACATGATCAGCTTTGATAGAATCGATAGACCCATCCCAAATATACATTATCGCACAATTCTATAGCCATTTATAGTGTTTGCTAAGGCAAGCAGGACTTCCTCTGCTTTTGCTACTACGTCTGTACCGACATGAATGACTCCTCAAATTATGTGACATTTCGAAGAGATGTGCACTTTTTATCCCATAGATTTACACTGAAGGAGGAAGCTGAGCCATATATAGAAATGCAGAATATCAAAAAGAGGGTGGACTGATTTCTGAGTGAAAATTGTTTCTACACCTTTTTGTTTAGTAACTAATGTAGAATTCTAGTTTTATGTATATTATGCATTTGCATTAAAAAGATTGGCAAAACTTTACAATAAGTTTATATTTGTTAACATTAGTTAATGCAATAGCTCACATGCCAATGAATGCAAATAAAGCATGTATTAATCTTGGTTAATGTTCATTTCTATACGTACTATTCATTTTTTTGAAATTAAGTTAACCATAGAATAAATTAACATTGATCCAGATTAATAAAGGCTGTAAAAAAAAGGCTGTGCATAATGAATAATGCAGTAGCTAATGCTTACGAAATAAACCATGTTTTAAAGTGTTACCGAAATATTTTTAAATATAATAAAAAAATTAATTAATTGTAAATTCACTTTGCTATTTGTAATACAAATTAACTTAAGTTTAACATTTTACATTATTTAAGTTTAACTTTATTGATTGATTGATTGATTGATTGATTGATTTTTATTATTTTATTTTTTAAAGAACCTGGGGGATATTTGATTTGTCAGAATGTTATTTTTGCAGGTATTTAGCAGTGTTATTTTAGTATCATTGATACCATTTTAGTTTTATTAATATTTTGAATCAGTTTTTATATTTTCTCTTTTCTTTTTAATTTTAGTTAATGTTATAGTAATTTTGTGTTTTTGTCATTCATTTACTCCATTCATATTTATTACAACAACCCTATTAAGAAAGTTGTTTTATTTTATATTGCAGTATTATGCACAGTGAGACCAGGAACATGTTAAATGTGATGCATTAAAAAGTTAAAGCTTTGATTTCCAAATATAAATTTTATTATAGTTACTTAAGCCTTTGTAGCCTCTGTAATCTTGAAAAAGTGTGCAAAAATAGTGTATTATGTATCATTAAAGATGCAAATATTAAAACATTTTTGATATTGTCTTCACACAGTAAAACTGCTTGTTTTATTGCTCTTTTGTTTCAAAATCACAAAATCCATACTGCTGTCTAATCAAGTATAAATATTTCACGGCTGTATATGGTGTTCGCAGCAGCTCAGTGCACAGGGTGATGTCTTCATGTTGGTCCAAGCAAATTTTACACACAAATTGGCTATAAAGGAGAATGCTTCTTTCAGACCCAAGTGGGCTGTCTGTAATATGAAAGCATTTCCTCCTCAGGCATTTTTTGAAATTACTATAAGATGAACAAAATGACTAAAGCTATGAAGTGCTGAAGATTAGCTTAGCTCAGCAGAGAGACTGAGTAAGAGGTTATGATATGGGGGGAAAAGAGACTTCTAGAATATCAGGTCGGTCATGCAACCTGAAGCATATTCTGTAAGTATTACTTAAAAGGCCACAGGAGCGACGGGGGTCACGTATAGTTATTTCATGCTAAGTGACCCCAGCGTTCATTTGGAAGACATAGGCAGCTTTACCATCTGGTGAGCCCAACTGCTCTCTTCCACAAGAAGGTGAAATTGTAGGTAGACTTTGGCAAGCGCTCCAGCTTGGCTTTGAGCCTCTCAAGTGATTATCACGCCTTGAATTCACCAAACGGTAGTGCCACTTTAGCACGTGGTATTTCAGCGAATCCCCGGCGTCTTATTCATGAACCACCCGCAATCCAGCTTAAGTAGGTGCTAAATGTGTCGCAGGAATGCTGTGTTGTTTTTAAATGAAAACCAAACACTTCTCCTTATAATGCAAAAGAGGCTTAGTATAGAATGTGCTAATTCCATTAGTTTCCACAAATTTAGTCAATCGATGTTGCACTATATATTAGGTAAATAAGATTTTGTTTTAAAGAAATATTCATGTATATTTTCCAGTGATTGCATTTAATATATTTAAATAAAAACAGTTGTTTTAAATTGCAATAATATTTCACAATATTTTTACTGTATTTTTGGTAAAAATAAAAATGCAGCTTTGATAAGCATAAAAGACTTTTTTGCTAAAACATTAAAAAGAACATATATATGGAATGTACTGGCCAACAACGAGTCTTTGGTTGTGCAAATTGTGGAATATAAGACTCATCAGCACCTACAACAAGAGCGGAAAAAGGAACAACTTCCATGATACTCAAAAGTCATTGTACCTTAAAGAAATAGTTCAGATTTTGTCATTGTTTACTCACCTTCATGTCATTCCAAGCATGTACGGCCACTTTCACATACTGTATAATGAATGTGGTTTATTTTCATTATATGGAGAGTCATTTTAGTTCACCTTGTGCAAGAATGAAATTCATATGTATTTGGAGTAAAATGAAGCTGACTTTCAATTCATATCCAAAACAAACCCTTTAAAGTCACCGTGAAATGAAAATTTACCATTTTTACATTATATTGGTCTTATTGTGCACGATTATTCACTAAACTCCAAACCCATCATTTACAGTAGAAAGCACTTTTCGCCATCCAATCAATTCCAACAGAAAATTTCACCCCCCAACACTTTCATTTTTTTTTTCTTGTTAAATATTCAATCATCCCACTCTTTAATATGTTGTAACACAGAATTAAATTGAGTTTTGAACACCCTGTCATGTTGACTTCAAGAACTTGTGTTACAATTACCAAAATGAGGGGGTCATTTAATCATCTATGCCTCCTTGAATAAGCACAGTACAACAGCTCTTTTGCCAAGATATGCATAAACAGAAAGGCGTCCTGTAAGTAATTAACAGAAAAATAGCCATCATTCCCATTGTAATTATTGACGACCTTATGATGAGTACTTGAAATGCATGGTTGACTTCAACAGTAATGTGAGAAGGGAACCTCTCCGTGTGTAATGTGAGTCCAACAGACCTCAACAGAGGTTCCTGAAGTAGATGTGGGATGTTTTTTTTTTTGTTTTTTTTTTATCTAGTTGCTACTAGATTAGGTGGGTGTCATCGCTGGTAGAATCAGGCTCATGCTGGGTGTATCCATGATGGGTAGTGCACTTAAGCAGAAAACCAAGATTGATCGAGTCATTACCTGCTACATGACATATTCAAGTCAGATAATGTCTCAGGCTGAAAAGCCTCTCAAGGATTACAATCAGAGACATCATTAGACCCAAAAATACATGCAATACAGTATGGACAAGTTGCCTGGTTAGGTTTTTTATTTATTTATTTATTTATTTTATTTAATTTTTTTTATTTTTTTGTAGTATGGTACTATTTCAACCCTATTACCCTCTCATAATTTACATATCATTGTGGGAACCAGTTTAGAATGCCTCTAACAGGATTTTCATGATCATTTGTAGTAATTTCTTCATCAAGACATGAAGAAGGATGTAAAGGAAGTAATAGAAAAAACTGTGTTGGTTGTTCTTGTTGCAAAGATGCTACTGATTGGATGTTTTGTTTGTTCATACTGGCACAAATCCAAAAAGTCTCTCTTATATTCTAGATATGGCACTGTTTCCTTAAGTTTAATGATCCACCAGGCAGAAACTGTGATTGAAAAAAGTTTGAAATTCTTTAATTAGTTACTACCAGCCCCAAACCTTTGAATGGTACTGTATGCGAGGAAGCCAGTGTTAGTAAAACGTAAATGTTTTTCTAAATTCTGATTTGCACATTCAAAGCAGCAGTCTATTGGTCATAGATTGATCTTTGATCATTATTTTGCTTGGCAACCATAAACAGCCTATGTTTAAGCTAATGAATATTACATGGTGGAAGAACAGTTTATTATGATGTTTACTCTTTAGCATCGGTCTCTTTTATCACACTGCGTTTGCGTCATGTCTAACAGCCATTAACCATGGTAAAATCATTACAGCATGCCTCTTGGCTTATTCTTTTATTTGGTAAAGCAAGCAAACAATTATATTTTCAATACATGAAACTACATATGACAGAAAACATATGAAGAATCTCATAACCTACATTTAGTTTCTTGCTGCATTTTTTGACGCCACCGTCTCTAGCTGAAGCAATGGATGCTGCACTTATTGCAAGACTATTAAAAAGAGGAGTATTACATCCGCTGCTTTAATCTGTTGTGTTTCCACACACACACACACATACTCTAAGGGGGCTTTTTAATTGGGTTACCACAGAAGGTGCTGTCAGATTAACCACATGGAGAGAAAAAAAGTGAGATTTTGACTGGTCACACTTCTGGCAGGGAATTTGATCCCCTTTGACAGCCTGTTTTGAATAATTCTATTACGAGATGATAAAGAGAAGGCGATGCTTAGATCAAGTCATGTCAGAGTAGCACAGATCTCATTGTACAGCACAAGCTAACTAAAGCTGAACATGTTTTTAATGGCCATGTACTTTAATGAGGTAAAGCCACGTGGCACAGCTGTTCTCGAGCAACTAACCTGCAATCCGAGCTTCTCCGATGCAATCGAGATGTTTCATTTGATAAGAAAAGCTCTTTTAATACCCTCTGCATTTAGGATACCTAAACCGTTTGTCACGCAAAGCTAAGGATATATAGAGAGAGAGCTGTTTTAAAAGTGAAAACCTGTACTTTGCAGGGTTTAAAGCTTCTCCTGGGTCAGAAGGGTGTTATTAAGAGCTCTGTCCTGCTTTAAACGTTTTTGCGGAAATAGAGGTTTTATGCAAGTTATACAGTACCGAAATGTCAGATGAGGCTCGCTACATTTTGGTTATTCATGGAGCCCTTGCTAACTGTACTTTGTGGCAGAATACCAAATCACACAGGCAGATTTAGTCACAAAACCAACCTGAGAGCATTGCATTATTAATGATTATACTGTACTTTAAATTATGGATAATTTGATATGGGAGAACTGTCAAAGCTGTCAACTCTGGTCTGTTAACTTTAGTGAAAAGTATTGAGGAATAAGTAGAATGATTATTAGTTTTGGTTACAGTGTTAGTGAGTTGAACAAACCCCTAAGTATTAATCTGCTGCTACTTCCCCTGTGAATAAGAAGTGTGCTTAAATTGTTAAATGTGCACTTGTATTTTTGTAGTATATTTTTAAAGCACTGTACTTGCAGATAATATAATATTAATGCAATAAAAGGCCAATTAACACTTTCATGACTGTTTCTTAAACAATGGCAAATTAGTGTACTTTAAAGAACATTTTAAATCATCATTTTAATCCTTTTATCATGCTTTAAAGAAGTACACTTATTTTAGAGTTGACTAAGCACACGTAAAGTACTTGATTAACATTTTGACTCTTGTATGATATATTAATAAGAAGTTGATATATGTTAAATGCACTAAATTTCATCTTCACAATTAAAAATGTGTAAATATAAGTATATTTATATTAATGACATACACGTTTCAATAGAAATGGCATTAAAGTATATTTTAGTCCATAAATGCGTGTAAATATATTTGGCAGCACACTTTTACCATATTTCAAAGACCGCAGAAGTAATTATGAAATTAAATCTAAAGTCCTAACTAACTGGGTCAAAGAAGTTCTGCTACTTCTCTAATATACCTTGAAATGAAAATACATTTTATTTGAATTGCAATTAACCTGCAATTCAGTTTCTGAAAACATTACATTCAGTTCACACTTAAGAATATTATTTTAAATGACAATATCTCAGTAATTATTACTGTACTAATTATTAAGCATGGCTTAATGAGGAAAGGTGCTGAGGCATTTGTACAGGTAAGCACCACTGTAAAATTATTATTATTATTATTATTATTATTATTATTATTATTCATCTTGTACCTTTGAAAGGTATTGTAACCATGCAGCATGAATTTGCCTCAACTAAGTAGCTATGAAAATATATAAACAATATATTCTGTGGATATCCTCTGAATATGGTTTATTTAACTTTGAAAAATTAAATTTGTATGTACATTTGCAAGTTTTAAGAACAAGAAATGAGTCATTCTGTCGTGAGCTGGATTGAAGATGTGTCTTACTTCATCAGAACGCCATTGTTAGAAATGTAAAAAAAAAACATGGACTGTCATTCCACGTCAGTATGAGATATTTGAATTAACATAAAGCTATATTAGATTTTTAACACTGATGAGTTTATTGAATACATCTGTTGCTTATCTGGAGGTGAATACAGAATGCCAAGAAATATTTCAGTCTCCCACATAGGACTACGACAAATAATAGCACATCTTAAAGTATTGATCCTCAACCCACTTCTGTGGGCTGCATTATGAAGAGTGCTGCCTGTGACGCAAGACAAGCGTTTCTGAGTCAGATTGTTTTGCTGTAGTAGTTGAATTTCATTTCTATTCATGTGCTCGAGAGACACCTGCACAGTATAGGAAACATTAGCTGTCTGCGAGTCATATTAAGATGTCTGTACTCAGTCTAGAAGCTATTATGGTCTTTTATGGATTGAACGTGGAGTGACCCTTCCCTAAAGCTCTACCTCTCTTAATTACTGTTGCTCGCTGAGGCAAGATTTCTATAACATTCTTTGAATGAACTGAAATTTGCTATGATAACTTTAGTAAAATGTGCTCAAAGTGTTAAAAAAAAATATTGTTCTTATTTTGACTGGAATAAAAGTATGACCTCGCAAACAGTTGTTTTCTTTCAATAAATTGTACAATTACACAGTAATGTAGTTAAAACTTACC
Organism: Spinibarbus caldwelli; assembly: GCA_039654775.1. Taxonomy (NCBI): domain Eukaryota; kingdom Metazoa; phylum Chordata; class Actinopteri; order Cypriniformes; family Cyprinidae; genus Spinibarbus; species Spinibarbus caldwelli. Next base: position 4,504,259 of record CM077225.1, on the reverse strand, counting down.
TAGGAGCAAATAGTTATTTTTACTGATGTTCACTTGGGAATAAGGTTGACACAGTTTAATCCACAACATTAAATTCTCAAGATTTATTTAAAGATTTTGAAAAGGAAAAGGAGAGGGAAAAAAAAACAAACAAACAAAAAAACATCTAATTTAAAAAAAAATTAATAAAATACAACATTTAATTTCTCTAGGTTACTTAGCCACTATTATAAGTGCTAAGGCATCGTCATGTTACTATTTTGAATGATTTCGATAAAATTACATTTGATACTATGTAAACACACCAATCCTCCATACTTGGTTTGAATGGTTCATTTTTAGTTTTAGTAATTTTTTTTGTGTGAATTTTTTTCCCCTTAATAATTATGCATAGTTTTATATAATTTTATTTCAGTTTTAGTCTTAGTAATTTTAGTACTTCAACTTATTTATTTCAGTTAGTTGCCAAGGCAACATTAAACTTTTTTAATAAAATATTAAATATTTTCATAATATAGTAATTTATTATTTAATTTAGTAATATAACAAAAGTAAAAATATAAAATACAAAATAAATAAAATGATTTTATTTTATAAAACTATATATATATATATATATATATATATATATATATATATATATATATATATATATATATATATACTCTTTTTTCATCTAATGTTTAGGGTTTGTTTGTTTGTTTGTTTTTTTCTTCCAGCTTTATTTCAAATGCCAAAAAAAAAAAAAAAATGTTTTTAATAGTTTCAATTTTAGTCAACAATAACAACACTGGGTACAACATGGTTACATCATTTTAATGGTAAAAAAAAATATCATATAAAGAAGTAGTTTACCCCCAAATTTTTTTTTTTTTTTTTTTTTTTTTTTTAATTTTGTGGAAAATGAATGAATGAATGAATGAATGAATGAATGAATATTTTGTGACCCACATAAGAAAGTCACACTTTTATTTGTTTAATGTGTGTTAAACAAGATGCCAAGCATATCAGACACAAATAAATGCCAGACATTTGCTCAGCAGCTGTTGTTTGTTGTTGTTGTTGTTGCTGTTGTTGTTGTTTTGTTTTGTTTTTTTCCTCAGACCGCTTTCATTAACATTACTGCAAACAGAAGTGCTCTTCACACCTCACATTCAGCTGCACTAAAACAACACAAATCGTTGCCTTTCAACCAAGTTCTGTCAAATAGTTTAACATTTCAAAGTCCCTCTTAAAATGTCAGGTCATCACCCTGACTCAACGAAATTCTCTAAGTGTGAATGTTCTGCTAGTGCCGCAACCTTGTTCAAGCATTTCAGTCCATTTGTGAGTCTGTAGTTGTCATGCCAATGTGAAGATAGCCAGACTGCACTTCCTGTGACAGGATGGTTTGTGGGAGGTTCCACTTGCACCATCCAGTTACGGGCTTGTCGTCAGAAAGGAAAAAGGGCGATTTATTCCTGTATGCACTGGCAAACAGGACCGGTTTGTGGGCTGGTTGGGTTCAATAGATCTTTTCTGCTACGTCTGCTGTGAATCAAGGGTACTTTTGCTCTTGTTGCCATGGGGACAGTTTAGGAGGTAACCCACTTTTGTTCCTGTTTCCTACATAAAGTTATGCCTACATGAGACCTAAAAGTGACAATTACGCAGGCTGTAAATATGATGCACTCAACATGTGCTTGTTGTCCTTCAGAATTAATTAGTAGTAGGAGCGATCCACAAGCACTTGTTATTGTTAGTTGCATCAAAAGGCCTAGTATATTTCAATGCTAAAAATAGAGAATAGTCTACTGACACACTGTGGCTATTTGAAAAAACAGTGTTTGTATGGCCCCATTGTAACCCATCTCCTCTCCACATGGAGGGATGTTGAAAGACGTTCACAACTAGTTCAAATATGGCATAGGCATTCGCCTATTTTCCACAGTAATAATCTTTTGTCAGGCAGTACTCCATCTCATTGTCTGCAATGGACTCATAATAAAGTAAACACTCTGGGAGATATCTAAGATGATAGTGGTTTAAAATCCTTCCGGAATCTCAAAACTCAATATAATCTGCCAGGCTCCTCCTTTTTTATGTATTTGCGCATTAGATCGGCCCTACGGGCGTAAGGGGTGCCTTGGAACTCTCAACTGCCTGTTCACCCTTTGCGCAAACTAATCCTTCCTTCTGAGGAATCTCCCTCCTCTGCTTCAGTCATCTATCTCTTTCTTCTGGAGCATTCATACAAACCTTTATCTATCACAACTGTTTGGGCCAAGGATTTTGACTCCAATGAAACGTTTTTATATGAATCTGTCGTCTTCTCCTAAGTGTAATCTCTGTTCACAAGGATATTTAGGCACGTTTTTGCATTTTTTTGTTGGGAGTGCCCCTCTCTCTCACCTTTTTGGACTCAGCTCTCACAGGACCTGTTATATTTGTTGGGTACTGAGATATGTTTGACTCCGCGCCATTTTTTCATGAATGACTTTTGGGACTTCACCTTGTCCGTCCAACAAAGATGTTTACTGTTAGCTGCTCTCACAGCAGCAAAATAATTGCTAGTCAACCGTTGGAATCCTCCTCACACAATGGACAGATGAACCTGGACTGTGTATTTGTTGGACATCATCTCGATTGAACTCTCAACTTCTCGTATACATGGATCTGTGAAAACTGTAAATTTATGGCATTCAGCTTTTAATGTTGTGTCATCTTTTCTAAAATCTTTGTAAAAAAATTATCTAATATTTATTTATTTATCTATTAATATTAATTTATTATTATTATTATTATTATTATTATTTATTTATTTATTTATTATTTTTTTTTTAAGTCTGCCAGGGGGTGGGTTCTAAATTTGCACAGCTGCTTTTTGTTTTATAGTATTGTTCCCAGAAGAAAATTCAATAAACAATTTGTAAAAAAAAAAAAAAGAAAAGAAAAATAGTGTTTGTACTTTATATAACAGCTTAGCGGTATGACATTATATACTTTGAAACACCAAGAAATGTGTCAGATGGTTGAGATTCTGATATACTGTTTATACTGCATGCATACATCCAGTCCAGTAAGTACAACTGCCTTTCATTCTAACATGTAAGAGCATCAAGGAAACATGGAGAAATGTGAAAATACAGAGTGGGACATGTTGCAAACAGGATCAGACTTACAATGTTCATCTGGCAGACAAAACAGTCAAACAAATCCCATAGACTTGCATTGAAGGAGGGACCTGGGCCATATCTAGGGACCCGAATATCACAGAGAATTTAGATTTGTCCTAGCAACCACCTTAAAGCAGAGCGGCAAGCACCACTCACATTTTTAGAAAAGGAAAATAAAAATACCCTGAATGCAGGGCATATTGAAGAGACAGACAGGGCATATTGAGCATTTTTCAAAGAGCATGTGTGTTCATGAACTGTCATTATCTGTTATTGAGTAAAATATCTGTTTTCCGCACAATTCCGTTTGAAGGTCAGTGTGCCTTTCTAGTATCAGACTGATCCTATATGAAACCTCCTTTAGAGTCAGGGCATCATATCCTTGAGGAATTGGAATGGCCTTTAGTTAATTATAAAGTTCAGACTCTGTACTGCATCTACCTGTTGCTCTGTTTGGACTGAAAGCAGTCTCTGCACCTGTATAACTATCTCTCATATCTCCAAAAGATGAGACCAGATCTATTCTCAAAGATCTGACTGATGAGACTGGGAACATTGTGAGCACACCTGCGGTGGATTAAGAAAGCTATTCTCTACAGGTCAGTCTTGAATAATCACAGATGCAATTCCCATTAGGCAAGAATTTCTTCGAATGCATTTGATCCCATTTGACAGGTTTGCGGTACAACAACACCTGCACGGTAACACAGCCATGCTTTTGTATAGTGTTTAAGAAATGACTTTGTTTCACCAGGAAAGACTGACCATAGGATGGACGCCAAATGAAAAAGAGTCTGCAAATAGGAACATCTGTGGGTGTTATGCATCCATGAATAATTAAGTATAGTGTCTATTGGTGTAAATAGATCAATATATCAGCCAGGTCTACCACTGAGTGAAAGTTGGGCAGCGGTAGTAGGCATTTTTTAAATGAGTTAATGAGCTTGACCTTGTTATTGATAGCCAAAATATTTATAGTGAAATTTGAGTTTATATTGTCTTTTTAAACCATTATTATTAATTGAAACAATTTGTCACACATCTTACTCGCTACAATTAAATTGCAATTTATTTACATAACCCCCTTGATATCGATATAAACATCAGTCATTACAAAATCCATACTGGTCAACCACATTATGTCAATTTCAAAGTATGCCTATTCAGCGAGAAAGCTTGCTTTTTTGCTTTGTTTCCATTGATTTTCTCCTAAATATGCTTTATCTGATTGCTGCTATTTCTTCTCTTTTGTACCTTCAAACCACAAAGGCAAGCTTCTCCAATGACTATGCTCAATGCGTCATGGCTTCTACATGTTAAAGATACTTGAGCCACAAGTTACAGTTCCTCAGATTGAGACACCCAGAACCTTTGAAGGTACCTCAGATTGTAGGAACTGCTATGGAGTTCTCGCAGAAACGTATGGATTCCATTATTAAATTTCCTCAAAGAACTGGAGGTTCTCCAGAAGGTTCCACAAATGTGCAATCTGAGGATCTTAAAAATGGTGCATCATCTATCTACAGTGGGGCAAAAAAGTATTTAGTCAGCCACCAATTGTGCAAGTTCTCCCACTTAAAAAGATGAGAGAGGCCTGTAATTTTCATCATAGGTATACCTCAACTATGAGAGACAAAATGAGAAAAAAAAAAATCCAGAAAATCACATTGTAGGATTTTTAAAGAATTTATTTGCAAATTATGGTGGAAAATAAGTATTTGGTCAATAACAAAATTTCATCTCAATACTTTGTTATATACCCTTTGTTGGCAATGACAGAGGCCAAACGTTTTCTGTAAGTCTTCACAAGGTTTTCACACACTGTTGCTGGTATTTTGGCCTCTAGAGCAGTCAAAATCTCACGATACGTGGCCCCATTCATTCTTTCGTTTACACGGATCAGTCGTCCTGGTCCCTTTGCAGAAAAACAGCCCCAAAGCATGATGTTTCCACCCCCATGCTTCACAGTAGGTATGGTGTTCTTTGGATGCAACTCAGCATTCTTTCTCCTCCAAACACGACAAGTTGAGTTTTTACCAAAAAGTTCTATTTTGGTTTCATCATTCTCCCAATCCTCTTCTGGATCATCCAAATGCTCTCTAGCAAACTTCAGTCGGCCCGGACATGTACTGGCTTAAGCAGGGGGACACGTCTGGCACTGCAGGATTTGAGTCCCTGGCGGCGCAGTGTGTTACTGATGGTAGCCTTTGTTACTTTGGTCCCAGCTCTCTGCAGGTCATTCACTAGGTCCCCCCGTGTAGTTCTGGGATTTTTGCTCACAGTTCTTGTGATCATTTTGACCCCACGGGGTGAGATCTTGCGTGGAGCCCCAGATCGAGGGAGATTATCAGTGGTCTTGTATGTCTTCCATTTTCTAATAATTGCTCCCACGGTTGATTTCTTCACACCAAGCTGCTTACCTATTGCAGATTCAGTCTTCCCAGCCTGGTGCAGGTCTACAATTTTGTTTCTGGTGTCCTTTGACAGCTCTTTGGTCTTGGCCATGGTGGAGTTTGGAGTTGGACTGTTTGAGGTTGTGGACAAGTGTCTTTTTTACTGATATCGAGTTCAAACAGATGCCATTAATACAGGTAACGAGTGGAGGACAGAGGAGCCTCTTAAAGAAGAAGTTACAGGTCTGTGAGAGCCAGAAATCTTGCTTGTTTGTAGGTGACCAAATACTTATTTTACCGAGGAATTTACCAATTAATTCTTTAAAAATCCTACAATGTGATTTTCTGGATTTTTTTTTTTCTCATTTTGTCTCTCATAGTTGAGGTATACCTATGATGAAAATTACAGGCCTCTCTCATCTTTTTAAGTGGGAGAACTTGCACAATTGGTGGCTGACTAAATACTTTTTTGCCCCACTGTATTTGTTCTTCAATGATAGCATCCTGTGGTCAAGGGTACTTTTCACAACCCATGTTTTCTGGAGCTTTTCATTCACTAGCAGTTCTTGGCTGAATGACTGACACTACGGTATACAATAGTAAGCCTACAGAAGAGATTATATGGCTCTTAACGTTCACAGATTTAGCTATGTGCAACATAAACAATATTTTAAGCACAATACTGATATTGCAGCAGCTCAGTGAGCACATACCGTGTTCAACCAAGCAAGTGAAATGATATAACTATTTCATGTAATCTGGCGAGACATGGATGATATTTATATATATATATCAATTTGGGCTGAAATATGATAGTGTTCATAGTGTGGTGTTGGTTGTTTGCTCAGACTTATACGCTGGAATTCAATCTAGACACAACATGTAATCCGCTCCATACGTGCACTGCATATGTCCTGTTCTTATCAACAGCTTTTCTTTAGACACATTTCTAGCACTTAAGAAGGGACTTGTGCAGTTGCAAAACTGCTGCGTGTTAGTTTAGTAGTGATATTATAAGTTGAATGGATTTGCGTCTGTTGTAGGCTTATTAGTGATGTTTGCTAAGGCAGACATACTTAAAAACTTAGCTCCTGGTAATTGCCAGTAACCTGACGTTTGTGCCATATTGTACATTTCTTTGTTAAGGAAATGTCTGCTGAGAACGTAAATGTAAATGATCCTTGAACATTTGAGAATAAGAGGAGAAAGCACACTTCCAGTGGTGTTTATTGGGAAAGTGTGTGATTTTTTTATTAAATGCTTAAGGGTGGTACATCAATGAATAAAACATTATAATGACTTCCCCTCAGGGGATTATGGAAATGGAAATGTAATAAGTATAGAGTGCTAAGATGTAATATTCGGTGTCTGTCATGAATGAGGTTTGTGTTGAGGATGTTGTTCAGAAAGACTCTATATGTTGCCTGATGCTGATAAACGGCTGTGCTCATTGCTGCCTCACACTGTTTGATGATTAAATACATGCCTCTTGGCAGAAATTACAAACAACCCATGAATTCAGAACGTTTATAATAATCATACATTGCTCTCAATGTTAGGAAGTATATGTCATTGCAGCAAAGACAAAAAAGCTTAGTCAAGTAAATGGATTTCTTCCTTATGAAATGATGCAGTGAACCAATAGTTCATATTTTTCCTGGCTAAGTGTTTCATTGGTTTATCTTCGATTGGAATAATTTGTTTTAGACCTGCATACAAAGCCCAAAGTAAGTGAATGCAAATGCTTCTACTGTTACTAAAGAAGCTTAATTTCACACATTGTTGGTTCTGAAATGTGTCAGAATGCAATTTATAATGCAGTGCAATTGTATTCTCAGCTAGAAGGGGCACTGTATAAGACAAGTCTTCTACTGCAAATTTTGCAATTACTGTTATGGCAAAAAATAGTTTAAAGAAGAGTAAGTTAGTAAACAATCTATGTTTTTATTACAATTGTGTACTTTTCAGGATTGAATTGAAAATCATTTATAAATTCGGATTCAATTTCTGAATATAAATTCCGGTAGCAAACAGGATGCAGAATTTCAATTAACTTAACATCAAACATGGAATAATTGGTAACCTTTTACAATAAGGGTTTATCCATTAGATATCGAAATCTAGAAGAACGTTATTCTAGGTTAAAGTTCATTTTAAATACAGCTCAGTTTGTTCATGTTTGTTTGTAATGCATTAACTTGAAATGTTAAAAATGAACATTATTACATTTATTATATTTATTTTATATATTGATAAATGCTTAAAATTGCTCATTGTAAGTTCATGATACTCAGTGGATTAATTAATGTTTAAACACTGAAACTTACTTTAATGTAAAGTGTTACTGAGCAGTTCAAGAAGCTATATATGTTGTGTTCCTGTTTCCAGCCACAATATTTAATACATGAAATCTGGCAACTTCAAACTATTTACCAAAAAAAAAAAAAGAAAGGTTTAATTAATTAGAATATTAGAATGCACCCCATGATTATGTCAAGAATTTGTGTAGTTGTGGCCTGTTTTAAAAAAGGACACTTGGGAGTTGCTGTTACGAAGTCAGAATTAATTAAAGTCATAAAAAAGGAGTTTAAACTATTGGAACATAATCAGAAACATATTTTGTATGCACAAAGGGTAAAATTAACTTTCCCACAAGCAGACAGTATATACAGTGCACCCGATTGTTTTCTCATTGAATAGAAGTGCCATCTATTGTGCTACAAAGGAAGCAAAGAAATGAAAACAAGTCGGACCTAATAACGAGCCTCCTATCGAGGCAGTTTTAATTAATTTAATTTCGTACTGGGCGCAATCACAGTTATCAAAGGCTTCCAGTTCTCCAGCCCTGTGTACAATTAGAGAATTGTAGTCTGTCAAACAGAATGGCTCAGTGGTTGAAACATGATTGTGTGATAAATCGCAATGGACTTCAGGTCTATGAGAGGCCAGGACGTGTCCTATTCATTGCAGGACTGATTTTAAAGGCCAATGGGGTAAAGACTACGTTAATATTGAATTCACTCAGTCTGATCACCAATAACTGGCATGCAAACTACAATATGACCTTATTTTCACACAAAACCTCACGGTGTAGAGATGCGTGGCTGTATCGGTCTCTATTCAATCGTCAAGCTGGAAGCCTTAAATAAAACCCAACCGAACCATCATGGCATTTCTAATAGATCCCTATGGCCCATAATGCCATTTTAATTAACCTTTTCTGCGGTTCTGATGCACAGCCAATTATTCACGTGGATGACGAGGTGCAGTCCATCATTTGGAATGTAAAATATGTGACATGACAAACACTAGCTTATTGGAAAGCGTGGGGTCGGGCTGGTCCGTCGCCCATTTTTATGCTTCGCTTTGATGGGATGGAGTTCATCATAGGAAAATACTGCAGAGAAATAACTCATGAACCCCATTAGCTGACGCTGTATTATGCATTGAGCTCTGTGAGTACTATGATAAAGTCTCTTGTTGGAAATTACTTTTGATAAAGGTCATACGGTTAAACACTTGCTGGATGCATCGCATATATTCAATTTGCCAGGGCTGCGGTGTGCTTTGAAGATGCTGTTTAGGTGGAGATCTGACCTTAAAGAGATGCAAGTAATCTTTCACTTTACACAAAAAATTAACTGAGTATAGTGTTCTTTTTTTTTTTAAAAGACATGTAATGAGGAATCATCCAAGATTTATGTCAAATTTGTGCTGATCCACTAAAATCTGAAAATTATAAAATTATATTTTTGCTCCGCTTTAACTGTGATCTCAAGTGTACAAGTTCACCAAAATCTGCCATATTAAGTCACCTTCATCTCGTTCCAAACCTGCATGACTTCCTTCATGAGGAGATTCCCCCCTTCCATGTAAAGTGCTTTGAGTACCCAGAAAAGCACTATATAAATGTAACAAATAATAATAATAATAATAATAATTATTATTATTATTATTATTATTCATCTGCTGAACTTTTTTTTTTTTTAATAATACTATGATTATTATATTTTTCAAGCAAAATCACCATGACATATCATAATAGTCATGGAAACTCCGCAGTACAGTGTATTGTATTCCAAGTCTTCAGAAAAAGAACAACATGAGAGTAAACTTTTTAAACAAAATTATTTGTGTGGTATATTTGTAATATGTAAATCTATAATCACGTTTTAACTAATCACAACCCTCACAGTCCTACTGTTCAAAAGTTTGAGGTCAGTAAGATTTTTTCAATGCTCTTCTTTTCAACTTCCTATTTATCAAAGAATTCTGAGAAAAACATATATCACATTTTCAACAAAAATATTAGGCAGCACATCTGTTTTTAACATTGATAATCAGAAATGTTTCTTGAGCAGCAAATCAGCATATTAGAATGATTTCCAAAGGATCATGTGACACTGCTGAAAAAAAAATATTTTAAATAATAATATTTCAAAATATTACTGGGTCATTCCGTGTCAACTCAACCAGAGGTCCCCGGCTCAAATTTTTGATTTTGCTTTTACTTTTTTTTTTTTTTTTTTCTGAAGAAAGACAGACATGTATAGTGATGAAAGCCAAAATATGAAATGTCATGGATTAATATTTACTGAGTAATCCACTATTTTGTAGAGGGGGTCAAAATGACAATTTTCACCTGAGATTCAGAGCCAAATTACAAGGGGTAAAAATGTCTTCAGAATGATGGCAGCATCATAATGTTATTTTTACACAGAGATTGGTAGGTCTGTTAGTAAAATATGATGACTTTAGCAATCTTTGTTGCATTATGTGCCAATGGTGGCCATTCAAATATGGGGAAACAGCGCTTTCAAGTTTTTTCTCCGAAGTTTGCATGCCTGTAACTCAAGAAGTATAAAAGATATCTTAATGCCCTTTTAGATATAGGGTCTTAACAAACTTTCCTTTTGGCGTCTTCATTTTTAAGGCCCTATATGTTTTGGTTCCAGAGATAGCGCAGTAAATTGTTAAAATTTACATATTTTCAGTGGTCAAAAACCAAATGTGGGTCAATTTGCAAAAATATGATACTTTTTTTTTTTTTTAAAGAGGAATGTCTGAAGAACAAATAATGTTGAAACTAGACATGTATCTTCTTTAGTTCTCTCAGATCAACTGCATTGAACATACCTGACTGAGTGCCATCAATATTCTTTTTTCCAAAGTTTGCATGCCTATAACTCAAGAAATATTAAATATATCACAATATGATTTTAGATTCTAGTTCTTAGTAAACTTTTCTTTTGGAATCTTAATTTTCAAGGCCCTACATTGTTCAGTCCTAGAGATATGGGGACCTCAATGAGGCTCCATTTTCAGATTGTTGAATATTATATTTCAGTGCTTAAAAAAAGCAAATGTTGGTCACTTTGTATACAGCTGATGCTTATTGTATTTAAAGCAGAATGTCTGAAGAATAAGTAATGTTGAAACTAGGAATGCATCTTGTTTTCCTCTATCAAAACAATTGTATAGGTCATACCTGTTTGAGTGTCATAAATATTCTTTTTTCCAAAATTTGTGTGCCTGTAACTCAAGATGTATTAAAGTTATCCTAATATGATTTTAGATTCTTGTTACTAAGAAAGGGCGAATTTTTAAGACCATGTATGGTTTAATCCTACATCTTGGTGCAGCTCCATGTCCAAATTGTTTTATCTTACCCATTTTCACACCAAATGTGTTTTTGTTTATCTAGACATCACTGCTGACAATGCAAATAACAACAGTAACCCAGGGTTTAGGAATGTACAATGTGACACATCAGATTATGAATGACCAGGATTAATTGTTAACTCTCGGTAAAGTATGAACAGTGTGAAATGTCAAATAAGATTACCCAGGATCCCATTTACCCGGGGTTTAGATTTACCCAGTGTTAACTATTTCAAGTGTAAGAGACCTTAAATGTTTGAGGTATTATCAGTGATTATGCCAAATATGCCCTTTAGCACTATGACTATGCTCACATTATATAACAATAAAAAAGAAAAATATATTATAATAATTAATCCAGGTTAGGCAAATCTTGGTTTATTGATGTGAATGCAATGTGTGCTAAAAGCAACCACTTTTCCCTATGAGGTGTGGGATTTCATTCAAACGTTACAATATCGTGTGTTTGAACTCTTGGTAGCTTCAGAAGCTGTTAAAATGAACAAAATCCCTTCTTCCAAATATCCCTGAAACCGATTCAAATATAGAATATTATGAATAGACTACTGAGAAAAAGGTAATGTCCCTCAACTTGACAATTTCAGTGCATTTTTAGCACTCCGACGTTCTGTGCATATTGTTTTGATAGAGGCAAACAAGATGCTTTCTTTCAACATTATTCTTCAGACATTCTGCTTTAAATACAATAAGCATCAGCTGTATACAAAGTGACCAACATTTGCTTTTTTTAAGCACTGAAATGTAATATTCAACAATATGAATATGGAGCCTCATTGAGGTCCCTGCATCTCTGGGACTGAACGATGTAGGGCCTTGAAAATGAAGATTCCAAAAGAAAAGTTTATTAAGAACTAGAATCTAAAAACATATTGCGATATATTTAATACTTCTTGAGTTATAAGCATGCAAACTTTGGAAAAAGAATATTTATGGCTTTGAGAGAAGTAAACAAGATACATTATTCGTTCTTCAGACATCCCTCTTTAAAATAGAAAAGAATCATATTTTTTGCAAACTGACCCACATTTGGTTTTTGACCACTGAAAATGTGTACATTTTAACAATTTACTCTTGGAGCCTTATTTAAATTCCAATATCTCTGTAACCGAAACATATAGGGCCTTAAAAATGTAGATGCCAAAAGGAAAGTTTGTTTAGACCCTATATCTAAAAGGGCATTAATATATCTTTAATACTTTTTGAGTTACAGGCATGCAAACTTTGTAGAAAAAAACTTGAAAAGTGCTGTTTCCCCATTTTTGAATGGTCACCATTGGCACATAATGCAACAACGATTGCTAAAGTCATCATATTTTACTAACAAACCTACAAATCTCTGTGTAAAAATAACATTGTGATGCTGCCATCTTTCTGAAGCCATTTTTAACCTCCTGTAATTTGACTCTGAATCTCAGGTGAAAATTGTCATTTTTAGTGCCATTACTTAGTAAATATTAGTCCATGGCATTTAATATCTGGGCTATCATCACTATACATGTTTATCTTTCTTCAGAAAAAAAATATTAGCAAAATCAAAAATTTGAGCTGGGGAAATTTCTGAAATTTGGTTGATTTGACACGGAATTACCCTACTGTTTTTACTGAATTTTTGATCAAATAAATGCAGCCTTGGTGAGCAGAAGACACCATTTTAAACATTTTACCAACCTTAAACGTTTGAATAGTACATCGTGTCAAAGTGCCGACTGATACTGAGCCTAAAATAAAAAGGTGAACACGACTTCTATTTGAAAGCGTCTTTCTGGTGCCATGTGAATATATGCTTTCTGACTGATTTGTAATGTAACTATTGTGGTTACTTGGACATTTAAAAACACAGTTGAAGAATTTCCTGTATAACTTGTACATATATTTAAAACTGTTAACTATATGTGATACCATCTAAGACCTACAAACCTTTTTTTGAATTTCTTTTGTACAGTTCAAGCCATAAAGTCAACATAAAATCCAAAAAGGCAAATTCCTGTGCATGAGTCATCCATGTATTTTTCACAAAGATCTTCCAAAACCTTTATTAGATCTAATAACTTGCTTCACTTCACCTCTCCAGTGTTTTTTTTTTTTTTTCCCCCCTTTTAGGCTAATGCAAATCCACCACTTTCTTGTCACAGCTACATTTTGACACCCAATCAATTCCCAGTGGATATAATCAATTATCACCTTACCTTATTTTCTTGTTGAATATCCTGCTTCACTCTGAAATATTAAGAGTGCTGAAATCGCGTCTGGTCTCGTACGTACCTTGTTAGTGTCTGCGCTTGCGTGGCCATTTATTGTGATTAACAGGAAAGTGTGTCCAGCTGAATTCAATTAGTGATTTGTTAGACGGGTATGAGAAAGGTTATTATACCACGGCAGCGGTTGCAGCAGCCCTCGTCGTGTTAAGACTGAAGTGTGTAAAGACCATCAACTCTACCGTGCGACTCCACCGGACAGGGACACCGGCAAAGGATAAGCATCGCTTTTCATTTATTCTCTTTCCTATTACTTGTTTCACTTCTCTTTCAGTTTTTATAACCATTTCTTAATTGCATGTTTGGCACAATTTTTTTTAGGATTACTGTTAAACTAATGTAGTTTGATTTGTATATGTTATCTATTTTAATTTTAGTTACAGTTGTAGTAATGTTTGTCATTTTATTAGTTTTTTTTTTCTGTTATGTCTGTATAAGTTATTTATTAAGTTTTAGTTTTATTTAATTTTTGTTATTTTAGTACTTCAACAAACTACATGGAAATGAAATAATATTGCATTTATGGATATGTGTGTGTGTGTGTGTGTGCGCATATATGTCTGTGTGTGTGTGTGTACATACACGTAGTTGTTTTTGGTGTTTGGCTTAGTTTTATGTTAGAATCATTATTACACTCTTATACCTTTTGTTCTCTTAATATTTTGAATTGTTTGTAGCTTTATTTTGTTTTCATTTAAATGTTAAGTTTAGAAATTTTGTCATATGCATTTCTCATTTTTATTTATTTATTTATTTTTTTAATGTGTGTGTATGTATACTATTTATAAAGTTTTAGCTTTTTAGTTTTGGATCAGTTTTAGTTGTTTTAATACTACAATTGATTGTTTCTGTTGTCCTCATTTGTAAGTCGCTTTGGATAAAAGCGTCTGCTAAATGACTAAAAGTAAAAGTAAAGTAAAGTAAATACATCAGATTATGGAAGTGCAAATGCAAACAGCATTTCATTGCGACTTTAATTAGGACAGCGCTGTCTAATCCTGCTACTGGAGGACCACTATCCTGCAGATTTTAGCTTTGAATGCTAAATAAACACACCTGAAGCAGCTAATCAATGTCTTCAGGATTACAAGAAGCTTCCAGGCAAGTGTTTTAGAGCTAAACTCTGCAGGACGCTGGCCCTCCATTGAGCATTTCAGACTGTCCTTGGTTTATCTTGTGTTTGCATCTAGCCTTTCCATCATTTCAATATCCCCTAATCTTGCATAAAGAAATTGGTAGGTCACTTCCACATTCCCATCGTGTGGAATCAGTCTTGAACACCGAGGACATTCTCCCTCCAGAACATGGATTATTCTCATTCGAGTAAATGCCAAGGGTGCTCATTTATCAGGGCAAACACCAGGCAGTTGTCTGAACTTTCGCCTACCTTAGCAATGATGGAGGGCCTATTTGTGTTGAAGTGCTTTAAATATTGAATCCAGGGAACTGCAATGAGAAGAGAGAGAGAGAGAGATAGAGAGAGAGAGAGAGAGATTCTTAATGTTCTGAATTGGGAAGGGTGCCAAAGGGGCCTTTCTGAATGAAGAACAAGTAATGCATGACTACTTCTTCGGTCCCCATAGGAGAATTATTTGAGTTGGAAGCTGTTATGTATCTGGATTATGCATTCTGCAGTTATATTTGCATTTTTATTTATCTCTTCAGAATTTTATATTATTTTGCGGAATTTCAACACTTTTTAGGAATAGTTCCCTTATAAAAGACAACTCTGTCATTATTTTTTTCATACTTGTGTGGTTTCAAACCCTCATGCTCTTTCTATTTATGTTTTTTTTTCCATCAAACACAAAAAGAAAAACTTCATGCAGCTCTTTTTCGTACTTAACTACCAGCCTGTTTCTCACACAAAGCTATCACATTAAGTTAGAAGACATATGGACTCCTTTCATGATACTTATATTGTGTTTTTGTTTACAGCTTGACATACAGATAAATGGAAAAGAGCTGTGTAAAGATTCTCAAAAAAGTACATTCAGAGGAACTACTGTTTTAATAATGACAGGGTTCATTAAAATTATTACAAGTAATATACTTTGTTTAACTAATGCTTTATATTTCTACGGAGATTAAGCAGGGGGGAAAAAAGTTTAAATAAAGAGTCCTGGTAATATGGTTTGATAAAGAATGATTCATTTTACTATGTATTTCTGGCAAATTCTACAAAATCACAAAGATTCCAAGAAATGCAGAGAAGACTTCTCAGTAGTGATGAGAGGCTTTTTAAGAGTTTTAATAAAAGAGTGATATACCTCTGACATGCTGATCTATATTAATGGCATAATGAATGCAAATACAGCAGTGGTTAAGGAAATGACTCCAGTGTGTTATTAGCAGTACTGTAGCACAATGGTATTAACTGAAAACACGACATTAAGGGAATCATTAATGCAGCAGTTTGTTTAATTTTTTGTTTTTAGTGATATTTCCTTTTAAAAGAAAATATAAAAGAAAAAAACGTGTGTTGCTGCCAAATATTTCCACATAGCAATGTTGAATAATAAAAACATTCACACCATTCATTCATTTACATTTATTCATTTAGCAGATGCTTTTGTCCAAAAGGGACTACCAGTGAATTCATGTTAAAAGCTTTTATTGAAACCTTTTTTTTCCCCCCATTTTGCTTTATGTAGCTTGTTTTTTTATTTTATTGCATAATGAGAACACACACACACACAAACGTATATATACCAAATGGTATTGGTATTGATGGTAAATTATAAACTCTTTTAATTAATTATGCAATGATATTAATATTACATTATATGATATTAATATCATATTGTGTATTAATTTTATTCATGCAATTATTAATTTATTTTTAATTAATTATGATTTCATAGTAGAAATAAAGCATGGTCATATTTTGTTTTTCCTGGAATATAATTTGGCTCTGAGCGAGTTAAGCTAATTTGGCTTTGTGGATCACAATCTGTTGTAATAAATTGTTTATGATTTGGCAACAAATATTTTTGTCAGTCCAATAAAGCCCTTTCAATTAAATGGAAACTCAAATTTCTAGCTGGGTAATTATCCTTATTATTTTGCAAACACATTTGATTGTTTTTTTGTGTAAGAAATGCGAAAGCCATTTTTGTGTCTCGGTAATGATTTTGTTCTTGTAACTTCCAACCTCAACAGAAAAAAAAAAATATATATATATATATATCACATCATCTTAATTATTTGAAATACATGTCATCTTGACAGTAGTGTACAAACCTGAATGCGTCTGGGCGTGTGGTCAGTGTGGTCATTAGCGTGTGGTCAGTGTGTGTGGTCAGTGTGGTCATTAGCTGTCCAAAAACACTGGTAGGATGGCAGAATCCAGCCTGGATATCAAAGGTGAACGGCATCACCTGCCTTTCATCAAAACAGTGACACAACTTTTGAAAGTCACCCCATTTTCAGATACCGCCTTGATCTTCACTCCATCCTTTAGTCTTTTTTTATCTTCTTTCCTCTTGAAGCGCATGAGGTTCCTGCTGTATTCAGCTATTCCTTGACTCCAGTCATTAGCCATGCACATATCTAGCAAGTAAGCAGAAATTCCACACATTATGAAATCCAACAGCCCCTCACATGCTCATTAAAAAGAATTATACAAATTTAAATCACAAACACACTCAAACAACACCAAAGGGCTAGATTCCAGCCTTTCTTCTTAAAGAAATATTGAGTTACAATATTATTAATAAAATAGTATCATCCTTAGAAAGCCTGTTTTTTTTTTTTTTTTTTTTTTTTTTTGGGGAGTAGTTCTACCATAAAAATAGAAAACGTTTAGAAAACCTTTTTTCATGTTTCATACTACTATATTTTTCAAGGTGTATTATTAGGACAGGATTACATTCTTTACTATCCATCTTCTGTCCCATTAATTCCATTTCTATTTACATTTTCTCTTTAGATTTTTAATTTGTTTTTTAGCGTTTTAATGTAACCAGAGAAGAGGAGAAAGAGAAAATGATTCAGTCCAGATTGGAACCTGCATCTCTCGAAGAATGTCTTAAGCACGTGAGTTACTCTCCAACTTTCCATTTGTTACATTGAGAAATGGTTTGTAAAAGCCATCAGTATGTGTTATCTTTCAGACTGAGGCTTTGGTGGGTCTGTTGTCCAGAGATCATTCATATATCTCTATGTTGTTTTCTTCTTTCTGAATTATTCTCTTATTACTTATATCTGATGGATCTGACTGTTGATTTTTTTTTAATCTGCTGCTTGCGTATGTCTTTATAGTCTCAGAGGCCTGAATTTCTCAGATGTGATAAAACGCAGTGGGTGAAGTTAGATGGATCAGGCTGAGATGCTTTTTCAGAGACAATGAGGTCACGCTGACCTCCTCAGCCTTGACTCTTTCTACTTTCTTTATCGCTTCTGTCTCATTATATTTACATTATTGCTTCAGACATCAGAGACTCAAGCTTGGTTTCAAACAGAATGCTAAATCTCATGTGTTCCCATGGGAACTGAGGACTGAACATATGGGCTGATGAATCCTCATCCACCTTCTCATGGCTACTCATCTGATTAAGTGATAGATATTGTCATGCTGTTGCCCCTAGTGACCTCTTGTATGTTGTCGTATGATGTCTAAAAATCAGATATCATTGTGTAAATCTGTCTTCATAGTGGTACAGCTGAATGATCTATGGCAGTAATCAAAAACATGCACCTGCCTGAAATGTCCAACTGAAATACTGAGAAGTCTATATTCAGAGAATTCACTGCTACAGATGTTTGTCTGTTTTTTTTTTGTTTTTGTTTTTTGTTTTTTTTTGTAGTGGTACTATTTTTTTTTATTATTATTCATTCATGAATACAAAGTAAAGTTAAAAAAAAAAAAATCAAAATAGAAATATTTTGTAACATTTCAAATGCCTTTACTCACTTTTGATCAATTTAATGTGTCCTTTCTGAATAAAGGTGTTTATTCAGGTGTTTGTTTGTTTTTTTGTTTGTTTGTTTGTTTTGTTTTTGTTTTTGTTTTTGTTTTTTTCTTTATTGACCCCAAATTTTTGAACTGAACATTTGATTTTGTTGAATTTTCTTTCATACTGGAAGCTGTTGCTCCTTGAGCTCACTAGTTTCTTACTAGTCAAGTCAACGTCTTCAAGTAAACTCAGTTTTTATTTTATTGTACTGTTTATTAATTAGATATACTGCAAGTACCAAATGTCTTTATGGAGTTTCTCAAAATGAATTGCAGAAATTTGACTAATAGAGTTGTTGTCAATCAAGCACTGAGTTCTGAACTGTTCTCATTTTATGTGCAGCTTGTATTTAAGGCTGAAAGGAAGATTTAGTCTTCTCAAAAATATCTTAGATTGAGATTAAGGTTGTGCTTTAGAAAATGTGAGTAACTCAGTACAATTGCAAATGATTGCCACACTTTGGCCAGACATTTAATACGCTGGTAATATTACATTTACATTTGCATTTAGTCATTTAGCAGATGCTTTTATCCAAAGCGACTTACAAATGAGGACAATAGAAGCAATCAAAACCAACAAAAGAGCAACAACATGCAAGCGCTATGACAAGTCTCGGTTAGCCTAATGCAGTATATGTAGCAAGGTATTTTATATTGTTTTTTTTGTTTGTTTGTTTGTTTTTTTTCTTTTTTAAGAAAACAAGTAGATAGAATATAGGAAAGAAAGCTAGTGTTAGTTTTTCAAGAAAAGCTAGCAGAGAATAATTTTGCAATTGATAGAGGGTCGAGTGTGTGTGTGTGTGTGTGTGTGTGTGTGTGTGTGTGTGTGTGTGTTTTACATAAAAAGAAGGCAGATAGATAAAATAGAATTAGAAAAGAGAATGCTAGCGTTAGAGGGTCAAATAAAGATGGAATATTTAATATAATATTTAATATAATATTTCACCTAAAAATCTAAATTATTATTATTTTTTTTTTTTAGGAACATATGACTTAATTGTAAAAAAAAAACAAAAAAAACAAAAAACAGGGGCAACTTTTTAAAGTAAAATACAAATTTTGATCTGAAATATTATGAAATATTATTTAATCTGAAGATTATTATTATTATAATTATTATTATTGTTATTTCTCTAAGTTCAGCATGTCACTGTTCCACACTGCTCAGTCAAGAAAATACACATTAGCACAGCCTATTTGCTCCAGAACAGATGTCACATGACAGCTAGTGAGTTTCTAAATTTATCTTTGAGCATTCCCATGAGCTGTGATCATGTCACAAATGCAAAAAAAAATATCATACATACATGTGCTTAGTGTGATGTGCTGATGTCAATGTGCCATTTTCACTGCTGAATTTGTCATTCACTTTCAAACTACTGTACAGTATGTCCACAAATGAATCCTGTCAGTCCAGCTGTCTGATATTAGTTCTGTAGTCATGTATTTCATATTGTGTACTTCCTGATTATGTAAGAGTTTCACAAGCATAGCCACTTGTCACTACTAAAATAATTGTTCTCAAGTGTAGCTATAGGTGATTTACAAATTAAAAAAAAAAAAAAAAACATTTAATTGAAAACTTACTAAAAATAACTACCTTTGCCATCCCTTAAGAAATTATAATTCCATTTCTAAGTGATTACTTCCCTCTGTGTATCACTTTGATGTTGAGTTTGCTTTTATTTCTTTATTTATGGAAAGGTAGTGCAATTATGACTAGTACTTTTGTGGTTAATATAGAGCATGTGCACATTCAGCCTTGGGGTTGTGGGAGTTTTTTTTGCAAATTGTTCATTCCTAGATGGCAGGAAATTGTCTAGGTGTTATTTGATTTGGGAATTTTGGGATCAAAGGAATGTTAGAAAGCTTCTGGGAAGACAGATCTCTGAGAAAGGAAGTTAAAAATCATACTTTTTCAATTTGTGATTATAGGCCAAGTGCAAATCAGTCTATTAATTTGTCGTACATTTTTGTCAGTTGAACAACTCTTTATTCACTGTAAGTATAACTTAAGTGCGTTGTTTACAGCTGTCAGTTGCAAAGACCAATAGATTGTCTCTTGATTGTCTCCAAAATTGTGTGAAAATTACATGGAAATTACTTGTTATCTAGCTGAGACTCTGAAAGTTTTTTGAATACTACTGAATATAGTAAAATGAATAATTATAGCTCTGAATAAAAAAAAAATAAAAAAAAAAGAGTTTAAGAAATGTTAGATACTGTAAGGTGCACTGCAGTTACTGCTTACAGTATCTCACAAAAGTGAGTACACCCCTCACATTTCAGCAACTATTTTATTATATCTTCTCAAGGGACAATACTATAAAAAATTAAACTTGGATATATTTTAGAGTAGTCAATGTGCAACATGTATAGCAGTGTAGATTTACTGTCCTCTGAAAATAACTCAACATACAGACATTATTGTCAAAATAGCTGGCAACAAAAGTGAGTACACCCTAAATGATAACAGATATACGTCGTTTAACCATGCAAAGCCACATGTCCTATTCTCATGTTCGTGTTTTTGTCCGCTTGACAGGACTATACAAATTTGTGTATCTTGTATTAGAGCAGTTAAAATTTGGTGCTTTGAGTACAATTCTCTCATACTGACCACTTGACATGGCACCTCATGGCAAAGAACTCTCTGAGGATTTGAGAATTAGAATTGTTGCTCTCCACAAAGATGGCCTAGGCTATAAGAAGATCAGTAACATCCTGAAACTGAGTTACAGTACAGTGGCCAGTATCATACAGAGGTTTTTCAAGATGGGTTCCACTCGGAACAGGTCTCACAAGGGTCGATCAAAGAAGTTGAGTCCTCGTGGTGTGCGTCAGGTGCAGAAGCTGGCTTCAAAAAAAATATGCATGAGTGCTGCCAGCATTGCTTTAGAGGTTGCAGAAGTGAAAGGTCAGCTTGTCAGTGCTCAGACCATACGCCACACACTGCAACAAGTCGGTCTGCATGGTCGTCGTCCCAGAAGGAAGCCCTCTTCTGAAACTGGCTCACAAGAAAGCCTGCAAACAGTTTGCTGAAGACAACCTGTCCAAGAGCATGAATTACTGCATGTCCTGTGGTCTGATAGAGACTAAGATAAACTTGTTTGGCTCAGATGGTGTCCAGCATGCGTGGTGACGCCCTGGTGAGGAGTATCAAGAAAATTGTGTCTTGCCTACAGTCAAGAATGGTGGTGGGTAGCATCATGGTCTGGGGCTGCATGAGTGCTGCTGGTACTGGGGAGCTGCGGTTCATTGAGGGAAACATGGATGCCAACATGTACTGTGACATTCTGAAGCAGAACATGATGCCCTCCCTTCAGAAATTGGATTTTCCAACATGATAATGACCCCAAACACACGCCAAGATGACAACTGCCTTGCTGATGAAGCTGAAGGTGATGGAGTGGACAAGTAATGTCTCCAGACCTGAACCCTATTAACCACATGTGGGGCATCGTCAGGTGGAGAAAGTGGAGAAGCGTCATGTGTCTAACATCCAGCAGCTCCGTGATGTCATTATGGAGGAGTGGAAGAGGATGCCAGCAACAACCTGTGCAGCTCTGGTCAATTCAAGCCCAGGAGGATTAAGGCAATGCTAGATCACAGTGGTCACTTTGGACACAGTTTTGAAATGTTCACTTAGGGTGTACTCAATTTTGACAATAATGGCTGAGTGTTGAGTTATTTTTAGAGGACAGTAAATCTACACTGCTATACATGTTGCACATTGACTACTCTAAAATATATCCAAGTTTCATTTTTATAGTATTGTCCCCTTGAGAAGTTATAATAAAATAGTTGCTGAAATGTGAGGGGGTGTACTCACTTTTGTGAGATACTGTAGCTTACAGTCATACTCTTTTGGTTGGAAACAGCATACTATTACAACAAAACAACAACAAAAAGCCACATCTGCACTGTAGTGGTGTAGTCCACACATATAGTATATCTCCATATAGAGAAACACTTGGTGCAATCATACATCATCTGGGTGGATGTATAGGTGCTGTGTTATAGCTACTCGTGCCATTATGCAACATGAAATATGTGTCTGTCATGCTGTAGACTAGGCAACAGGAGATTTGAATCTGCCATAGAAGGATTAGGAAGAAAAGAGGTGCTCATTTAGTTCACACTCACTAAAATATCCTTTGTTTGATGTTTTTGGAAAGTATTGCAGGGAAATTCCTGTGAAATTAATATATTTTAAAACAGAAATATGTTACATTTAAAAATAATAAGAATAAATGTATTATTGTTGTTGTTGTTGCATTTTTAATACCACTTTTGTGATTATCAACAATGTATTAATTTGTTTATTTTGCATCTTTCAGATTGAACTGGAAGACAGAAGTTCTCTTAAGTAGTGTATAATTAAGCTTACATTATCAAACCAAAACACTTGACCGTGGGAACAGTGGAGGAACATGTAAGACACATTAGAAACAATATTCTACAAGTAGAAACCTCTTTAGTCAATTATAATTTCTACTTTCCCACATGCTCAGCGTGTTGGACTAAACATACATTTCACCACTTCTGTACTGCAATTCATTTATTGCTCATTGCATTAGATACACGGGTGACTAATTATGGTAATTGCCTTGAAAATGTAATTACAGCACATTTAAAATTATATTATTCAAAAGAATAATTGTCTCTCTCTGTGCAAAACCTTCCAGATGGACTGGATCCACTAATCTGTGATCAGGTTAGTGGATCCCCCCAAACCCACCCCCCCACCCCCCCCCCCCCCCCCCCCCCCCCCCCCCCCCCCCCCCCCCCCCCCCCCCCCCCATTTGGGAATTTCACTAAAATATATTTATACCTGAA
>CM077225.1:4375999-4475999 GCA_039654775.1 Spinibarbus caldwelli | reverse complement strand
TTCTTTGCCATTCAAAGTCATTTTGTACAAGTAAAAGCAGTGGTGAGCACAGACAGGATGGATGCCGCTGTACTCTTTTACCTTCTCCTTTAAAAAAAAAAATAAAAAAATCATAAAGAAGTTATTGTTGAGAATTTTTCTTAAATATTCTGCTTCTCAAATTTTATTTTTAAGAAACAGATCCAATTAATCTCTGCTTTGAGATGGATATTATGGTTCATATTATCCATCTCAAAGCATGTCCTTTGACCACTTTTGATTGAATTTTTAAAGAAGGTATGTCTTGATTTTTGTCTTTCTGATCTTGTGAAGCAAGTGCTGTGCATGTGTGTAAATGCACATACTTTTTATTTATTTATTTATTTATTTATTTATTTAAATCAAATGATTACACTGGAAAAAAAAGAAGTCAGAGAATATTCATTTTGAAATTACTAGTATGTTTCATAATTAATTAAAACATGGCAAGTAACACACTGAATTAAACATGAAGTTTTGACAACTGAAATATTATTTTCTCATAAAACCAACTCCAATAATCTTTCTTTTTGTTTTTTTTTTTGTTTTTTGTTTTTTTTACAAGTGTATTTTTTTTTTTTGGTGTGTGTAAGATGATGATTGACAAGTGAGTAGGTGGTCATTCACTATACTGAACTCGTCTTCTTGATCTGAACTGTCTGCATTATTTTATAGCTCAGTACTTACTGTATCAGCTTTTAACTAGTTTCTCACAAGAAATTTTAGTAGAAACATCTCAGCAAAGTTGATACTTCAATAAATCACACCTGAGCGCTCTACTGAGTCACATTAGCAACCTTTTCCAGTGGGTCATATCATTAACCTCCATGTGTTTCCCACAAATGACACCAATGTTGGCAAATGGCAGCCCTATTATTGACTTCAAATATAGTTTCTCCCCATTTAAGTGACATCCGGAGTAATAGGTCACATAACCCCTATATGTTTAGACCTGACCTCCAAGTAACATTAAAGCCTTGCTTAATGATTGAATTGATGTCAAAGGACACAGACTGTGTCCTCAAATCAAAATGAAATCTCAAAGCAGAATTAACGGGCTTCGCAATCTCATGCTGCGTGAGACTCGCTACTTTGCTAGGCTTTCTTTTGTGTTTTTTAATTCTTTTTGATTTCTTTTTTTTTTAAGTCTGAGGAGAGTGTCAAGCAAAAGACAGCGTCACCCCCGTTTCTCCCTGAGCTGATCTTGAGGAAGGATGTTTGGCTTTTGTTTAGGACTTCATTAAAATTTGATCAGTCTTAGCAGTGTAAACCAACTTCCACCACTGTGTAGGCTGTCAATACTAATACACTGCCCTCGCAAGGTCATGCTTCTGATAGATGCAGAGGTGACCTGAGCTGGACCAAAGGCATAAGCATCCTTTTGATAAGGATACAGTTAGAAACAAATAGCAGAGGGTGACATAAACATGTTGTATAGTTCCTAAATCACATAAACATATTAGACTACAGTAAACATTGCAAAATACGAGGAAGACTTATGAAGACAATAAAGGCAATGTTAAAAAATGTCAAATTCAGAAATATGTTAGAGTTTGTTCTTTATAGCATTAGAGACTGTTTCAGATGTTTCTACTAAAATTGCTTACGATAAATAATCATAAAACAACTGATAAGTAGCTTACCAAGACATAAAAGATGTGCCTCGGGTCCATCCTTTAGTTTAGATAACTGATATAACGATACTGTATTGGCGATGATATAAAACGTC
Organism: Spinibarbus caldwelli; assembly: GCA_039654775.1. Classification (NCBI taxonomy): domain Eukaryota; kingdom Metazoa; phylum Chordata; class Actinopteri; order Cypriniformes; family Cyprinidae; genus Spinibarbus; species Spinibarbus caldwelli. The sequence goes on along the minus strand of CM077225.1, from coordinate 4,474,252 downwards.
TACTGGTAGAGATGTTGTCGTATATATTGTTCACAATGTAATGTGATGTTGGCATTTTAGAGCGATAAAGAAACATACTTGAATGAGAAAATACTGTTCGCGAAGTGATTGATGTTAAAACAGTGTTGAAAACCCCACGAAAAAGAAAGCTGTACTTGCGCTGATTGACACACACATGACCTGAAGCATGGGAACAGAACGCTGCTTCTCAGACAGGAATTCAGTTTTCTTTCAACTGAACGGTCAAACAGACATAAAATAATGTCTAAATGCCCATCTTTGGTAGTATGCAGATAAATATAGCTTGTCTTATGTGAACATAAATAGTTGAGGAAAAAATCAGATGTGTATCAGTATATAGAGTGGGGGAAATATGACGTCACTTTGTAGGCGGATCGGCTGTTAGCATGAAACTGGTTCCATAGGCTTTTGGATTATCGCAAAAAATAAGCTCTGTGTTCAATCATAGTTCATGAAACTTACACGTTTTGTCCATCAAGATAATCTTCACAAAGTTTCACTTTAACCACGTAAAGCTGGTAAATGTGGTGTTTACATGTAATAATCGTAATATGAGTTTACCTTATGGTACGAACCCAGAGTCTCCGCATCAGTAGGAAAACGATAAAATGAGCATCTTCCCTCCGAAGACTCCTGTTGCATTTCGGGGCAAAGCAAAAAAACATTGTCGAACAATATTATAAAATGCAGGAAACTATTCATTGGTTATTCTACAAGTAATTGTATTAGAAATTATACTACAATTGTAAAATACTGTAAATTGATAAATTGTTCGGCGTGATGAAGTTTAATGTCTCTGACAGTGCCTGTAGTCCCATTTAGCAATTGTTAGCAACCGTCTTTTTTAAGAAACATAACAGTTTAAAAAAATCACGAGTGGGTGTAACTGGTGCGTTTTATGTCGTAAAATAAAATGTGAAAGTATCTTGAGCCTTTGTGAATCATGGACCTTATTTAAGGGATTTAACCAAAATCCCATTAAAAAAAAAAACATTTACTCTGGGACGATGAAACCGGAAGTGCTAAAATGCTAACTCGCTTCCGGGTTTTCGCCTACAAAGTGACATCATAGTTCCACCTCTCTATTGGATCCATGCACGAGGTCTTAAAGGGACAGCAGCCTAATTTAGCTGCAGCCGTCTGTGTCAATAAAGTTAATCAGACACCAACAGAAAAAGAGAAACTCACACACTGCTCTTGATTAAATAACTTTAGCTTTAACGAAAATCAACGTATATTTAATTCTTACAGCGAAGACTATGTAGTGTTTTATATTTACATTTGATTTATTCAGTTTTTGTATTAGCTATTTCTTACATGAAAGCTGTAACATAGGCTAAATGTACCTAAAAAAATTAAAGCAGTTTATTTTTTTTTTCTTTGTTCTATTGCATTTGTTCTACTTGCCATTTATCTCTCTTTTTTCATGTAATAAATATAATATAAAATGGCCACAATGATCAATTGTGATTTATATTATTATCATTAAATAAAATCACTCATATTGTAAAGTATTGCCAACCTCTAGTGTCAGTCTGTGCCGGGCTTTTTTTTTTTTTTCCCCCTCAATAAATCTGTTATCTGTTTACTTAAAACAGTATAGTTTGAATATTTTGACCTGTGAAAATGTGATATGAAATGTTGGAGTTTAATTCATGATTTCTGAACTGGGCAAATCTGAACAGTCTGAACATATTGTGAGAGCTCTTCTGACATGTGAGATTACTGAGGCATTTGCTCTACACTGACGTAACAAGTGAGATATTAATGAGATCATGTTTGTGATTGTTTTTCATTGGAGAAATATGGAACAAGACATCATTTGAATTCCAGGTTGAACAACAAATAAATGTATGCAGAGGTTCAACAAGAGTTACCCGAATTAATATAATATGCGTCACGTTGTTCTCTACAGCACAACCTTTGACCCATCTGCATTTTCTAAAGGACATGCAAAAACAAAGTCATAAAGTAGGCCGCCAAATAAATTAGCTAAAGAGGCTGTTTGCTTCGCTCAGTCAAGGTCTCTTATATTTAGCCTTCATTGACTTCTCGGCATAATCTCCCGCTTTGAGTTCCTCAGTCAAGTATGAAATAGGGCATGAAAAACATGTCTGTTGTACATTTCTGCCTGCATTGCCTTCATCTACATATAAATTGGAAGCATGTATATTAGACTCATAAATGCAGAGTTCACATGAGTTCAGAACAGTTGTCATCTCATCAGGGAGTTAAGAGTTGATTAGAAAGCCAGATTTCTGGCATTTTCAAAGCATAATAACTTGGATATATAGAGGATTTGGATGCAAGCGTTACGTTCAGAGAGCCTGATTGATTGCTGCTGGTCAAGAGCAAATAAACAAATTGCATTTTGGTGGTCAAGCTCAGGGGCAAAAGGAAAACGTGTGCATTGACTAAGTTGCAGTACATATTTGATCATGATGGCATTAGCTAAACATGTTGTTCCATAATGCTATTCTGCTATGTGTGTAAATGATTTATTATTGTCTGATTTTCCAGTTAAAATATCCAAATATCCTTCAAACAAGAAAAATTGATATCAGAAGCAACACAGCATGAGATATTAAGACTTTTTTTTTTTTCAGAAGTTCTACTTTGAGTGCATTTTGGTCTTAATGCACTGGCAAATTATTATTATTTTTTTTATATATGAACAAATCTAAAAACAGTCTTATTAAATGAAGGAAACTCTGTCCATGCAGTATGATAAAATACACTTTTATATTCAAGAAAACAAGTCTTAACTCACTAAGGTGCTGTTTTTGCAGTGTATAGATGCAGATATATCGATAATATGGTGGCTATTGAGTTCAGTTTCAGCTGTTAAGAATAGATATGTGTTAAACGACATATTTTAAAATTTAACTAGTCAGTGTCCTTGCATAGTTTTGCTGCTGTAGGGTTACATCCAATAGATAACCACGAGATGTGTTTTAGATGTAAAATTGGTAATAAATTTTTCTAAACAAACAGCAAGTAACACATTAAATTTAATGTGAAGCTTTGAAATAGATAGTGAAATAGAAAGACTTTTTGTGTGAAAGTAGAAATAGAAAGATGTATGTGTGTGTGTGTATACATATTATTAATTAGTCAAGCGTACCAATTACATTAGTCAAATGTAGTCAAATTATATTTTAATTAGTCAAATGTACCAACATGAAAGGTCTTGTTACCACCCTCATATTTCGTTTTGAGTTGTTGATTTCTCGTAAACCCCCTTAATGTTTTAGTCTGACTTTTGATTTGGCTTATTACTTTCAATGTCACCTCGGCTGACAGTCTCTAGCCTTGTGAAACTGATCTGGCTATTAGTGAGCACTTTGCAATTGAAAGTCAATAAAATATGCATGTTTGGTTTGCCAGACTGCACGAGCGGCAGTTGCCGTACGCTTCACTTGCTTGCCGGTTGTGTTTTGTCATTGATCTATAAGTTAATTGTAATCTGTCATGAAGGTTTTAGTGGATGACAGACTCGCTTAGCTGGCAGTTGCCGTTCTGCGCCGAGCTTTTGTCCATATCATGTCTCTCCCTTTAAGAAGAGTGGAGAAATTGTGGCAGGCAAGTGGAACAAATACCTTTATCTACTGTTGTTTGTTTCTGCTACAGCGGTTAAGTCAATACTGCTGTGAAGACCTGCTAGATGTTGAGTGGAATTCAGGCCAGGCTTTGATAGCAACACTTCTACGTTCTTGGGTTCGCCGTGCCTCTTTTCCTTGCACAACTCAATTGGTGACAGAACATGAGGGGACAGGACATTCTGGCTGTTTTTTTTTTTTTTTTTCTCCCCTCCTTCATTCCCTTCATGGTGTAGATTTGATGAAGGGAAACTAGCCTGTTATCAGAGAGGCCATGCATCCAGACATGGCGCCACATCCAATCTTTTCTCCGAGACAGGGGGTTTTATGGACTCTTCAAGGGGAGCCAAGGTCTTTCTTCCTCACTGCTCTTGCTGAAAGGTCTCTCTCTCTCTCTGTCTCTCTCTTCTTCCATTCCTTTTATAAGGAAGATGCTCTGCACCTGCAGGAGTGAGCGAGTCACTATCTCTCTCTCTTTCCTGCTTGTTCTTTTACACTTTCACTGAGGTCGTCTTCCTTTCTATTCACTCTTTATGTCTCACTGCTCTCCCTCCAAGTCTTTCTCTCTCTTTTTTTCAGTCTTGTTCTGGACTGATGTCCTGTCAAAATAATAGAGTCTGAATCAATCCACTCACAATCTCAGAGGCCAGATAAAGGTTAGAGTCTGATACTGCTGAATGCCCATCAACAGAGAAACACTCTCTTTGGTACCAATAAAATATATATATATATATATATATATATATATATATATATATATATATATATATATATATATATATATATATATATATATATATACACACACACACACACACTTTTAAAATGTTTTATTGATTTAATTGATTAATTGATGAGAGTCTTTTATTCTCACCAAGGCTGCATTTCATTAAAAATGCAGTAAAAAAGAAAAGAAAAAAAATCAGTAGGGATATTCAGCAAGCATTAAAATGATTGACAATAAAGATTTTTATTTTATTGTTACTAAAGTTTTTTTTTTTTTTTTTTTTTTTTTTTTAAACAAATGCAGTTCTTAAAAGCATCATAATGACATCACAGAAATATTATTGATTGAGTAACAGCAATACTCGTGCAGCAAATCAGCATATTAGTATGATTTCTGAAGAGGCATATGCAGCTAAAGACTTGAGTAATGATGCTGAAAATTCAGCTTTGAATCACAGAAATAAATTGCATTTTAAAATATATTCAAATAGAAAATGGATCTCCCTCATCATTAAAATATTACAATATTTTAAATTGTTATAATATTTCACAATATTAATGTTATTACTGTTTTTGCCAAATAAATGCAGCCTTGGTGACAATCTTTTCCAATTAATATGTCTTTAAAAATATTTAAAAAATGATCATTTATATATATTTATATAATATGTATAACAGTAACAGTCTGAAGTATGTCAAGAAAAAGATATTGAAAATTATGATTTATTTTATTTTCAGTTCATTTATCACACTGTAAATGACAAATAGAGCACTGTGGGATACAAAACTGTATACTCTGGTTATATGTACTAACTATGCTGGCAAGCAAGTTGTACTTTCCATGCATAGCCTACAACTGGCGATTCCTATTACACTATATACATGCTATACACTGCAAAAACTGTAAAATGTTAGGATTCAATTCCAGACATACAGTGGGTACGGAAAGTATTCAGACCCCCTTCACTTTTTTCAATTTTGTTATGTTGCAACCTGATACTACAATTGTTTAAATTAATTTTTTTTCTCATTAATCTACACTCTGTACCTCATAATGATAAAGTGAAAACAGAATTTTAGAAATGTCTGTAAATTTATTAAAAAGAAAAAACTGAAATATCACATTTACATAAGTATTCAGACCCTTTGCAACAACACTTGAAATTTCGCTCAGGTGCCTCCCATGTCTCTTGATCATTGCAGAGATGTTTCTACACCTTGACTGGAGTCCGCCTGTGGTAAATTAAATTGATTGGACATGATTTGGAAAGGCACACACCTCTCTGTAAAAGGCCTCACAGCTGATAATGCATATCAGAGCGAAAACCAAGCCACGAAGTCAAAGGAACTGCCTTCAGAGCTCAGACACAGGATTGTATTGAGGCACAGATCTGAGGAAGGCTACAAAAAAAATTCTGCTGCACTGAAGGTTCCCAAGAGCACAGTGGCTTCCATAATTCTCAAATGGAAGAAGTTTGGCACAACCAGGACTCTTCCAAGAGCTGGTCCCCAGCCAAACTGAGCAATTGATGGAGAAGGGGCTTGTCTAGACTGGTGACCAAGAACCTGGTGGTCACTCTAGTTGAGCTCCATGATCATATATGCAGATGGGAGAAACCTACAGAAGGACAAACATCACTGCAACACTCCACCGATCTGGGCTTTATGGCAGTGTGGCCAAACTCAATCCTCTCCTCAGTGAAGACACATGAAAACACACTTGGAATTTGCAATAAAGCACCTAAAGGACCCTCAGACTCTGAGAAACAAGATTACCTGGTCTGATGAACCTCAATTCTAAGCATCATGTTTGAAGGAAACCGGCTCTTCTCATCACCTGCAGAGTACCATCCCAAAAGTAAAGTGTGGTGGTAGCAGCCTCATGCTGTTGGGCTGTTTTTCAGCGGCAGGGACTGAGGAACTCATCAGAGTAGAAGAAAAGCTCAATGCACCAAAATATTGAGATAGCCTTAATGAAAACCCAGTCCAGGGCATTCAAAACCTCAGACTGGGCCGAAGGTTCACCTTCCTACATGACAATGACCCTAAGCACACAGCCAAGGCAACACAGGAGTGGCTTAGGGACAGCTCTGTGAATGTCCTAGAGTGACCCAGCCAGAGCCCTGACTTGAACCCTATCGAACATCTCTGGAGAGACCTGAAAAAGGCTGTCAACAGACAGTTCCCATCCAACCTGACCGAGCTTGAGAGGATTTGCAAAGAAGAATGGCAGAAATTCCCCCAATCCAGTTGTGCAAAGCTTGTTGCGTCATACCCAAAAAGACTCGAGGCTGTAATTGCTGCCAAAGGTGCTTCAACTAAGTACTGAGTAAAGGGTCTGAATACTTATGTAAATGTGATATTTCAGTTTTTTCTTTTTAATAAATTTACAAACATTTCTAAAATTCTGTTTTCACTTTGTCATTATAAAGGACAGAGTGTAGAGTAATGAGAAAAAAAAAAGAATTTAAACAACTGTAGTATCAAACTGCAACATAACAAAATTGAAAAAAGTGAAGGGGGTCTGAATACTTTCCGTACCCACTGTACATTAGACTGTAGATATTCAACATCTCATTTGAACTGCTGATACTCAAAAGTAGTTTGCACTGTATGAACTGAAAACAATCAATTTGAAGCTATAGAGTAAAGGGAGCATGCATGTGGAACATTTCAAGAAATTAGATAAAATCACAAATCATTAGTTTTGCTTTGGCCCATTAGTGATGTACCAAAGTGAACGGTTCACCACCGAACTCAGACACAGGCCACTGGGGATAGAGTTTGTTTCTGTTATTGCCAGTCTCACAGTATTGTTGATGCGGTTGTAGGTCTTGTACTATTTGTGGCCTGTATGTCTTCCATCAAACTGCACTCTAGGATTAACAAAGTTTATTGAAGTGAATTTAATATTAACACCAGTGTCACTCTTTACCCTGTGTCTGTCTCTTGCTCGCTCTCCCTTGCCTCTTTGTAAAGGTCAAGCACTGATGGATTATTATAAATTACTCACTCTCATTATAGCTGTATTGCAATAATGCAGATATTGATAGTACTGTCGAGAGAAAGAGTGCACATTGCCTTTCAAAAAGCACATCAATCATGCGTGTAACATAATAGCAGAGCAGAGTTTCCGTCTCTGAAGACAAATGCATAACCATGCATAAATGCAGATAGACCCGGGGCCGTAATGCTATAGACATCATTACTACCAGCATCCAACTTCAAGTCACATCATATCTCAGTCTCTTGAATGAGATCATACCGCCTTTGGATCCAGAATGGCAGCAGTTATTTTTATCTTTTGCAACTCAATAACGGCCTGAAATTGGAACATTTATTTAACATAAAGCTGTAATGGAGAGCAACAGTGGGGTTCCCGGATGAATTTATTTGTACGATAACTTCAGAAACATTCAAGACAGACCTAAACCATGATCTCTGAGGATATTCTTTTGTTTACATACATTACTGTTCAAAAGTAAGTTTTTTTTTTTTTTTTTTTTTTTTTTTTTCTAAAAGAAGTCTCTTATGCTCAAAAATACAGCAAACCGTAATAAATATCATTACAGTTTAAAATAACTGTTTTCTGTTAAGTAATATATTTTAAAATTATTTTAGTGATCAAAGCTGAATTTTCAGCATCATTACTCCAGTCTTCAGTGTCACATGATCCTTCAAAAATCATCAAATTTTTTTTTTTTTTTTTTTTTTTTTTTTTTTTGTGTGTGTGTAAACTGTGATACTTTTTTTCCAGAATTATTTGCTGAATAAAAAAGTTCAAAAGAACAGCATTTATTTGAAATAGAATTATTTTGTAACATTATAAATGTTTTTACTGTTATTTTGCTGAATAAAAGTATTAAAAGTATTAATAAAATTCTTTAAAAAATCTGTTTTAATGGTAAAAAAAAGTTTTAAATGGTAGTGCAAACAAGTCAAAACATATTGATTTATAAAGTGTATCATTTTTAATGTTTGTTTTTATATATTTATTAATAAAAACATTCATTCATATATTTATATATACTATAAATTCATCTCTTCTTTGGTTTGGTCCATGAATTTGAAACTGTTTATTTTGAATTTCTCATAGAGAAAATAAATAGGAAAAGTACTTCTGGAAGCAACGTTGCTGAAAAGGCGGGTGATCACTGTTGCGCTCTATATTTTGCCCAAACGCTAAAGATCAAATAAACATTTTTACATCCATATGAGCTAAAAAGAAGATCAACAAACTGAATATTGGATGTTGCAGGCTCGCTACATGACTTCACATCATACAGCCAGTGGTTCTTACTCTACCTGCAGATCTGTAGGCCAGAAGCGGGCTACCTACTGGTTCTTACCCTGTAATATCTAATTCACATGTTTTATCTCAAAGCACCCTCATGCTTGGAGATATTTGATGCTGTTCCGTTGGGAGATGGAGGCCATGCCAGACGGTGCAAGTTGGGCACTCTTATACTATTCTGCAGAGTTTGAACTGCTTGTATGCTTCTGCTTTTGCACTGAAAAAATATGTAAGCGTTAGTAGTAGACATGCAGTCTCTGTAAGCACAGGCTGGAGTGCCCACTGTCTGGATCCCCCTTAGGGACCCCAGTGCACTTCTACTATCAGTGTGCTCAAGCTGTTTTTATCTCACTCAACCTTCTCTCTGTGCTTCACATTCTTCATCGCATCAAAGGTATGTTGTCCTGATACTCTATTATATTTTATCTGCTCTCTGAGTCAAGCATACAGACAGAAAATATGATGCCCTGAAGTATATACAATGCTGTCTCTTACAATATAGAGGACATATCAGAATGACTCTCACAGAAAAATGTCAAGAACATAGTGCGAGTTGTAGTTCACACCAAAAGCACGATATACCGTATAAGTATTTTTATTCAAATATATTCCATTATATGACAACTTGTTACAATTTAAAATTATTATTATTATTATTATTATTATTATTATTATTATTATTATTATTATTATTATTGGGTAACACTTTATTTTGATGGTCCCTTTTGAGCATTCTGTCTATAATAAGTAACTTTGCATCTATATGTCAACTAACTCTCATTAGAGTATTAGTAGACTGTCTAATTAATATCTGCTAACTCTTCATTGTGATGGTGTCCCAAAAGACGTTCTACTGACTATAAGTAACTTTGCAAGAACATGTAAACTTATTCTAACCCTAGTCTCAGCCTCAGACCTCACGCCCACGGAAAGTTGGCTAAACGTCTGATGCATATGGCACACAAAAGTGGAAACACTTCAGGAGATTCGAAGTCGTTGTCGGATTGGATTTCCGGGAGACGTGTGTGTCGCATTCTTTAACGTTCTGCCTGGAAACAAAGATGCCGTGACACCAAACCCCCTCACGAAAGAAGAAACTGTGCGAAACAACGAGCGCTTATCAGGATCAACTAAATGCTGGATTTTCAAAAGTATGTGAAATATTTGAAATTTGCGGCATACAATCTTTAAAATACGTCCGAGAGTTTTACACCAATCTGTTATTGTAGCGACATTTCCACGCCCCGAAACGTGACACTGAACGAAACGAACTGTGATTGGTTGTTTGACATGTCGGTCAAACGGCCTCATGGGTGGGCCTTGGCCAATGAAAGCCGCCATGGATTCCAGACCTTCAGCCATCAGTCTGAAGATCTGGCTACGCGAGACTATTCTAACCCTAACCCTACCATTTTACTAATACTCTACTAACACTCTAATGAGAGTTATTAGATAGGTAGATGCAATGTTACTTATAGTCAACAGAATGTGTTAAAAAGGACCATCAAAATAAAGTGAAGCCTATTATTATTATTATTATTATTATTATTATTATTATTATTATTATTGAAATATGAAATCTTATTTTAAGAACCTTAATTTTTAGGTTCTAATTATTATAATCCAATCAATCAATCAATTAATCAATCAATCAATCAGCCGATCAATCGATTGATCGATCAATCAGTCAATCAATCAATCAGATAAATCAATCAAATAAATCAGTAAATAAATAAATAAAATAAAACTCAGTTCATAAAGAATTCATGCATCATGGTACTATATTTTTGTACTACTATTAATTTATGATGTTTTTTATTTAAATAATGTGTGCAGATTTATATTTTTATTTTCTATTACAAATTTAATAATAATAATAATAACAACAACAACAATTATTATTAATAATAATACATTATGAACAAGTAAAGCATTCTGTGCATTAGAGTAATGAGACTTTTGAGACAATTCTGCTTATTTTTTTATGAAAATAATGAAAACTTTTATGTCTGTTTCTGTGAGATTCATTTATAAACTAGCCTAATTCAGTACATATGCATATTAGGTACAGGGATAAAAGCTGATAAAAATGTAAAAAGCTGATAAAAATGTAAAACTGTAACTTAAAAGCAATGTAAGCTGCTTTGGATAAAAGCGTCTGCTAAATGAATAAAATGTAAATGTAAATGTAAAGGGATAGGATGTGCTGACAATGATCAATACCTCTCACAAATACATGTGAATCTGTGGAAAGCAGTTGTCCTGAGAATTAGATGTACTTAGACTAGTGATATAGATAAATACCAGATAATATTGTGTGTATAATAGTTAGACAGACAGACAGATCAATCATCTCACATTATCCATAACTCTCAGTTCTCACTGAATGCAAACCATTGTCAGAAACCAAAAAAATCACAGTATGTTCCAAAGACCATTAACTGCTTTTTCATGGAGTCCAACCAATGAAGGGTGACAATTATTGTCTGCAGACGGGGGTGTTTTCCTCTGTTGGTTGGGCATTGATGCATGGCAGTGGGTTGTTAGACAAATGTGAGACGCTGTGCATCATTAGTGCTGATTCATTTATGAAGACTAGATTGATTTCACTCCACAGTAACTGTGTTTCTGAAAAAGAAACATGTCCTCCATTCGATTAGGAATACACGCAACGGTCTAATCACATCTGATGAATAATGTAATCAGAAGTAAGAATGGAAGGGGAGGAGTTCTGCACTGTAATTCACTGTAATGTGAGTTAAATCACTGCTTACACTGTTTAACCTCAACATGAGATATGGTAATTCAGGAACAATATCTCATCATGATATTATGACTTTGAATCTCCTGTGGTTGCTCATTGTTGCTCAAAGTTGTGTAATTTACATCTCTGTCATTTTCAGAAATGTATATTACTATAATGAGATAATAAACATTATTCACTGAAATTATACCTCACCACACCACAATAGATCTAGCAAAGACATCTTTATACCACCGGCACATACATTTGCATGTATGACTCCGTTTTACTTGGTAAAAACTCAAATACACATTAAAAATAGTACATCAATGCATATATATATATATATATATACATATATATATATACATACATACATACAGTATATAAATAATTAAACAGGATATTATATTATTATATCATAAATATGCACACACAAACAAATTTTATTATTTCATGTATTTTAATATAATGTAATTTATTTTAAAATGTTCTTAATATTATATAGATAAATTATATGGTATTTAATTATATTAAATGTAATTCATATTATTATAATATATATTTTATATGATTTATTACATATAAAAACTGATAACACCATCATTTTAATGTATTTAATAGTCTTAATATATAATAAATTATTTGCCAATATCCAGTGGTGGACAAAGTACACAAATCAAGTACTTGAGTAAAAGTATAGATATTTATAATAAAATACTACTCCAAAAAAAATCCCTTAAGAAATCACTTAAATAGGACCTGCCTGACAAAGTGAAGTAGACCAAAAGATCCTCAAAAGCTACACATCATGTTGAGATCCAGAGAAATTCAGGAACAGATGAGAAAGAAAGTAATTGAGATCTATCAGTCTAGAAAAGGTTATAAAGCCATTTCTAAAGCTTTGGGACTCCAGCGAACCACAGTGAGAGTCATTATTCACAAATGGCGAAAACATGGAACAGTGGTGAACCTTCCCAGAAGTGGCCGGCCGACCAAAATTACCCCAAGAGCGCAGTGACGACTCATCCAAGAGGTCACAAAAGACCCCAGAACAACATCCAAAGAACTGCAGGCCTCACTTGCCTCAGTTAAGCTCAGTGTTCATGACTCCACCATAAGAAAGAGACTGGGCAAAAATGGCCTGCATGGCAGAGTTCCAAGACGAAAACTGCTGCAGAGCAAAAAGAACATAAAGGCTCGTCTCAGTTTTGCCAGAAAACATCTTGATGATCCCCAAGACTTTTGGGAAAATACTTCGTGGACTGACGAGACAAAAGTTGAACTTTTTGGAAGGTGTGTGTCCCATTACATCTGGCGTAAAAGTAACACAGCATTTCAGAAAAAGAACATCATACCAACAGTAAAATATGGTGGTGGTAGTGTGATGGTCTGGGGCTGTTTTGCTGCTTCAGGACCTGGAAGACTTGCTGTGATAAATGGAACCATGAATTCTGCTGTCTACCAAAAAATCCTGAAGGACAATGTCCGGCCATCTGTTCGTGACCTCAAGCTGTAGTGAACTTGGGTTCTGCAGCAGGACAATGATCCAAAACACACCAGCAAGTCCACCTCTGAATGGCTGAAGAAAAACAAGATGAAGACTTTGGAGTGGCCTAGTCAAAGTACTGACCTGAATCCTATTGAGATGCTGTGGCATGACCTTAAAAAGGCGGTTCATGCTCGAAAACCCTCCAATGTGGCTGAATTACAACAATTCTGCAAAGATGAGTGGGCCAAAATTCCTCCTCAGCGCTGTAACAGACTCATTGCAAGTTATCACAAACGCTTGATTGCAGTTGTTGCTGCTAAGGGTGGTCCAACCAGTTATTAGGTTTAGGGGGCAAGCACTTTTTCACACAGGGCCATGTGGGTTTGGATTTTGTTTTCCCTTCATAATAAAAAAAACTTCATTTAAAAACTACATGTTGTGTTTACTTGTGTTATCTTTGATTAATATTTAAATTTGTTGATGATCTGAAGCATTAAAGTGTGACAAACATGCAAGAAAATAAAAACTCAGGAAGGGGGCCAACAATTTTTCACACCACTGTAAGTAAAAAAGTAATGATATATTTACTTTGCAATTTTATATAGGCTACTTAATTTTATATTAGCACATATTTGTTATAATCCTATTGCTCAAAATACCAGGGGTTTTCCCAAAAGAACCACTATATGGAGTCAACATATATATTTTGTTGTTGATATGGACTACGTTGACGAGAGTGATGTACACTGCGATGTACCTGAGAGAAAACAGATTTGACCATCTAATTTTCAACAGTAAGAAAAAAAAAAAAGGTGTTTTAAAGCTTGTTGTTTTGCAGAACGTCACAGTTATGACATGCGAATAAGGCCTGTAAGTTAGGAAGAACATTTTAAGGAAAATATAAAATTTCTCAAACCTTGTCTGTGGTGTAAAAACACCCCATCACTTCCCACTTGGATAATTACTGTAGTTACCATGTTCTGAACATCACATCCTTTCTTTTCCCCTCAGATGTAATCTATCTAGGTGGTTGAATAAAAATATTTGGACTTTATATCTAAAAATTACCTCAACTTAGCACCAGAAAGCTTGTTAGCATCAGATAACAATATTTACTTATTTTCAGTATGGTTATGAATAAACATTCATATCTGTCTACTCAGCTAGTTGATCCAAACAAAATAAAAATTTATACCATTGATAAACTATAAAAACAGATGTTACAAAGGGCTAAATGCATAGCATTTTAATAAAACTGCTAACATTACAGCAGCGGGGAATATGAATATGCATGAGTTATTTTATTTAATTATTTAATTATTATTTAATTTTATTTTAATTTTTGTTTTTTTTTTTTTTTTTTTTTTTTTTTTTTTTTTTACCTAAAACATATAAACACTGATGTTGATGTGTCAGCATTCAAGCATTTCAGTGGGCTTAAACAGATCACCCTTTACAGCAGATTTAGTTCACAAACAACTGACAGTTTTGACCTAAATATAATTTTCAGTTACAATAATTAATCCTAAAATTCAACATTAATAACTTACTTTTCGCAGCATCAGTCGCGCGCGCTCACAAGATCTCCCGGTTCTTACTTGTGAGTTTAGTTCACTGGAGACTCGCTCTAAAGGGATCATTTGAATCAGTGAGTTGTCGACTCGAGAACAGCTGCAATCGGATTATTCCAATTCGTGAATTAATTATTTGGTGCGATTTGCGAACCGATTTAACAGGTTCATAGAAAAGAATCAGTGTGTTCATGAATCAGACACCGCTTCTGCGTCTCAGAGCATGTGATATATTATAAGGAGTAACAATATGTTTTATGAAATGTAGTGAAGTAAAAAGTACGATCTTATGCTTTGGAATGTAGTAAAGTAAAAGTAAAAGTTACTCAAAATAAAACTACTCCAGTAAAGTACAGATACTTGAAAAATGTACTTAAGTACAGTAACGAAGTAAAACTACTTCGTTACTTTCCACCACTGACTATATCTTGGAATTGTATCGATACTTTAAATATCAGCTGTCCTTCGCCATTAATCAGTTTACTTGACTCTTATCCTTGACACACAATGGAACAACTGTACATCTTGTTAAAAGAGAAAGAAAGCAGATAATTAAGGTTGAATCGATAGGGACATAGTTTCAGGCCTCCCTCAGGCACTTCATCACACTGAAAGACTCCATGTCTGAGTGTATGTGATGAGGGTCTTGTTTCTGATACCAGGTGCAACAGCCTTATTACTGCAGACGCACCTGTTAAAGGACCCCTAACTGATTGTCTTGGTGGGAGAAAAATCGAGAATAATCAGCAAGATAAATTTCTGACTTCCAGCTTTCAAGTCTTCAGCTCCAATCAAGTCTTGGTTTTCAAATGGCGTCATTGTGTTTGAAGGTCAGATTTCTTCAGCATAGCTTTGCAGAATGACTTACAGGACTAGTCTAGTCTATTTGCTGTCAGCCATGATTTACTAGCTAAAGTGTCCAGAAAAAGGTGGGCTGCAGAGATAAAGTAAGTTGTATTCGGCTGGCTGTGTGATCATTCTAAAGTAAACTCCACTTTTGGAGAATAGTTCACCTAAAAATGAAACTTTAATGAAAATGTACATACCTTTACCCCATCTGAGATGTAGATGAGTTTGTTTCTTAATGGGAACAGATTTGGAGAAATGTAGTATTCCATCACTTGCTCACCAATGGATCCTCTGCAGTGAATGGGTGCCGTCAGAATGAGAGTCCAAACAGCTGATAAAAACATCACAATAATCCACAATTAATCCACACCACTCCAGTCCATCAATTAATGTCTTGTGAAGTGAAAAACTGCATGTTTGTAGGAAACAAATCCACCATTAAAACATGCTAAACTTCAAACCATTGTTTCCAGCTAAAATATGAGTCCTCTATCCATAATATTGCTTTCTACAGTGAAAAAGTAATTTCGTCTGAATCAGGAGAGAAATATGCACAGATCAAGCACCATTTTCAAGCCAAAACAGTCCAAAACCATTCTAAACAAATATGTGGTATTTCGATGAGAGAAACAACAGGGGATGGACTTTTTCACTGGAGGAAACATTATTATGGATTATGGACTCATGTTTTAAGTGATGGTTTAAAGCTAAAACACAGCTTTCCTCTTCACACGATGTTATTTGCTGGACTGGAGTGGTGTGGATTACTTGTGGATTAGTGTGATGTTTTTTATCACCCGTTTGGACTCTCATTCTGACGGCACCCATTCACCGCAGTATCGAGTGAGCATAGAAGTAATGTAGTGTAAGTTGTTTCTTTTAGTAAGGACAGAAAAAAATCACCATTTGAAATGGTAGCATAGAAATACTGATGTCCCCGTGTGCACTCCATACTGCATTTTAAATTGTCTTATCCCAGGATCTGTGTGGGTTGTTTTTGACATTATAATTCTGAAGTAGCATTTGTCATCCCAACTGTTTCAAAAACAACTACAGATAGAAATAATGTTGTGCCCGCATCAGGAGCCCAGATCACTGCCAGGTTTGGGCTGCTGTGCAAATCCATGCCAGTTTGAATAAGTTTGCTTGCTTCAAACCAGATTTTTGGATAGATTTGGAACAGATCCTCACTCATGTCGTTTTGCCATCTGCGTTGGCTTCTTTTACTATAGAGAGAGGGAGATAATGGAGGTGGATGGAATGATGCTTTCATTTCAGAGTTGTGATGTCTACTGAGATTTTAGTTGTTTATCCAATATGGATTATATTTTGCTTATTAAAACTTCCCACTGACATAGAGAATTTTATTTTATTTATTTATTTATTATTATTTATTTATTTATTTATTTTTTCCCCAAGTAAATCAAGAATTTACAAGAATGTGTTGTTGGATTAACATTGCCATCAATCAGATTGTATGTTTGTTTTAGGAGCTTCAATCAAATTGTAATACCTGGAGAAGGCTATACACATTGCATTGCCACTGAAAGTCTGTTTTTTGAAGAATTATAATACTTTTATTCAGCAAGCACACATTAAATTGATCAAAAGTGACAGTAAGACAATTGTTACAAAAGATTTCCCTGCATCACAGGAATAAATTGCATTTCAAATAGAAAACAGCTCTTTTAAATTATAATCATATTTCACAATATTACAGTTTTACTGCATTGTTGATCAAATAAATACAGCCTTGGTGAGCATAAAAGACAAATTTCAAAAACATTAAAAATCCTACCCACCATAAACATTATGTTTACATGTAAATATGACACAACATGAATGTCTTTTAAAACAATTGTCACATATCATATTTTATATCCAAAGTCATAAAATGACACATTTAACATTTATGTGCTTTATTTTAATCTAGTTGCTTAAGTCTATTAATTGTAGCTACAAAAATACAGGGGGAAAAACTTTTAGGAAATATTATTACAATTACAGTACAGAGATTAACCAGAAAGGCTGTTTTTCTAATACAAATTACTATTTTGAAATAAGTGTTTTTGGATTCTTAAGATAATACGTCTTAAACAACAACATTTTTGACATCAAAGGCATTTGAAAAAAAAAAAAAAAAAGTTAATTTCATACTTTTAATAGTCCTCCTTACTATATTAAAATAGAATGGCTTTTTTGTGATCTTTTCCCTGCTGGTTTCCCTCTTTAGTAAGAAACTTGATCCATAAACAAAAGATGTTGATCCAGGAACATGTCCTAGTTGACTACATAATGTCGTGTTGAGTGGGTGTGTAAGCTTGAAGCTCCTGGCTTGCATTTATTACGTTCGACATGCACAGGACCCTTAGATGTGTCATTTTATTCTTGCGTGTGGGGATTTTTAAACCATGTCATGTGTCCATCATGTTTGCAGGCTCTTAGCCCAATCACACTGAGCTCAAACCATTACTCAGACAGATCCCCCGTCTGTCTCACTGCCGCCTGTCAAATGCTATTCTTCTCAAACACGCTACATGACAAAGCATGTCACCCCAACTGCAGCACAACGACATCAGCAGGTCATGTCAGCGAGGGTTTAGAGCGCTTTCATTGTATGTAGCAAAATGAGAAATTTAGCCTTGAAGGGTTAGTTCACCCAAAAATGGGAATTCTGTCATCGTTTACTCACCCTGATGATGCACCAAACCCATGTGCTTTTATTTTGTTCCTGTGGAAAACATTCAAAAAGGTTCTTTGAAGAATCTCTACACGTTTATTTTTTTTTCAGTTCACAGTGACCGCGACTGTCAAAAAAGCCAAAAATGCACCATGACAGCACTGCACTGTAGATGTAAGTCATCATTCAGAACTGCAACTTGAAATGAATTTCCCATTTGTCAATATGTATGGTTTCAGAAGACCATACAGAAGGTGCATGAATTGTACAGTATGTTTGTGTTTTTATTAAATAAATGAACGTTTTTGGGCTTGGCCGACTCATTTTTTAAATTCTTCTTTTAACTTTCACAAACAAACAAACAAACAAACAATACATACATACATACATACATACATACACGAATACAAGTTTAATATGTAGGCATACAGGTTAGGAATGACATTACATTGAGTACATTTCTGGGGATACTATTACAGAGTGAAAAAGATAATGACTTTAGTTGCAAAACAAAAATCTATTTATTATTTTATTAATATATTTTTGTTTTGCAACTAAATGCATTCCTAACCTGTATGTCTTTTAATCAACATTTTAATTAACTTTTCAAATAATTGCAAAACTGCAGTTATTCATTTTAGTTTTGCTGCAGAAATGCAATTAAAAAACCTGTGAACTGAAATGCATAAAAGAAGCATTGCGAAGAGAAATATACTCTATATGTATTGCTTGCTAAAAAAAAAAAAAAAAAAAAAAAGGTGTCAAAATATTTATGCTAAAAAAACAAACTTTTTAAATAGAGCTTTGACTTTTGCAGTATTTTACTAGTTTTTGCAACTATATGTGTCATCTTTTTGACTTCATACACGTTTTCCTTCGACACCAAAGGCAGACGTGAACATGAAGCGAGGAAGAAATCACTTTAAATTCAAGTGGTTTTCACAAGCTGTTTCACAAGAACAGCTTATTGAGCACCGTCCGCAATCAAGTCAATCACGGACATGTGTCAACGTGAAGATCCTTACACCTTCCTGAGAGCTCTGTACAAAAATGGAAAATTGTGTCACTGATGTTGGAAAGGTTAATCTCCATGGACAGCAAGAGGCCTTGCAAGGGCAGTCTGAAGATGGTCTTAAGGCTTTACCGCATGCCATTTGTCATACTTTCTTTGGACAAGGGAAGTGGACTCCTTGATCCGGTTAAATTAACTGTCAACACAAATGCAGTGGTGGAAAGAAGATAAATAAAAAGCGGAAAAAAAATCAGCAGTTATTTATTTATTTATATACTTCAGGTCACACTGAAAGTGCCGAGATAAAGCTACTCTAAGAGTCTGTTTGCAGTGCAGATTAGTAACCTCTCAAAAACAATAAAGGACTGTCCCGCACTGCACCTTTCATTGACAACTTTCTGTTTTCCTTTGCCAATTTCTCTCTAGTAAGTGAGCTAGAAATTTACCGTGAAAGGTACAGTATGCTGAGATTAAATAAAGGTTGGAAATATAGCAAGTGAGCGCCATATTTCAGCAGAAATGAAACGGATACAGAATTTATGAGCAGATCCAAATACCATCATACATTCTAGCGTGCTTGGTTCTGGTGATGTATCACATGTGACAGGTGTAATGTAATGTATTTTCTTGTTAACATTCTGGACAGTCATTGATGAAACTGGCATAGAGATTTTTCAAGAAGTGTTCTTGATTTAATGAAGTTTAGTTTTGTTTTCTAATCTAGTTCTGTCCTAGATTTCATACTGTTGAAACCCTGCTGCTTGCAAACAGTACATAAAATGATAATAACCCCCCAAAAAATCATGTAGCAATATGTTGTTACCCAGCTAACAGGGAATATTCTCAGAACTTTGGCTGACTTTTCGGCAAGGTTTGTCTTTAATAATGTCCTTAAATACATTACTCATACATCATTCATAAAACATTTTTTTTTTCCCCTGAAATGTTTTATTTTGACCTTCTTTTAGCATTTTTTAAATGTTACTACTTGTTTCAGAGAACATAAAAAAAAAAGTTCCCATGTTTGCTAGTTGATAAAATGGTATGTTCCTCCTAGGTCTGTTTTGAATTTTTATTTATTTATTTATTTATTTATTTAATTATTTATTTATTTATTTTACTTCATTGGAATGTTATGGAATTTGGTAAAGGAACAAAATGTGAGGGGGAAAAAAGGACATTATGTGAAAAGGTAAAATAGTCACACTTGTACAAAAATTACGACATTAGAAATGAATGGGAAGCGGGTTTCATCTAGTGGAAACAGCTGGTACTGTGCTCAAACAAAATCTTACTGAAAGCACATTTTTGAGATATCAACCACTAATTTGAAACACACAATTGATGCAGTTGATCTTATGCCGTTTTAGAGTAAAATATCTTTTGTTAGCTTTTTTGTGCATTTTTTCAATAATAATAAATTATAAACTTTAACTTCCATAACTTTATATTTTTTTAATTTATTTATTTATTTATTTATTTATTTATTTATTTATTTATTTATTTATGTTTGTTTGTTTGTTTGTTTGTTTGTTTGTTTTTTCAGCAATAATCTGTAAACTGTCTTCTTTAAAAAGAGACCCCGCTTAATGTTGTGCTCCGAAGCATTTAAAATATTTGACAGTTTAAGTTGGAGATTTCATTTTCAGGTCTATGATTAAAAAGTGGTTTGCAGGTAATAAATGGATCACAACTATTCCATAAAGATAATTTAATACAATAAAATAAAATACAAAACAATAAATAAAAACATGATCAAACTAATACAGCACATTCATTTAGCTGAAAAAATAAAATAAAATAAATAAATAAATAAATAAATAATCTGTCATTTCTGACCACCACATGAGCAGCACCAGATTTATCACTCGCATGACCAAAACATGTTTAAAACATTTTAAAAACTGGTCGTTTTGAACATTCAGACGTTTTTAAAACTCATAGGAATGCTACCAAAATGTTCTTAGAGCATATTTTTGTAAGCTGAGATCCCAGTTAACATGGCAGGGAACATGGCTAAGTTGCAAAGTTCAAATAAACGTGGTAAAGTTATGAAAGTTATGAACTAACATTTTTTCCAGTAATGTTAATAGAACATTTGTTCAAAGTTATCTGGTCTTTAATAACATTCTCAAAATGTTAGCACAAAAATATTATACTAAATCATTCATGGAATGTTTTTCTGAAACAATTTAGTTGGATGTTCATTTAACATTACTACTTAATTCTTTACGAACACAAATGGACATTGAATGTTCAGAGAACATTTAGGAATAACGTTTTCATAGCACAAAATGTTAACAAAATGTTCTTAGAACATGTTTTTGTTAGTTGGGTATAGAAGTGTTCTAATGAGGACTCTGCAGTCTTTGTAAAGTGTGCAAGACTATTAAAACGCATGGTGCACTTTGTTGATTAATGAATTCATTGCATCACATTTTCCCCCTCTTCTTTCTCTCTCTCTCAAATTGTCCTCCCAATCCACAGCACTTACTGTATATACTAGTATTTGAGAGATATTTCAGGTCCATAAGACTGGCAGCAGAGATATTCATCAATAAAAAGAAGAAATTGGTCCTTCAAAATGTGTGGAAGACAAGAAACTTAACTTTAATATTTTAGGATCAAATACTGTAAATAGATTAAAAAATATATTAAATGTTGAATGTGACTTCAGAGAAAAAAAAAAAAAACAGGATTGTGACAGAGTTTCTGAGATTCTGTTTTATTACAGCGATTTGCATTTTTGCTTTATCATCACTTTAAATTGCATCAGTAATCTGCAGCATGTACTGTGGCCTCAGTATTAAATTGCATTTTAGTGAGGAATAATGTCTTTAGTGGACTATATTGTCATCCACTTTTCCCATAAATCAGGAAGAAAGACATTGGGCTTCATTCATGAAAGATGAGCAGAATGAATTTTAGTGTAAATCGGTTATAAATCAGTTCTTATTTAAAATGTACCATTGACTTGACCATTTATGAAAGAATGGTTTTAATAATGATTCAGACAAAAAAAAAAAAAAAAAAAAAAAAATCTGTCCTTATAAATGAGACTTGATGTGGCATTAAAAGTTGCCCATCAAGTTTCACAATACATGACTTAAATAGAAATATTTGAATATAATAACTTTTACAATTAAACAACTTTTATGTAATTGTTTGTTTGCCCTGGCATCATTCAATTGGACAACTTTTGCCTCATATTTAAACAAACAAACAAACAAGTAAATTCTGTATTAAATATATATATATATATATATATATATATGTATATGTATATATATATATATATATATATATATATATATATATATATATATATATATATATATATATATGTATATATATGTATATATATGTATATATATATATATATATATATATATATATATATATATATAATTACTGATTGTCTATAAAGTAACAACTTTGTTTCTCATAATTACATCTATAGCTCACAATATGATTTTGTATCTTGTGATTGGAGCTGTATTTCTCACAATGTGACTGTATGTCAAGGACATTTTATCTCACATTTCACAATGTGTCTTCATAATGAGTAATGAAAATATTTCTTATTTTAAAGTTTAGATCACAGTAACCCTTTATTTATTTATTTATTTATTTATTTATTTACTCATTAATTCATTAATTTAATCCGTGTAAAATTTATAGTCATTTTTACAGTAACGCAACTCATTAATTTTTTTCAGTTTTTCCTGAATAAAACGGTTATGATTTTAGGATTCTGCTACATTTCGAAGTAAACTATAGCAACAGACATGGACTAAAATTGACTTAATTAAAACTTTAATTAAAGAGTTTTACTGTAGAAATTCAATGGATGAGAACATAATCTGAATGTGAATATCCAGACAACCTCTCCTCTCAGTTCATTTTCCACTTCTCTTTTCTCCGATTTTGGAAGTGAGGCGCAATGTGATGCATAAAAGATCAGGTGATCTACTTTTTTTTTTTTTGGCAATTCAGCTTAGCATTCAAGGGTGACACACATCTTATCTCCAGCCCTAACCTCCCTTTATCCCAATAAATGTAAAGATGTCACGTACAGTACAGCGGTACGGCAGTCACGGACTGTCAGGTAAACCAAGACCACAGGCAGAGTTCACAGCTAGAAAAGCATGTTGTGATTTACTTTGCATATCGGTTTAAGTGTGTTATCATCTGGTCCAAGAATATCAGGATAAAGTTTGTTCAGTTTGCAATATTTTAAATGCAAGGAAGCACTGCTCTTGGTAGTTTCATGAATAAAAACACCTCTTTACATTTTGTATCTTGCTGAGCATTTGTTATTTTCAGGAATACCAAACACATCCCTCCCTTATCGGGATAATAAAGGCAAGTTGGATTTGAACTCGTCCTTTTGCAAATGCCGCAGATCTGCTGCCTGTCACAGTGTTTGAAGTTGGATTTTACAGGCTAGTGCTCAGCAAATAAAACTCATGCACACAACAAAACCGCAGGATTAAGTTAAGTTCATTTCTAAGACCTTTGACCTTTAACACTTTTACTGTTATACAGTTACTATGACATTAACTGTCAACATTATGGAGCATTTTTAACACACAAACAAACAGATTTTCTAATTAAATATGCACTCGTTGTCATACATTTCCAGAAGAGAAATCTGAAGATTGAATATAGCCAGGTTCATTTTGTTAACAGCATCGAAGGTTTTCACGAACAGATTTTGTGTATCTGTTTTTATCACTTTACTAAATCAGAAATTACTGTCAACTGTCAAATTCAATATGTTTTAGGAGTAAATATTATATAAACCAGTTTGTTTGATATAACATTTTTCCTTTTTTTCCCTCCCTCATGTCAACATACCAACATTCTCAGTATTTCTCTTCTGCTTTTCACCCATATTTTACTGTATTGTTGTATCAATTAAAAAAAGGGCAAAAAAAATTTTAAAAGAAAATTGTATCAATAATAATTTTTGTGATATTGAAATCTCAAGAAAATTGCTATTGCAATAATATTAATATTAATAAATGTTATATATAGGTATTATATATATATATATATATATATATATATATATATATATATATATATAGGTGTTTTACCCATATTTTGAATTATGCATTGCATTAGTTTTAGAAGAAAATGTCTGTAAACTGCTGTTCATTTTCTGCCAGGACATTATTCACCGTTCTACAGATTTCTTTCGTACAGTGCATGGCTGCACAGATCTTGTCATGCAAATTTAAACTCATCGTGAAGTAGATGATAGATGCTGAAAACCATTATTCATGTCTTTTAATTGATCTCTGTGGTTGCAGGAATGTGGCAGTTTTAAATATGCAGAAGCCCGAATGAAATTTGAGACCTACTTTTTCAGTGAATAACTAAAGTTCAGTTATGTTCTTCACTTGAAGTTATTATGACATCAGTCAATTGTAATATAGTTCACAGATCCATTTTACAGTGCTTTTTTGAAGCTCGAAAGTCTCAGGTCACTTTCATTGTATTCAAAACAGCAAAATACCTTGTTTGAAATCAAAACTGCACAAAAGATAATGCCATAATACCGAGTAAATGAGTTTTATTTTTGGACAAAAAGCTGTGAACTGAAAATGTCACCGTTTAAATGCGGTGTTTTGCTTTGTCTTTTTCCAATATTTTTGTGCTTTGGCTGTTAGTCTCCTGGTGTTCCCAGCAGGGAGATTCAGTGCTGTGGTCTCCAGCATCCCTCCCCTCCATCTGTGCCTCTCCTCTGACCACATGGCTGTCTCCTCTGATTGAGAAAAATACACCATCCAGCTCCACCGTAAAGACACGGCGCACATAGCAGGCGGATAGATGGCCACTTATGTTCTGCTTAGCTGCTGAATGCCTGTTAAATCAGAGCTTGAGTGTGCTGACCACAGGAGTTGTGTTTGACCATGCTGGGAATTGATTTTGACGTTGTGTATGCCAAGAGCAATATAGGCCTGAAATAGCATGTTAACCCTTATATGTCCTGATGCTGAAAATGACCAGTCATCAGCATATCCCAGAGGGCCGTTTCATTGCTTACAGGTTGCAAGGAAACAAATTACGTTTCATTTGAGAATGGACCTTGTTTCTGATGTTTGTGCTGAAATTTATTTTGAAGAAAGATAAAATAGACACAAATGTGGGCATGCAGTAATAGTACAGAGCTATAAAATGAATAAAATAAATGTGGATAGTAGCTCAGAGTAGTTGATAATGGTGGAATTTGATGAGAAATATATATATATATATATATATATATATATATATATATATATATATATATATATATATATTTTTTTTTTTTTTTTTTTTTTTTTTTTTTTTTTTTTAAAGGGCACATTTCAGCATCTAGCCAAGAGTACAAAAAGTACATTAAAAAAGGACAGGTGAAGAGGTAAGAGAATATTTTATTAATTTATTTAGACATTGCAATCTATGAGGGAAAAAAATGTAAAAGACATTTTAACTCTCATCAGCGTTATTTCAGTATTATTAAGATTATATCATAGGTATTATATTTCTATACTATATTATATATTTATATAGATATTTTGAGTTTTTAATTTTATTTTACATTTTCATTTCTGTTTTGTTTTGTTTTGTTTTTTTGTGTGTGTGTGTGTTTTTTTTTATTTTTACATTCATTCATTCAGTCATTTAGCAGATGCTTTTATCCAAAGCGACTTACAAATGAGGACAAAAGACAAAAGAGCAACAACATGCAAGCGATATGACAAGTCTCGGTTAACCTAAAGGAGTACACGTAGCAAGGTTTTTTTTTTTTTCGTTTTTTTTTTTTAAACAAGTAGATAGAATATAGAAAAGAAAGATAGTGTTTTAGTTTTTTTTAAGAAAAGCTAGCAGTTAGAGAATAAATATGCAATTGATAGAGGGTAGGGCTGTACGATAAATATCGCGCGACACTTAATATCATAATATAACTTAATATAATATTTTTTTATTAATATCTATTGTTTTTTCTTAATTTCTTAATCTTAAAAAGCTGGGATCTGTAAGAACTATTATTGTGTTTGAAAGCATTTATTTGATTAAAAATACAGCAATATTGTGAAACAAATATTTTAATTTAAAATATCTGTTTTCTATTGTAATATATTTTAAAATGTAATTTATTCCTGTGATGCAATTCTGAATTTTCAGCATCATTACTCCAGTCTTCAGTGTCACACGATCCTTCAGAAATTATTCTAATGTACCGATTTGCTGTTAAAGAAACATTTCTGATTATTATTAGTGTTGAAAACAGTTCATTTGCTGTTTCATTTCATTTTGTGGATTTTTTTTTCTTCTTGTTTTATTCAGGATTCTTTGATGAATAGAAAATTCACAAGAGCAGCACTTGTTTGAAATAAAAATATTTTGCAACATCATAAATGTCACTTTCGACCATCAGTTAAATGGATATTATGCAATTGAATGAGTATTCATTTCATTAAAAAATAAAAAATGTGACTGACCCCAAATTCCTGAATAGTGGTGTAAGTAAAAGCCTCTATTTGCTCTTTATTCAATCTCATAAATGTCAAGGAGACAAAACTAGATATTAAAGAGATCTCATTTCTGATTTTCCTTTTCTATGTGAAGTTGTAATTAAGATGCTGACAAGCCTTAATTTTCTTACTCAACCAATTTCACCAGATAGATTTTACTGACTGAACAGGTTTCCAAACTCCAGCTAAAGCAGCAACTAACCAGCATTACCCTGAAGTAGAACATGTAGAGCTGACATCGCGGCCTCCTTATTCCTGTGGTTTTGTTACATTTCTCTTATTTTTTCACTCCTGTGTTCTGCCTGTTTGTGTCATCACTCTTGTTCTCTGACCCAGAGTGAGCGGGACCTTCAATTGATTCATCTCCAGTGCTGATCTGGGTGAGGCGACACAGTTGGCAGCAGTGTCAGGCTGGCTCTCCTGCACTGGCACACCAAATGCTGAAGCAGTTAACATGAGTGGGCTTCTGCTTGTTTCAAACTAGTGTTTGAGACGCAAATGACTGTAAATATTTACATGTAGACTACACACTAATCACTCATTTTTAGAACACCATGGGAGGTCTGCGCTCATGGCGATTTATAAATTTTTGGTTGATAAAGACGAAATGCAAATTGTTAATGTACAATTCATGTAGAGTTTAGCTAAAACATTTTTTTTTTTTACATTTTCCAAAGAAAATGTGAGTAACACTTATTGTTGCACTTATTGTTACAGCAACAACAACAACAAAAATGTAAAAATAAGGCTCAATGTACTTAATTTTCCAGATTGATTTTTTTTACAGATGTTTTGAATTTTTCACTTCATTGTGTTGTGTTTTATGGTTAATGGAAATGTCAGTAAAAATTAATAGATAATGAAAATTGCCATTTTTTTAACAATTTTTTTTATTATTATTTTAGTATAATTGAGATATCTGTATTATTATTTTTTTATTTAAATTTTATTAATTTTATTTAATTCATAAAGGTTATTTTTAATAAAAATATTATGTTAAAGATACTTTTAAGTTTTTGTTTTAAGATTTTTCCATTTTAATTTAAAGTTTTAGTAATTTTGTTGTGTGTTTTTTGTTGTTTTTATTATTTGTTATATTTACACTGTTCTTTTTATATTTTTCCATTTTAATTGTAAATTTATATTATTTTATTTATTTTTGATTGTTGTGCTTATATATATATATATATATATATATATATATATATATATATATATATATATATATATAGTTTTTATTTTTGTAGTTTTAGTGCATCAAGTTAAAGTAAATGAAATTTTGAAATGTTTCATGACAGCTAGCTGTAATAAAATAAGTAAAAAAAATGTTTTTGCAGTTAACACTTTTTTTTTCAAGTAAGGGTTTTAATTTATTTTATTTTATCTTATTTTATTTATGTTGATTTGCTTCTGTGGGATTTTTTATTTTTTTATTTTTTATTTTTTTAAATCTGTAAAAACCTCACTTCTACCTTGCTACAATGTTGTCTGTGGTTTCTAAGGTCTTAGTGATTTAGCGCATAATGCTATAAGGTGGTTGTTTACTGAATCAAGTCAAAAAAGACCATTTTTAAGTCATTCAGGTTCCTCTTTAATATAATTCTAAGAGATTTCGTTGCCATGTTATTGCCTGCTAGATGTACATTTTTAGTCTGATCTTTTGGTAAAGTTTTATCTGTTTTCTGCATTTCAAAAAGTTTAAAACTGGAGTTTGGAGTAGAAGTTCAGTCCCTAAACATATGCATGAGGAATAGTAAAAGTGATTCTTGCTCTAGCAAGCACCACTAATTACGATTTTTGATATTGAGCTGCTGTCAAATCCAGCAACGTTTTGGATGTACCAACATCTCAATCGCATGCAAAGGAAATTTTCCAAGCTGTATAGCACGCAGAGATGTATTTTGAGCCGGTGCCTGGCCCACTGCCCGAGGTCTTTGGAGTCGAGCTTCAATGATAATGTTCACTTTCTCCATAAGATCTCTAACTTCTCATGATGGAGTGCTTTAGTTTTTGCTCCAACTTCAACAGTCCAGCAAAAAATACTAAAAAAAAGTCTGACTGTCACTGCATTAGATACAAATACAAACAAAACAAGTACCATTTATTATAAAGAAACCACTCAAGCACATACTTCAAGCAAAAAAGATAAAACAATAGTTGAAAATAAATATAAAAAAAAAAAAAAAAAAAAAAAAACATTGTTACTTTGTGAAACATTCAGAGTGAATGTGATAAAACACACCTTTGGTTACTCTGGAAAATCAGCCGTTAATTAAAATCATAGAGCAAAATTGATGAAGTACAGCAGCAGCACGTTTTTGTTCTCTGACAGATAAAAGAAGAAAACAAAAGTAAATGTCCAAAGAGATTGCAGCGTCTAGAGTCATTTGACAATAATGTATTGCTGCTGATAAAAGCCCATATTGTAAACCTGATGAGCTTCTTCAGAGTGGGAATAAATTCACGGAAAGAGAGTTTGAAAAGGATTTGGTCTTCATTTGGTTGGGGTAAGCAGTAAAATACAGCAGGGTTGACTGGGTCTCAAATTGTATGCATCAGTCTCATAAAGAAAGGGAAATTGTGTTGGTTTCTTTCTTGATATGCAGAGAGGTGAAGGGCAGAGGAAGAGGAGGAGGTCATGAAAGCTTCTCACATCTCTCTTTCTGCTTTTCGACTGGATTTTCAGTAACTGTCTGTTTTGCGGTTGTCTGGTGAAAGGCTTATTTCAACAGGACAAACTTCGGTTTGAGTCTTTAGAATAGAAGACAAAGCTCTAGAGGGTCTGCTTCCATGCATGTCAGGAGTTTTGAAGTCTGACGTCAAAGATCTTAATGTCGTAATTCTCTAAATGAATCATTTATATTCAATCCACTGTAGTTTCTTTAGTGCCCAATTCTAATTAGCAAATTATATTGGTGTTTAAGCAACCCTGTTACTGCATACATTTCCCCAAAATAAATTATTTACTATTGGCAAGTAAATAATCCCATTCTTTTTGACAACTTAAGTGACTGAGTGACAACTTAATTTAAGGCTAAAAATACAACAGTTACCATTATTTAAATTAATTAATTAATTTGTTTGTTTGTATTCATTTATTTTAGATGTTTATTTAATGTCTAGTGCTTTTTTCCCCCTCCTGTATTTAGGTCTGTATATAAGTCCAGTCCAAATATAGTGGTATTGCTGGTATTGATGATTAACACCAGACCTTTCGGTGGCCATTTTTTGCAAAAGAAAACACATGACTTCATTTGAAATAGTTTCTGTCTCTACTGAACTTGTCTCTGCTGTGGTTGTCTGGTCTAAAGTATTATTCCAAAAGGACAAAGTTTGGGCTGCTTTGAGTCTTTAGAATAGTAAACAATGCTCTAGAGGATGACAAGTATGAAAGCATATCTGGGGGATCAATTCACCCTCATTAATGATCCCATTTCTGCTTCCACGCTTGTCAGGTCTTTTGAAGCCTGTTGTCTCTCTGGCCAAACACTGAACAAAGCCGCAAGCTCTATCCACGGCCATAGAAATGAGAGGCAAATTCTGTTTCTTGCTCTCTCTCGTACACCCGAACACACTCTCGCTAATTAAAGCTGTCAGGAGTACTGATAAAAGTACATCACGCAGAGATGTCCCAATGTTTTAACAACAACAGCCATTAACTGCTCCACGCTTCCCGAAATCTTAGTGATAAAAGAGAAGCCAGACACACGAGGAGGAGAATCATAATTTACCAGTACAAAGGAAGCGAAGTCACGGGGTACAATGTGACACGTCTTCCAAAATGACGACATTCCTGCGTTTGATCACATTGTGGAAAATGCCAAGCGTTGCTGCGTTGCAGCGGCTTTAATCACAATCGCTGATTGGTGTTCTTTATAAGGGCTTTCTGGAATGCAATCAATTCCGCTAAATCCTGTAAATTGAACCTTAATTGTTGCCCAACAGATATTTCTGAGGTGCTTAAAATTAATTGCTCAGATTAATGTGATTCATTTATTTGCATGAGGTCTGTAGCTGTGCAAGAATTATTTCAAATATTCAGTGCAAAAGGTGTGGAAGTGGAATGCCTAAAGGGCTAGTTCACATCTAATTTTTTTTTTTTTTTTTTTTTTTTTTTTGCTCATGTGGTCTCAAAACTGTATGATTTTCTTGCTTTTACAGTATTTTTACAGTATACTTGCTTTGTATTAAAAGGAGATGCATTATGCCAGATTTGACATTACTGGTTGTCAAATATTTCATACCCAAGTATGATTTTTTTTTTTTTTTTATTATTATTTTGATTTCATTTCATTTCATTTCATTGCATTGCTAGAAAATACAAATGTATTTAAATCAGGATTTTTACCAGTATTTAGGAACGTCACATTTTTTTTTTTCAAAATAAATATTTAATTAAAATATTTATTTAAAAAAACATAATTATTTAATACAAATAAATATTCATTTAAATATTAAAACAATAAAAAGCATTTTATTTAATAAAATAAAAAAAATCATAAAAGATATTGGTAACACCTTACTTAAAGCCTTTATGTATCATGCATTATTATTAGAGTTATTATTATTAAGTTATTAGAGGGTATAATCCATTATAGTTATTCATAATGTGTTGTAATACATTATATCTTGTCATAAATAAGTATAACCAAATTTAAAATGTATAGTATAACAATGAATTGATAAGTGTTATAATGTATTAACTGTGATTAAAATTATTCATGAGGTTGTAATGCATTATAACCTACATTACAAGGCATAATTAATGCATTAATACTACTTATAATGCATTATACTTAAAGGCTTTAAGTGTTACCAAACTATTTAATAAAAAAGTGTTTATTTTTTTAATGAAAATGTAATCAAAATAATTTGTTTAATCAAAAAAATTGTGTATTTAATTAACCAACCAATCGATCAATCAATCTGAGAAGCAAGAGACAAAAAGTCCCTGTTCCCTATCTGTCGGTCACTATGAGTTATGTCGACCGACATTATGGGGATTCACTTGGGAATCCCAATCATCTCTAACTTTAAGAAAAAACGCCAATGAATATTGTCTAGTGGATTTTGCATACCTGAGCCACTCCCCATGCATATGGGTATAAATAGGCGACAGGTGCATCCAACCATCAGGATTTTGCTTCGGAGCCGAGTGGATGAACAATGCTGATCTCCACAAAGCCTTTCATCAGACTGACTGGAAGCTGTTCTGGGTTAGCGTTACGGTGCGAACAGCGGCGTCCCTGTCTGCAGCGATTCCCCTGGGCACTTCAACTAAAAGAGCAGCGCACAGCTGCGATCGCGCCTCTCTCTCCTCACGGGGATGGGAGGGTTCCCTCTGTCACTGCCCACGCTGGCTTTTCTGCCACGAGCAGACAGCGATCGGCTAGTACTCTGGGCGATCTGAGGGTTACAGTGAGAGCCTCTCTGCCGGGCCAGTCCCTGCGGACCTCTCACCCCTCCCGCAGCAGCTGTTCTGTGCAGCTCCCCGGTGATTCTGCTGTGCCATCTCGCGGCATGCCCAGCGTTTCATTCAGCGCGCCGATAGAGGATCAGATGTCGATCGCAGCATTGGGGGATGGGCGATCGTCCTCTGAGGATGAAGATTTGGTGGGGCTGCCCCCCTCGGGTGTTGTCGCCACTGCCGAATCAGACCCAGAGTTGACGGCCATGCTTTCTCGGGCCGCCGCGAGCATCAGGCTGGAGGTGTGCACACCTCACAGTCCCGATCCCTCGCAGCGGGATGATTGGTTCCTCGGTACGGGCCATGGCTCACGACCACGCCCTCCCCCGGTTCCTTTCTTCCCGGAGGTGCATGAGTCGTGGACGTCCCTTTTTTCGGCCGGAAGCCACTCGTCTGTTTCCGCCATCCTCACTACCCTCGATGGCGGGGCGGTTAGGGGGTACGTTGACATTCCCCAGGTGGAGAGTGCGGTTGCGGTGCACCTGTGCCCGCAAAACGCAGCCACTTGGAGGAATTGTCCTCGTCTCCCATCCAAAGCCTGTAAGCTGATGATCGCTCTCGCTGCCAAAGCTTGCAGTGCTGCGGGCCAAGCAGCCTCTGCCCTGCATGTCATGGCTATCCTGCAAGTTCACCAAGCCAAGGCATTGAGATGCACGAGGGTAGTACCAACCCGAGGTTGATGCAGGAGCTGCGCTTGGCGTCTGACCCCGCCCTACGGGTGATGAAAGTCACAGCGCGGTCCCTCGGGAAGGCGATGTCCACACTTGTGGCCCAAGAGCGCCATCTATGGCTCAGCATTGCTGAGATGAGCGATGTCGACAAAGTGCACTTTCTCGACACTCTCGTCTCCCAGGCTGGACTGTTCGGCGACATTGTCGAGGGCTGTGCCCAGCAGTTCTCGGCAGTGCAGAAGCAGACCAAGGGGATCTAGCACATCTTGCCCCAGCGGGATGCACCACCAGCCACCGCTGCCCCGCGGGCCAGGCCTCAGTCTGCTCGTTGCCATGGGCGCCCTCCTGTTTCCCCCTGCGTCCTCCAGGGTTGCTCCGCCCCACACTGAATCGACACCTAGGCCGGCACGCCGATCCTCTCACAGGAGCGCGGCGCCCCCCGTGTCCCAGCCAGCCCCTACCTGTCCAAGAGAACGACGAAGTGGCCCTGACATGGGCAACCCGGAGATGTGGGAAACTGCTCTTTCTCAGGAGACGGTAAAGACAGCACCGCTCCTTCCCCCGGAGGAGGGCCGGGTGGAGAATCTTCTGTTTTGTTTTCTGTTCTGCCGCTGGCTCAAGGGCCAGTGGTAACCACATTGTCAAAGAAAGAGCAGTTTCTTTTTCCTCCGGGTTCTCAGGCTCGCGGACT
The DNA here is from genome assembly GCA_039654775.1 of Spinibarbus caldwelli. Lineage (NCBI taxonomy): Eukaryota > Metazoa > Chordata > Actinopteri > Cypriniformes > Cyprinidae > Spinibarbus > Spinibarbus caldwelli. Next base: position 4,440,910 of record CM077225.1, on the reverse strand, counting down.
GACAGTGTGCGATGCACCTCCTCCTAACTCTCGCCAGCGATGCCCCCTCTTGCCAGTGGCCAAGAGACTGTGGTTGGGAGACGCAATGCCTCTCCACTGGCCAGTCCGGGGACTTGGGGAGTTCTGCGGATGAGCAACGCCTTCTGTACCATCCAGCTCTACTCCCCTCCGCTGCACCACCACGGATATGTCGATTGTGCTTTTGGTGCCACTTGCACGGTGTTTGAGGGCGTGGCTTGCACTGCCTAACCCCTCCTGCTGGCTCATTTGCACAATTCGACTCGGCTATGCGATTCAGTTCACCAGGCGACCTCCCAAGTTCAGCAGCGTTCTCGAGACTTTGGTGGCAGTCCGAGATGCACCTGTCTTGCGCGAGAAGATTGCTGTCCTCCTGGCAAAGCATGCAATCGAGCCTGTCCCTCCAGCCGAGATGAAGCAAGGGTTTTACAGCCCTTACTTCATCGTACCCAAGAGAGGCGGTGGATTTCGGCCAATCCTGGATTTGCGAGTCTTGAATCGTGCCCTGCATAAGCTTCCGCTCACGATGTTGATGCGGAAGCGCATCATCAGATGCATCCAGCTCTAGGATTGGTTTGTAGTGGTCAACCTGAAGGACGCTTGCTTTCATGTCTCGACTTTTCTTCGACGCAGACCGTTTTTGCGGTTTGCATTTGAGGGTCGGGCATGGCAATACAGGGTCCTCCCCTTCTGGCTTTCCCTGTCCCTCCATGTCTTCACAAAGGTTGCGGAGGGCGCCCTTGCTTCGTTACGGGAAGTGGGCATTAGGATCCTCAACTACCTCGAGCATGGCCCATGCGTGAGAACAGTTGTGTGATCACAGGGACCTGGTGCTCCGGCACCACAGCCAGCTGGAGCTTCAGGTCGACTGAGAAAAAGCAAACTCTCCCTCAAGCAGAGAATCACTTTTCTCAGTATGGAGTTAGACTCGGTGAGTATAATGGCGCATCTCACTAACAAGCGTGCCCAGTCCGTGCTGACCTGCCCGAGTTCCTTCAGAGGCAGGACGGTGGTACCACTGAAATCCTTTTCAGAGGCTCCTGGGGCATATGGCATCCGCAGTCGCACTCTCGCCGCTCGGATTGCTTCATATGAGACCACTTCAGCACTGGTTACACTCCCGAGTCCTGAGATGGGCATGGCGCCGTGGTACAGTTTGCGTGACTGTTCTCATGAAAGCTCACGTTCCCCGTGGAATGGTGACTCCATCCCGAGATGATCCGACTGTTCTGGAGACGATTCAAGGGAGCTCAGGTAAGCCTGTTGTCTTCCTCGAGTCCTCCCACGCAGAGGCGTCATGCCCATTCAAAGTGAGGGGGCACGTGCCCCCTCAGATTTTTGACCCAAGTGGATTTTGAATGCAGCTTCCAAAAGACAAAAAATAGCCTATTAATATTTTCTATATTTAATACAATCACACCGGCGTGCGTCATCAGCTGCTTAATTCAAATCTGCATTCGCTGACTGGCGCTGAGCCGGATACAGACGCGTGTTTACAGCACTGCACATTATAACCAATCACACATGATGCTGTTGAGCTTATGAATGCAATGACCAATCAGAGGCGTTCAGATGAGTCATCGCTAAAATGAGACTGAATACCTCTTTCTGGCGAATTTTCTCGTCAGGAACAGCAAAGTGAAAATGTGTGTACGAATCTGAAGATATTAATTTCATAGTGTAAACAGCTTCAGTGATTTTAATGGGAGTTTTTGAGAGTACTTGAAGTAGACTGTCAGTGAAAATGTTCTTTGATAATGTAAATGTTCTTTGCTCTCTTTTTGTAGCTACAATGAAAGTGATTTGCAATGTTTTTATTCACATTAACTTTCAATGTTAAATTCACATTAAATATAAAGTCTGTAGTATTAAAAATATGTTATGGCATGACACCCATAAACAGACAGGTTTTATGCATAGTTAATAGATTACATTATTAGGTTACTTTGACGATCGCCCACTATCAACATAATCTATAAAGGTGAGAATCAATATATTCCATTAATGCGTTTGGAAATGTATCAAATAAAAAGGAAAATATATATATATATATATATATATATATATATATATATATATATATATATATATATATATATTTATTTTTTAAATAAATAAATTTATTTCAACTCGTGCCCCCTCAAAAATAATGAGTGCATGACGCCCCTGCTCCCACGACCAGTTGTATGACTCCCTGACCAAGGGCCTCTCGGCTTGGACGCATTGGCACACAGCTGGCCTTGGGCTTTACACAGGAATGTGTTTCCCCAGTGAGCCTTCTCGCATGAACACAGTGATAGGTCAGCGAGGAAGGACCTCTGAGGAAGGACCTCCTTTCTTAGTGGCCCGGCACCATGAGGCACCCGCATCCACTTCTTGGAGACTCCACGTGTGGCTCTTGGACGAGACGCGGCAGACTTAACTGATCTGTCACCAGTGGTGGATAACACGATCACTCAGGCTAGAGCTCCCTCTATGAGGCAAGCCTACGCCATGTATGAAGTCTGTTCGCGAACTGGTGTTCTTCCTTCTGAGAAGACCCCCAAAGATGCACGATTGGAGTAGTGCTTTCTTTCCTGCAAGCAAGGTTGGAGCCTAGGCTGTCACCCTCTACCTTGGGAGTGTATGTGGCTACTATCGCAGCACATCACGATGCAGTGGACGGCTGGTCCCTGAGAAGGCACGACCTCATCGTGAGGTCTCTGAGAGGTGCCAGGGGATTACATCCTCCTAGGCCACCCACGGGGCCCTTCTGGGATCTCTCTGTTGTCCGGGCTGGACTACAGAGGGGTTCCTCTGAGCCGCTGGATTCAGACGAGCTTAAATTCCTGTCTGCTAGATGACAGCACTCCTGACTGTGCTCTCATCCATCAAGAGGGTCGGGGACCTCCAAACATTTTCGGTGAGCGAAGAGTGCCTTGTGTTCGGGCCGGCCTACTCTCACGTCGTCCTGAGACGTGCCCAAGGTTCCCACCACACCTTTTCGTGATCAGGTGGTGAACCTGCAAGCACTGTCCTCGGAGGAGGCAGATCCAGCCTTGGCGTTGCTGTGTCCCGTAAGAGCGTTGCGCATATAAGTGGACCGCACTCCGGAGCTTCAGAAGCTCTGAGCAGCTGTATGTCTTTTACGGAGGTCAGTAGAAAGGGAAGGCTGTCTCCAAGCAGAGGTTGGCCCACTGGATAGTGGATGCCATTGCCTTGACGTACCAATCCCAAGGCGAGCCATGCCCCCTCGGGATGGGGGCTCACTCCACATGGAGTGTTGCCTCCTCCTATGCGTTGGTGCACGGCACCTCTCTGGCAGACATCTGTAGAGCTGTAGGCTGGGTGACACCGAACACCTTCACGAGACAGGCTCCCACGTTGAGTCAGTTTTTTCCCGTGTGTTGGGTAACAGGTAAGTGGTGGGAAGAGCTGGCCGGTGTCACGCTTGCTGCGCCATTCCTCCTCACCCGGGGATGCGAGCACCTTTTTCCTCCTCCAGTAAAGTTCCCCGGATGGCGAACCCTGGTGGAGTTCCTCCAGCACCCCCGGCAGTCAGTCTGGGCGGAGCAGTCTGATGTCAGGCCCAGTTCTAGTGTTAGCTTGCCCGGGTCTCCGGTCAGCCAGTCAATCCCATATGTGTATTCTTCCATGGTAAGGTTTCCCTCTTGGTAAACCCGTGTCTTCCCTTTGACAGATCACTCTGTCAGGCTCTGCTGGCAGCCGCTCCTCCCTACCCCTAGGTAGGACCTGCCCCAGAGGCCCATTCCATATGTAGTACTGCCCCAGGCCTGGGTCAGTCCATATCACTGTCTCCACATGTCACCTCCCTTCAGGCAGGATGTGGCCTCCGTAGCGCCCTTCTCCCCGCTTCCCCGCCATTACTGCCAAGCTGTAACAACAAATAGGAAAGACTTGAAGCAATCTTTCATTGAAGGTTGAAATCCCTTCTCTTAAGAAATTTCTGTGGTGAAAGGAACAGCGGTTTAGCTATCTCCAGCAGCGATGTTCTCACCTGTGGTCCCTGCAGGTACCAAGGTCAGTGAATTTGCGCTGGGGCGGTGGGAAGGTTACGACCATTGCATAGCATTTGTCTGACACGCGTATCCTTGTCAACATTTGCAATGCATAGGGTTGTGACGGGGTTCAGGTTGTGGCGCTTTCCATGGACCCCATAATGTTAGTCGACATAACTCGTAGTGACCGACAGATAGGGAACGTCTCGGTTACGTACGTAACCCTCGTTCCCTGATGGAGGGAACAGACTTTATGTCCCCTTGCCACAAACTCGAACCATCACTGGTTGCTAGGGACACATTCTCGGCTCCTCAGCATAAAACCTGATGGGTGGATGCATCTGTTGCCTATTTATATCCGTATGCACGGGGAGTGGCTCAGGTATGCAAAATCCACTAGCCAATATTCATTGCCGTTTTCTCTTAAAGTCAGAGATGATTGGAGCTCCCAAGTGAATCCCCATAATGTCGGTAACCGAGACGTTTGTCTCCATGTCTATTTTTTCTCTAACCAAGAGACACAAATAAGCTATAAAGGAGTTCACACAATACTAGTAAGACAATTCAGACTGTAAGTTGCCTTTGTCTAGTTCAGTTCTCTAAGCACAGAGTTGTGAGTAAAATTACTGTATGCTACAGGCTAATGAAATGTACACTGTCTAATCCTTTTTTATTTCTAATGGGAAATACATCAGACTCTGCCTGTAAACAAACCACAATGAATCACATACTGAACACAAGAGCCAAAAGTGTGTGACAAATCTAACACGCTGAAAGACAGAACAGCGCTGTGAAATCACTATAACAAAGATGGCATTACACGTTACACAAAGAGGTTCACAGTTACACATTTTCTCACAGCTTCCGCAGGCTTATGTAATATTGATTCGGCTGTCGCCCTGTTAATGCAAGGACATAACAGACTAGAGCAGAAAGACACTGATTACCCATGAGGGCATCTGATTATCTAACGGATCTCTTCCTGTTTTGAGTAATTCACTCTCTTATATCTAAAAGTCCTATTATTAGTGTTAGCCATGGTAAGTCTGTTCCCACACACTTTAAAAAACAAAAAAAAAAAGCGGCATATTTTGAACGGCTGTGTGTGTGTGTGTGTGTGTGTGTGTGTGTGTGTGTGTGTGTATATATATATATATATATATATATATATATATACACACATTTTATCTAAATATCTATATATCTAAATAAAAATAGACTATATTCAGTATATGATCCAAAGTAAGTAGTAACTAACTATTTGAGTAGTTTTTTTTTATTTATTTTTTTTTTTTTATCCGATACTTTTTTTACTCTTACTCAAGGAATTATTCAGACTATTACTTTTACTTTTTTTCTTCAAGTACTTTTACTTTTACTTGAGTACAGTTTTTGGGTACTCTACCAATCTCTGTATCTGAAATAATTTAAAACATGAAAAAAATAGTCGAAATGTGAAATTAAAACCGTCAGTAGGTGACAGCATGTGACTGTTAATGAGCGAGTCATTGAGATTCAACTTATTCATTCAAACGGCTGATTCATTCAAGAACAAAGCATTTGACTGTGTTAATGAGTGAATCACTGAATCATTTATCAACTGATTCGCTCAAAAAGCTAATTCATTCAATGAGTAAACACCGTCCATTGCTCAGAGATGCAAAACAGTGCTGTGATCTTTGTTTGGAACTATTTTTGTTGGCAAAATTGAGCAAAAACAAACAATATTATGTCTAAAATGTAAGTCACTTATTGCTTTACTGAACTTGTTTAAAATTATTTTTAAATGTGTTATCATGCTGATATCTGCAGAAAAACGGTAGCCTACTCTTTGTGTGATATAGATTACGTTAACATTAAATTAACTATATTAAATTATATAAATATAAAAAGCATACAGAATCATTTTTGCCATCTACAATTTAGAATGCCTGGAATTTTGAATAGACTTATAAATCAACGTGTGCACTCGGTGATATAGCCTACTTGATAATGTCAGATCGCACATCATTACAACAACACTTACCATAGTATCGCAGAAGATATAGGCTACTGTATATCGGACACACACCCCAGATTCGACTTGAGTGGAAAATGAATTATCCGTGGTTGTGTGAGCACTTGTTTGCACATGAGCAAAGGTGTTTTTAGGAGTCTAACTTGCAAACGCCAGACCACTGATTCATCAAACCTGTCTGTGTTCTTCTTACTATTTTGTAGTAAGTAACGAATTTGCTTCGGGGAAATGTATCGGAGTAAAAGTATACATTTTAATTAGGAAATGTAGTGGAGTAAAAGTAAAAGTTGGCTGGAATACAAAAACTCAAATAAAGTACAGATACTCCCAAAAAATACTTAAGTACTGTAACGAAGTATTACTTCGTTACAATAAACCACTGCTGGCAACTGAAGTGCAAAAGAAATAACTCTCTCGGCCTACTGGCTCTGACATTTCTGCCTTTTGCCAGCAGGTCTCAGTTACGTTGTTTTGACTGTTTTGAAGGCAGACTCTCATTCAGCGTGACTGCAGTCCCATACGTCGCTGGAGGCACAGCTGTGAAACTGCACCTTGTGTGCTCACTCTGTGCATGCTTGAGAGTCTCTGATATAGTCTGACAACAACACAGCTTTCCCTGCACGCAAGGGGCACTTTTAGCTTTCATTCGCCTGACATACAAATATGCACGGTACACATACCTGGGCTGCTTGTGTACGGCTCATACCATCAGAATCCATTTTCAACCTCCACTGATTCATTTACTGTATATGTATCCAAAAAGATTTTCACATGAACCTCTGTTTTTTTACCCAGAAAGACTGAATATCTAAGCTGTTCTTTGCATGCAATGAAAACTGATCAAACCACAGGGTGATAAATAAATAAATATTGGTAATATTTATTATTATATTTTTTATATTTAATATATTATATTATATAACTTTAATGTGATATTTCAAGACTTTTCAGTTAAAAACCAATAATAATAATAATAATAATAATAATAATAATAATATAATAATCATAATTATGATGATGATATTATTATTATACAATGGAGTGCTAATAAAATAATATCAACAAAAACAACAGAAAGACCTGAAACAGTTACTATCCTAGGCCTGAATCAGTGAAACATTGTCTTGTTGTTTTTTTTTTTTGTTGTTGTTGTTTTGTTTTTTTTTGTTGTTGTTGTTGTTGTTGTTTGTTTGTTTTTTGTTTTTTTTGTAGTGTAGAAAAACCCTCTATTATAACCAGAAGTGACCTTTCATTAGTAATGAAAAATGAGAAAAATTAATCTGAGCTGGAAACTACCCATCTTTCTCACGTTTCCTGAACTGTGCATAATTTCTGGCTCACCATATGGTTGACTTTATATCAGTGATGTCTCATCCATTTCGCTAATAAATACTTTACCGTAGCCGTATTGTATTATAAAAAGATTGACTGTATGAAGAAGCTAGGCCTGATATCTTACCACAGTACTATGAGTCTGTTTTACTTTCCGTTTACGGTCTAGCAGACACAAATTAAGTCTGCAATGTGTTCGTTTATTGCCTTTAGCATGCGTGAGGCATTCACAATCCCAGCGTCATTCAAGACAGCATATCCTCAAGTCAAATGTCAAGTTGAAATCATAAAACAAAGAGTATTACGACCTTAATGCATTTCCCCTAATGTAACCGCACTAAAGACACCCAAACTCACTCTGCGTTATTTCACTAGTTGATTTTTCTCAGACTCAACGACTGACAACCCACATTTGCCATGTTGTTTTCAACCAGCCCGACTGTGTTAAAAAAGCAACATAAATGATGGCTGTTCCACACCATTACCGTGTCAGAAACAAAAGCTCCAGACGGCTGAGTTTCACCGTTACCACTGTAGCATCTTCTCCAAAACATATCAGTTTGTTTGCGCTTATTGTGATGTTTATTCGCCACTTGATGTGCCTGTCAAACTCCTAACCTGGACAGAAAGATAATATAGTTTCATAACACATCCCACACTCAAGAAATCAGTGAGCATATGACACGTCTCTCAAGGAGAGCCGCAGGCCCTTCATAACTTTATGATCTATAAGGCACGGGGGACAAAAGATAATTAAAGGAAAAACAGTGCAACTTTCAAAGACAGTGATGCCAGAGCGGAAACTGTAGCTAGTAAGTTAGTAGTGGAAAAATACTTGCAGAAATCCCCGAGACTCACTAGTTCCCCACAGGATTTACCGTTAGCCCGACCATGGAATGATGAAGACCCAGCGGACTGAAGGCCACGGAAACATGGAAATAGAGCAGAAAAGACAGAGACAAGTACAACGAGAAGTGCCGTGTAGTTCTTGTCCTTTCTCAACAGGTTGGTTAGAGGATAACTTCTCTGTTCCAGCTGGAGTGCTTTCAGCTCCAGTTCAGGGCAGAAAACAAGGTAATCTGTGACTTCTCTATAAGCCGGATAATACACATTTGTCTTGAAGTATCTGGTTTTTGGGGTCTGGAGAGTTTGTACCGGCCATGATTTATGATCTAATTGGGTGAAAACCTGTCAAGAACGAGTCTAGATCATATTTCACCACCAAAATCAAAAGAAAGAAATAGCTAATTATTTTTGCATAAATATTAAAGACCTGTTTTCAAGGCCATAAAGGTTATTTTCGTGACAGTTAAGTACATAAAATTTAAAAAAAAAAAAAAAAAATATATATATATATATATATATAATAAAACAATGCTTAATTACAGTGATGAATCAGTTTTAACAGTTTTATTTATTTTTATTTTTATTTTTTATTTTGACAATAGTAAAAATGCTGTATTATAGTATAGAATAAGTACAGAGAATAAGAATTACCAAGGAGGGGGAAGAAAAAGAAGAAAAGAAAAAAAAAAAGTAAAACATGCAAATGACAGTATATTTGTTTGTTTGTTTGTTTAAGGGTGAAATATGGGTACAAATGACTTTAATATCACATTTTATCATTTTAAAATCAAAACAAATCAAATACTAAATCAAATACTTAAAAAAAACAAAAAAAAAAACAAAAAAAAACAAAGCAAAACATTCCCTTTAAAATGATGGCATTTTCTATCAATGACTGCTAATGCTATAAATTAGGACTCTCGCATAAAGCAAAATTCAAAGACTGCATGCTGGCAACATCAGACATTGATTTATGACTTAATGACTTTATGATCTAACTAGCATTACAATGAGGGCTGTGGTAATTTTCAGGCCCACAAACAAAACACTTTCCAAGGTGGAGGAGGGCTCGAACTGAAATTGCGTCTGCCCTCGAAATCGATGTAGGAAGGTAAGACACAATACGCTAGAAATAGTTATCTGAAATGGCTTTACTGTTCTGAATAAAAAACAAGGGGACTGTGTATATGAATAATTTCACACAGGATGTTGAAGATTGACTGTTTCAAACTGATTCCATCGTAAACACTGCTGAGCTTTATATTCATGCAGACAACATCAGAATCCTGTTTTTGTGAATGTACTAAATCAAAGCTCAATAACAGACTTTAACTTGAATAAAGTGAGAGAAAACTGAAAAGAAGGATGCAACATCATCTAAAACTGGAATTGGATACTAGCCTATATGGCTGGGTTCGATTTCTCAATTTTAACAGATTTTCATTCTGATGAACCGATGGATTCCTAAACATCAAAAACGGATCTGTTCTGTTGTCAATTGATGCGTGACAAAACTTAATCAAGCGTTATTTGTTGCAAGCCTCCCATCCAAAAAGGCTCTGTTATTTTTTAAATGAAACTCAATGAGTCTCAGCTTTCAAATTCAAATTTTAATACGAAATTCAAACAATAAATATTGTTTTGGCACTCTTTAATGTGGCATAACAGATTTAGCCACCTCAGTTCAAGCGACACATCAACCGATCATCTCTTCATCTTTACTACCAGTTACTGCATGCAATTAACATGAAAACAACCAAAGATATGCTGAAAGAGTACATCTTGCTGAAACAGTACATCTTACCAAAATATATTGTCTCGTGTAATCGCTCACTCAGTGTTTCACTGAGTCACTCAGATGTCAATAAAACAGCTTGTAAACAGTATGTTTCATTTATCTCAGAAAAGCCTTTTAATAACCAAAATCTGGATAGCTAGTAAGAAAAGGAGCACTCCAGAAAGGAGCATTTTGCTAAATATATGTACTATATTACATTTTCATTCTCTTTTTACTTAACCTCTTCTTCAACATTTGATGTATGTTTGAATAAATCCGTCATGAAAACAAATTATGAGATCCATTGTTTAAATGTTTCTATTTCAACAACAAACTGAGATAGGAACATAATCATATAATTAAACATTATTATAATATATTTTTTATTATATAATATATAATAAATATAATATTTATTATACAAATGTCCTTAGGTGCAATTTAATTGTTTGTTTACAAAGCACTTTAATATAGTAATGTACCAACATGTACATTATTTATATATCCAGATGTATCAGTATTGAATCAAATTGACTCAAAATCAAAAAATCAAATCGAAAGCTTGTGAATCTAAATTCCAAATCTAAAATCTCAATACCCAACCCTTTAGCTGAGTATATACTGCATATTGCCATTTTGCTATTACATTTTGCCATTTCTTACTGCTAAGAAAGAGAATCCTTTCAAACATTACTATGCCATACTGTACTTTGATGATTGGCATCTGGTTATGAATAACAGAGATGTTAAAAATATGCTTTGAATGCATTGCATAAGTAAGAAGGTGAGTAAATAAATAGCATAATGCTATGCCACATTGTTGTTACTCACTACACTGCAAGTGTACTTTTATGACTGGCATCCATTTATGGTCAAGGAATAAATAACAGAGATGTTATGCATGAATGAATGAATGAATGAATGAACGAACTCTGGTACACTATTGTGATTACTACATTGCAAAAATATGTTTTGCTTTTGTTTTGCATATATATAAATAAATTAATGAATAAATAAATATTCTGTGAGAAATATTCCATTTCATAGGACCCTTTTCACTTCCATTCCACTTCATAAATCCATTTATGACAATATTAAAAATAATTGGATCTGAGTTTAACGAGTTGCACACATGCTTCAAGAGATGTGTAGGTTCTTCTTTCTGCTTATCTTTGCACGAAACCCCACTGCAATACCCTGAGTTCTTCTCTGTCCAAAGACAATGCAATATGTTCAGCGAACAAAACAACAAAACTGTTTATTCAGGCTCCAGCAAGCACTCGGCCAGTATTAAAATAAAGCGGTGCCACCCACAAGCTCAACTGTCTGAGAAATCAAATCTCATTTGGCGCATACTGTAGATCACATGTGTGGATCAGAGATATGAGCTATTCTCTTTGACAAAGTGTCAGGCGTGGTATTGAGGAAACAGGCCTGTCATTGATTATTCCTCAGCAGACTTTCAGGCAGTGGTCACAGCTCTGACCCGAGGCTTGCTTTGTGGCTCAAGACGGGCCGCGGTGAGCCCAGGAAACTGAGTGAAACTAGCAAAGCTTCCTATTAGACCTCTGAAGCGTGCTGAGGGGCTCATAAATAGACTTGTACCTGCCCTGACAGGCCGACCCCCTATATTCCTGTCAAAGGGGGAACAAAGTTGGCCTATACTCTACAGCACCACATGATGCTGTATTGCTACGTTTGCGCTTTCAGAAGCAAAGAGCCGAGGTTGACGTCTGCGACACAGCTTGAATTAAAACATCAAACAGAAATGTGGAGAAGGAAGCTGAAGTAGAAATACTTTAACACCATAAACTTTGAAGACTTCTCTACGACTACAAGAGGCCTTGAGTCTTTCATACAGATTCACCATGTGCACATTGTATTTGAGTCCTTCACTAGTTTAGTTTATTATCATGGATTGATTCATGTTCAAAGCCATTGCAAAATACAGATGAATGCACACATAGCAGAATGACTTTCATTCACAGAAGCTTTCTTACGCAGTCAATTGTTATATTCAATCCAATATGATTCAGTTTACATAAGCATGGTTTTGTTGCTTTATCCACTTTGAAATGAATCAGATATGATATGAATTGTCTGAAAACAAATGCACCATTTTATTTGGTTTTTAATTGAAATTATGACATTGAATTTTCACTCACAAAAGCACCATTCTTTAGAGCATGATGGATCAAGTCTGTTTTTTTCTTATTTTAAATAGGTCCTAAGTAATTAGAAACGAGGCTATTGCATTTAAAATGTGTGATATGCAAAATATGAAGAAATGCATATGATGATTAGAGTATTAATGTTTGATAACATTATTAAAAATCATTCATTGTTTGTTCGTTTTAGCTCAAGTCCAATAAAAAATATATTAAATACAACTTTTTTTTTTAAATAGTGTATTAGTAAATGGTGAAATGAACTAACTAATATTAATACATGCTTTGCATTTTCATTATTAGTTAAAGGGTTACTCCACCCTAAAATGAAAATTTTGTCATTAATCACTTACCCCCATGTCGTTCCAAACCCGTAAAAGCTTAGTTCGTCTTCGGAACACAATTTAAGATATTTTGGATGAAAAACGGGAATCTTCTAACTGTCCCATTGACTGCCAAACAATTAGCACTGTCTTGGCCCAGAAAAGTATGAAAGACATCCTCAGAATAGTCCATTTGCCATCAGTGGTTCAGCCGTAACGTTATGAAGCTACAAGAATACTTTTTGTACGCAAAAAAAAAAAAAACTAAAATAACAAATTTATTCAACAATTCATCTCCTCTGTTTCAGTGAGGCGCCATTTTGGAGAATATCCGCTGGATGCAAGCAACGTACGCTCTTCTGTGTCAGCCACCTTCCGGATACTCTGTTTTCCTTCAAATCAAAGCGTAAACACACATAGGAGACGTATACGGTGCTACTTGTTTGGCAGTCAATGGGACAGTCAGAAGCCTCCCGGTTTTCATCCAAAATATCTTAAATTGTGTTCCGAAGACGAACTAAGCTTTTACGGGTTTGGAACAACATGGGGGTAAGTGATTAATGACAAAATTTTCATTTTGGGGTGGAGTAATCCTTTAATGTTAACTAGTTAACCACAATCCTGATGCCTTAACTTTTATTATTTATTTTTGCTTTATTGTCCCAGTACTCAAGAATTATCATTCTGTATTTCCATATTTTAAGAGTCTGTTGTCATATACTCTCTATAAATAAACAGCAGCTGCAAACAATATGTGTAAAGGCGCATTTTATGTCCAAACGTTATGAGTTTTTGTTAGACTTGGCTCGTAACATTCACATAATATTTGACCTCCAATAAATATGTTCGTCTTACGTGATTGTTTTCCTCTGATGGGATGGAATTAAATTCCCTCACTGATTAACATGTTCACTGTTTCCTCCTAATTAGTCTGCTAATTGCCCCCTTTCTCAAAAATTCATCTGTGCATTCGATTGGTATTGCACACAAATGAGTCCTTGTAGGTCCGATTGAATGGGTCCCATCTGTTAGAATAATGGAACGTAAAACTATGTGATAATTACAAAAATACAGGCATATAATTTAATGTTATGACCAACATTTGGTTGAGTGTAGAAATAGAAATGTGCATTTTTTTTCTGTACTTTCTTTCCTCACCTTCCAGATCTTCATGTTGCATAAAACATATAGACCAAGAGCCTCAATCTCTCTGCAGCATTTATCAGTGCAAGCTAGCATTTTAAAAGGTCAAAGCCATTTCTAGCTGATTTTCACAACCAAACCGTAATATAAACATTTCTTACAATAAACATGAGTTTCTGTTAAACATGAGTTTCTGTTTATCTGTTCAATAAACACTGTTTAATAAATGTGATTTTTATATTTGTGCATCTCCTTGGACAAAGTAAATATATTTATTTATATGACCTCTATCTATCTATCTATCTATCTAGCTATCTATCTATCTATCTATCTATCTATCCATTCATTCAGCTATCATCCATCCATTCATCGAACTATCATCCATCCATTCATCATCTATCCATTAATCCTACTTTCATCCATCCATCCATCTATCCATCCATCACTCCATCCATTCATCCAACATACATCCATCTATCCATCCACCCCTCCATCCATCCATCTATCCATTCATCCATCTATCATCCATCCATCCATCCATCTATCCATCCACCCCTCCGTCCATCCATCCATCCATCCACCCCTCCGTCCATCCATCCATCTATCCATCCATCCATCAAAGTCCCTTTTAAGGAAAGTCCATTCACTTGGCCGCCATATTTGCAACGCCTCCGGGCAGCTCAAACAAGACCAAGTCCTATCTAAATGAATGGGGGAATCCTGAAATCTCAAAAACGGCTCGCTGAACTCACGATTAAATTACATATTTCAAATCAGCAATAAAATCTGAAATGAACTGCCCCATGAATGTTGTTTCTTATGCTCAAATAGCTTTTAAAAAGCTTATTTTTCAGGCTAGATCAGCCAATGCACATGCGTAGCTCCAATGCGCTTATGACTGTGCATGCGCAGCTGCTGGTCCAGCCCCAGGTTTCTAATGGAACCAGAGCTTCTAACGGCCGCTGCAGTGACGCAATGACTTTACCAATTAACAACTGGCTCTTTCATTTAGAAGGCGGGGCTATCCCGCCATATTGCGCATTGCACTTTCTCCCATTCATAAGTATAGGAGTGATTTGTCTTTGTATTTCTATAGTCTTTGCATCCATCCATACATCCATCTCTTCATCCATCCATCCATCTGTCTGTCTATCTGCTTGTTCAGTAAAATGATGCACATCAACATTATGCATAATTATGTCTTTCACAGAGAATCATTTATATGAATCAGAGTTAATTTTTCATTATAGTTTTTATTTAATCGCAACACTCTGTATATTTAATGGTTTTCAATAAATAAAACATGCCCTTTTTGATAAGGTAAAACAATCCTCAAAGCATTTAAAAAGGATTTATGTTCTAATTTACCATTTTGTAAACTTTAATTATACTCTTTTTACGGTTCTATTAAAGTGTGCTTTTATCTACTGAGCTGTGGACTGTATCTATATGAGATAATAAAGAAATAGTTCACTCAAACATCACATTTCTGACATCATTTAGTTACTTTAGATATTAATGCAACAAGAATGAATATGTAAATGAGATCAATTATATCTATAAATTATATTCCAGATTTTCACCTTTGAGAAGTCAATTCATAACTAGTTAAATGTAGACCGCGGTTGTGTCCTTTTCCCACTTCTAAATCCAATTCGCTTCTATAGCTCCTCACTATCTCAAAGTCTTCGAGATAAGCCTCATTTCTAGTCAGGAACAAACGAAGCCACTAACCCTACTAAAAAGGCTATCTCTTTAGGTTTTCCCATTTATCCTCCAAACAATTAATATGTGATCTGGGGATGGTACGGCGTCATTCATCTCCAGAGGAAACCACTCTAAGTACGCAATCTTTAGGAGCTTTGTGAAAGATTACATATCGCTGCTTTCATAAAGGTGCCATTACTGTCTGGAGAATAATGGGACCCGCTAATTTGGCACTTTTACCTTAAGCTGTTCATCATAGAGCACGGAGATGAGATGACTGTGGCGAGAGAGAGAGCACATTATCGTTTGGGCATAGAGACCGGGAGGCTAATGCTAACATAGCACATGGGAGAACAGATAACGGCATTCTCTGAAGTCCGAGGCTCGACACCAGTGTTTAGTGGCTAAAGGACCAGTCATTTCCCAGAAAAGAAACCGGAAAGCAGCAAACAGAGATGGCGGCCTGGATAGCACCGAGAACCAGATATGATCCGTACCTACTGGCTAAAAAAATTAACATCACAGCATGAGCGGTGAGCAGCTCAGATGAATGAAATCCAAGCAGCAGGATCCTATTCTGATTGGATAACGCAATATAGGACACCACTAATGGGAAAAGAGGCGTTCACACAAATAGTGGCCTGCAGTGCTGTTATCATTAATGGAAACTAATAGAAAACATTTTTGTTGACATTACTGGGAAAAAAACTGAAACTAAAGTAACATGCATTCTCTTATGACTCCAAAACTAACTGAAATAAGTAGCCTCAAATTAACCACACTACCACTGAAAAGATATAGGGGTCAGTAAGATGTTTTTCTTTGAATTATTATTTGAATGAAATAAATACTTTTATTTAGAGAGGGTGCATTAAATTAATCAAAAGTGACAGTACAGACTTTTATAATGTTACAAAAGATTTTCAAATAAATGCTGAACCTTCTTCTTGACAATTAAATGTATAATTGTTTCAAATCGGCATATTAGAATGATTTCTGAAGGATCATGTGACACTAAAGACTGGAGCAATGATGCTGAAAATTCAGCTTTGATCACAAGCATAAATTGCATTTTAAAATATATTCATTTAGAAACCGTTTTTTAAATTGTAATGATATTTCACAATATTACTGTTACTTTTTTACTGTATTTTAAAATGCAACCTAGTTGAGCATAAGAATCTTCATTCAGAAACATTAAAAAGTGTGTATTACTTGAAACCTTGAAAATATCTTAAAATAGGAATAATATTAGCCTGTGCTGTGAAATTTAATATCATTAAACCTCAAAGGATACAAGTTAGCACATTAACTTAAACCTAAAATAAGAGAGAGAACTAACAAACAAAAAGAAAGAAAGAAAGAAAGAAAGAAAGAAAGAAAGCCTTAATTAAAAATTCAAAACTATAATAATCCTGCTTGCAACAACAAAGCATTCCTGTGATTGATTTTCAATTAGAGCTGTCAATTTCCAGTGGCACTGTAAAATGTTTCTGATGCAAGATTGGCTGGTTCAGTTTGGTGACCATCTGAAATGACCATCTAATTCACCAATATGAGGCATGTTTTAAGCTCTTTCGTGCTGGCTCTGGCTCCTCATCCAGAATTACCAAGCTGGTCAAGTCCTGCAACAAAATATTACAACAACATATAATTATCTAACATGAGCATCTTGACATTCACACTAGTCCAAATGTGACTTATTCATTCGTTCGTTCATTCATTCATTCATTCATTCATTCATTCATTCAATCATTTGTTTTCTACTAAAATATCTAAAAAATCCTCAAAACAAGATGGATTTATTTAGGGTACAATGCTGCATAATATCATAATATTATATTGAACAAAATTATATGTTTAAAACACTTGTGAAAAAATCACAAATTACGACAAATTAATAACCTAATGTTAATAGTGTTAATTATGAAACTCTAATAAGAATACTTAAATTACAGAAATATTACTAAATACAATGCATACTGGGATTGTCTTATCCATGAAGAATATATGAAATGATCCATTAGAATGGAAAGCACTTGTATTTTTATATATTTTTTGTACCTTATATGCATTTTAATCTTTATTTTTGTTTTGAGCAAGAATAAATAATCAATAAATAAACGAATAATATTTTAATATATAAAATATATAAAATAAAGAAATATTTCCACTCCTTTAAAACAAAATAAATTTATCAGCAACACTGCATAAAATATTAAGATTTGTAATCTCTACTGAAATTAAGTATTTAAGTTTTTTATGCTATTAATTCTGTGTAGAATCTAAAAACTACACTGAAATTGATTTTTAAATATTTTAAATAAGAAATAAGTCAAAAACCCGATACCTTTATTTTACTGTAGGAATAAATCTCAATGAACCTGAAATGCTCCCAATAGACTCTGAATTATCATTCCTGAATTCTGGACCTTCAGAGACTCTGTGACACCGCATGTAGTCCCGGACATCATTAAGTGTCCTCTCTAGTGGGAGCTGTGATAAATCCCACCCATTCAAACAGTCATTTAAAACTAGCCTTGTTGTACATTCTCCTGACCTACCCGTCCGGCTCCAATCCCAACAACGGTCGACTGATCTAATCTAAGTGACCTACAGCAGACGGGAATTGATAGGCGTTCCTAGTGAGTAATGTGTTTTGGTCTTCATGGACCCTCTTCCAATGAGCTCTACATGATCTAGTAGCGGGGATTGTAATCTCACAGATCAAATTTGCCCAGATTTCTGCCGCTATAGAAAAGTAATAGAGCTTTGCTTAACAGCTTCAGAGGAGAGCTCTTCCATCACGGCAAAAGCTTGGCTTAATGATTTAACTGCGCTGTGGTAAAGTTATCAGATTTCCTCGCTGTGTGTCAAACCCTTGTGCAGTATGTCAGGTGTCTTCAGCGCTCGCTGACATTTTCCAATTAAAGTACAATTGAAAGCTTGTGTATGTGTTCCTTTCTTCCAGTACAGAAGTTTGCACAACTCTTAATCTGATGGAATATTTTTTAGTAGCCATACAAGTCCTTTTTTTTTTCTGTGACTGTCACATGATGTTCTGATTGAATGCTGCTGTGAAATTATTATGGGGACAATCCCACAGGAGCAACCCAGCGCTAAGTGCCTCGATTAAAAACATTTGTAAAATCGCCATGAAACGGAAGCTGTGATCGTCATTTCTTCCCTGTTTTGACCCTGTGCATCCATCTTTCGTTTTATCGTTCTTCAAATTTTTCGAAGTTGTGCTGAAAACAAAAATTATTGGAGTATTTATTTATTTATTTATTTATTTTTTTAACAAGAAAATGCTATTTCAGCCTTTCTACATCAAAATTTCACATTTAAAGTTTGGGGCCGGTAAGATTTTTTAATGTTTTGAAAAGTCACTTCTGCTCAAATTAGATTAAAAAAAATACAGTAAAAACTGTAATATTGTGAAACAATATTACAATTTAAAATAACTGATTTCTATGTGAATATATTTTAAAATGTCATTTATTCCAGTGATGCAACACTGAATTTTCAGCTTCATTACTCCAGTCATTAGAAATCATTCTAATATGCTGATTTGATGCTCAAGAAACATTTCCGATCATTATCAATGTTGAAAACAGTTGAAATATAAATCTTTTGTAACATTATACATGTCTTTAGTGTCACTTTTCATCAATTTAATCCATGACCCCAATCTTTTGAACAGTGCTTACAACAAAAGTATCAACTTCCATTATTGAATAATATTGAAAATGGCATTCAACTGAGCCTAGATTTGCTAAGAGATCAAAAGTCCGGAATAAAAAGTCAAAGATTTCAGTATATCGATAATATAATTCAATAATATAAACTAATACTTAACATGCATGAGATTGCTAACCTAGTCTGACACAGCACACATACAATCCACTGCAGCTGTTCTGAGCAGTCACACAGTACTTACTACCCCAGCCTCATCCATCTAATCATTATAGTCTCGCCATTATCCTCCCTTCCTTTTCATTTAAGGCCTCCTTCGTTCTTCTGTCTATCCCTCTCTTTTCTCCTTCTCTCATTCTCCATCCTGTTTAATTTAAGCGCCGGAGTGCACAGCAGGCTGCCCTGCTCATTTGGTTCCCCCTGATCAGCTCAGAATATGAATAAGTTTCCACTCTCTCTGAGTCTCTCACGCTGAGTCCAACGCTCCCTCACCTGCCTCATCAGCATTTTCACCAGCAACCTACTGGAGCTCAAAGGGATAGTTCAGATGTCATCGTCTGCTGGGTAGTAACCGTTTACATGTAATCTGGATTACGTAATCAGATTTCAAAATTAAGTACTTGTAATTTGATTATATTACATTAAATTATATTATATTGCAGAACTTTTTGCGTCTTGTTTCTCAATTTTTTTTAATACTTGTTTCTCAGTTTTTTTAAATACATATTATACTAAATATTTGTTTCATTTTAATAAATAGTTATTTATTTATCTATCAGTATTCACGTGTTTGATTTTGATTGTTTAAACATCATTCTGAATTATTTAAACATATTTTAAAACATATTTTAAAAGGACTTATATTTTAACTGTAATTTTATATTTTTTCATGTTTTAATTATTAACTTTTCATTATCAGTATGGTACAAAATAGTCTTATTCGAGGCGGAATCCATTACCTAAAATGCGTAATCTAATAAATTATGTTCCTAGCTACAATTTTCGCAATATAATTTATAAGAAGTAACTATGAATTTTTGGTCACAAAAAAGATGTTCTTGAAAATGTCTCAGTTTTGTTGTTTTTCCATACAATGGGGTTCAATTAAAGCAATAAGCCCCAAGAAGCCATGGTTTACAGTAAATTTATAATAGCTAAGAGGCGTTGATAGGCACGAAGCGGAGTGCCTAAAACCTCCTTAGCTGTTGTAAATTCACCGTAAACCACGGCTTCATGGGGCTTATTGCTTCTATAAAACGGTTATTCCATATACGTAGTAAGGTTTCACAAAATAAAACAGAGTAAATAAAGTGTAATGATATTAATAAAAACAGTATTCTTCCACCAAACAATGTAGTTCCTCAGAAACAGTTGTGGTTGGAACCTATGGTTGGAACAAAGTGGTTACCAAGAAACACACAAAGTAAACAAAGGTGTTGGTTTGTAGAGTAATTTACAACAGCTTTCGAACGCGGCTCAACCAATCAGAATCAAGGACCGGAACTATCCGTTTTATAATTTTTTTGTTGTTGTTTTCTCATTTCATGGATAAAAACAGTTCTTCAAAATAGATAAAAAAAAGAAATGCAGACAGGTTTATAACAACATGAGCATGAGTAAAAGACAAAAAAAAAAAAAAAATTTTTGGATAAACTATTCCTATATCTATCTGCTCCCTGTTGGATTTGAAACTGCCACACAGAGTGGCTTTGAGCGTTTTCCCGTATTGTTTTTTTGTAAGGGCAAATTTGTTGTTAGAGCTGAAAATCTATGCCTTTTTCTCATCGGCTTACTGAAATTTTATTCATGGACCTTGGCAATGGCTCGGCTGCAACCCACAAGCTCAAATAGCACCACGTAGCATTTTCCTGCTTCAAAGATGTCTATTTTCCCAAATAATTGCTGGTTATTTTTTTCTAAATGTGCAAAACTAAATGTTTCTAAAGGTCAAAAGCAACTACAAACAAATCTGGAGTATAAATGTAAGACATTTTGCTGCTTCAGTTCCAGCATGAGCACTTTAGCTGAGCATTGCCATTGTGCCCTTGAGCAAAGGCACTTAACCTCCGTCTGCACCTCAACTATACTAGTTGTGACATTTTGTTTTGTCTGTGTGTCAAACAGAGTTATGGGCAAAGGAAATATATTCAAGGTTTCCATGCCAGCTGTGCTCAGCTGGCAAAATATAGAGTTAATGTTATAAAAACCCAAGTCCTTAGGTTTACCAGCAATCATTATTAGCGGCATAACACAATCTCTCCATGCAATCAAGAGAATGTGTTTCTTTTATGAAGAGAATAATGTTCCCTTTTCTTTTAATTTTATGGTTTGTTTAAAATCGACATGAAATCAGAAACAGTGCATGTTGTTCTAAAGAAAAATCAAGTTTGTTTCATAAATCATAATAACTTCCTCCACCTATGAAACTTTTCAGATGACGTCACTTGGGTTACATGAGTAGAGAAAATAATGTTAACTAACAGTTGTAGGTAAAGTGGCCTTTCAGTCTGTAGTCTATAATAAGCTCTTACATGGAGAGTCGTCCTGGACCTTTAAATGAAGGTGATTATTAGCAAATATAACACTAGTAGCTGCTGCGTCTCTTGAGCTATCGTGGGCCGGTAGGTTGCAGGTAAAGCTTTGAATGTAGTGGGAGATTAGCTGGCTCTGTGCCGCAGCTTCACTTACAATATTAGTTTATACGCATAACATCACTCATGCCTTTCTTCCAGAGATTTCTACAGAGTTTGAATGGGTAACTGTTTAAATACTTTATTTATTTATTCCTTTGTGTGCACAGTTTGAATTGCTTTACTAGCATTGTGTGAATGCACCTTTTATATATATCTTATTTGTATCTCTTATTTGCAGAACTTTTTGCCTCTTGCCTCAGATTTTTTTATTAAATAAATATTAAATTAAATATTTATTTTATTATAATAAATTTTTATTTTATTAAATTTATTTATTTATTTGTTTGTTGTTTGTTTGTTTGATTGTTTCCATTATTTTAATCAAAATAAAGCTTTCTTTCTTTCTTTCTTTCTTTCTTTCTTTCTTTCTTTCCAGAATAAAATGTCATTTGAGAACAGTTATTGGAGAGGTACTGCAGGTGAAGTTTTTAATTAAAAAAAATATTTAGGCCTATTATATATATATATATATACATATATATATATATGTAATTATTGTGCTTATGCATTATTGTCCTTGATGGCTCACAACTACACTATAAAAATGTAAAATTCAGCCTTATGACCCCTGAAACTTAGCCATGTTAATGCAATCAGCAAATGTGATACAATGTTATTCTAGATGTTTTTGGAAGTTTGGCAGTTGAAGCTACAAAATAGCATTTTAAAATCCTCAGAAACAAATTTCCCAGCAATGTGCTAAACACCACTGCACATAGCTGGCACATGCCTGAATTCTTAGTAAATCAGTATCGGCCTTTCGGTAAGTCTTCACATTTAACAAGAGTTCCGCTCCCTAGCCAAAATCAATACTTGATTTATCTGCAAATCAAACTTCCACCAACACAATCGCCTAGCTGACCTTGCTGCCGCTCACTTTCAGTCTCACATCGCCCATCAAAGAGCTTCATCCAAATGATGTTTGTTGCCCTTTTAGAACATCAACCATCTGGCAGAAGTTCTCTGCTGCTTTTAGGTTAGTGATAGATGTGTATGATTATGTATTTCATTTTCCAAATCTTTGCACCTCTTGCATTTGATCATGTCCTTGGACCATTTAAAAGTATGGGGTCGATCAAAATGTATTATTATTATTATTATTATTATTATTATTATTATTATTATTATTATTATTATTAAGTTTCTTATGCTCACCAAGGTTGTATTTAATTGTTCAAATTATATGGGGGGAAAAAATAATATTGTGAAATATTATTGCAATTTAAAATAACTGTTTTATGTGAATATATCTTAAAATGTAATTTATTCCTGTGATCAAAGCTGAATTTTCAGCATCATTACTCTAGTCTTCAGTGGCACATGATCCTTCAGAAATCATTCTAATATGCTGATTTGCTGCTCAATAAACATTTCTGATTATTATTAATGTTGAAAACAGTTGTGCATCTAACTGCTATTAAAATATTTATGTCCAGTACATTTCTGGGGGAAAAGAGAGAGATAGAGAAACTTCATCCTTTATTGACAAACTTTTTCTTTTTTTTCTTTTTTTTGTATCCTGCAGAACTGTTCTGAATTTATTCCCCTGTGGTTTGACTCATGCAAAAGGCAACAGCACAGCAGATGGATAAATCAAAGTGAAAACTGGAGTGAAAGGTTGTGGGTATCCGGTCACACCACAATTACGTCCCATTGTCATCCGGAGCATCGCAGGAGGCTCATATGTGAGGGGGAATTAGTTTGAATATCCTTGACATGGCTGACAACATCTGTTTGTGAGCGTTAGTGTGCAACCAAGTGTTAATTATGCCTGCCAGAACACAATGCAACTCTGCCAAAGGTCTTCAGGAAGTTAACTTTAGCCTCCATTTTGGTCGCTTGGGGGGTAAACAAGAGATGAAGCCTGCAGCAAGACGGGCACATTATTGTGGTGCGTTTCTATTCTCGTAATAGGTCTCTCCTTCACGTATCCTTTTAAAATGCATCATGCAAATTGCTGTCATACTGCAATGTAATGCCGGTCCTTGGCTCATAGAGCTAATGCTCTGATGGTGATTCTTTTAATCATAAACTGCACTGATGTTTGACTTGGAAGGAGGGTCATGATATAAAAGCAATGCAAACTGGCCGTCAGTTGTGTTTGTGCTCATTCGAGAGGCATGGTTTAATCTCGTTCAGCTCGATTGTGCATGTCACTTAACTGGATGGCTTTGATGTGGGTGTTAATATTCTATACTGTCCAAACATTGTTTGATTCAGGCCACAATGGCACGTCCGCTGTGCAATTATCCACAGTCTTCCTCTCTTGCTGTGAGGGTGGAACTGTTTTGAAAGATCATTCTGTCCATACTGGGCACATATCACATTTGTTTGAACTCTGCAGTTGGTGCACTTCATAAGTGTCACTTTGACAATGAAATTAATGTCAGTATTGCTTATGGTGTGTATATATAGTGAAGAATACCTTGTTATTAAAGGAATAGTTCACCCAAGATTTATTCACCCTCAGGCCATCCAAGATGTAGTTGAGTTTGTTTCTTCATCAGATTTGGGGATATGTAACATTTCATCACTTGCTCACCAATGGATCCACTGTAGTGAATGGGTGCCGTCAGAATGAGAGTCCACACAGCAGATAAAAATGTGTTACTTACAGCTGATGGATGTTACTTACAAACACATAGCTTTTTGCTTCATAAGACATTAATTGATGGACTGGAGTGGTGTGGATTACTTGTGGATTATTGTGATGTTTTTATCAGCTGTTTGGACTCTCATTCTGACGGCACCCATTCACTGCAGAGGATCCATCGGTGAGCAAGTGTTGAAATCCTACATTTCTACAAATCTGTTCTGATGAAGAAACAAACCCATACATTTTCAGAAAATTTAAATTTGTGTCTATATTTAAATAGATTAATATGATCAACCTCGCTCTCTTTGATTTATATTTAAAGTACAAGTAATTAATGGGTCAAAGTTCACATTAAATATGAAATCATTAATCTGCACTTTACATATCTTTCCTACAGACAACTACACAAAACTCTTCTTTGGTAAACATACTTTACATTCTAATGTATTCATTTGACTTTTACTTTTGTTTTCTTTGAATTTACTTTTGCTGCGAAAAGCTTTTCTTCGGGTCTTCAGCAAATATTTAGTGGGTAAGAATGGTTCCCTTTAGAGCAGTCACCTCCCTACCCCGTTTATCTATGTGTTTCTTCCCAGTTAATTTTATGCAAGTCATTTATCAAGCAGATGTTCCCAATCAGCCACTAAATTAAGTACCTACAGCAATAAATGAAACTTTATCAGTCATGAAAAGATTTGAATGGCCAAAGTGACATTTGTATTCCTGGCAAAATATGATTTGCCACCATATTGTAAATCCACTTTAATAAGGCCAACTAGATAATAAAAAAAGGGTCCGTGACAAGAGCAATAAAGAGAATAAAGTTTTTTTCCATGAAAGTGTAATTTTGACTTTTTATTTGTTTATTTTATGCTATATAGTTATTTACCAAACATTTCTGTTGCCAAATCTGGGAGCTGTCATAAGTGAAATGTGTGTCAAAAGATAGTTAAGATCCTTCAGGAATCAAACTTTTATGATGGTTTGGTGCATAAGAAACATTTTTATTACTAATGTTGATTATGTAAGCAAATTACCGTTAGAATGCAATTCCATAAAAGCACCGATGGGAGGAGAAAATTCTGCGTGTGATTTACTGAAAATCCGCACATTAAAGAACACAGATGCAGCAGATCATTTCCATTATGACTAGTGCAATCTACTAAGGGCAGCACAAATTACCACCTGCTTTAAGACGTGCTTTTTTTGGGCATTAAATAATGGCGCAAATACCAGTAATTTGACAAGCACAAGCGTTAGTAAATCATGTTGCGTGATTCATTTTCAGACTCTCCTCCCATAAATTTTGCGTCTGAAAGGGAAACTCTTACAAATGCATATTCAATTAGGTCAGGCACAAAAAATGACTGTCCACGCCTTTTCAGCGCTAATTCTTCACTGTGCGTCATTAGTAAATCCTGAAAGTACTATTTTAACACCAAAAGATGGTTTGCGCTGGCGCAAGCTGTTAGTAAATCTGGCCCATAAACTCAGAATTGCAAGATAATAAATCTTGCAACTGTACCTTTTTTTTTCTCAGAATTGCAAGCAATTTATTAATTAATTTATTTTTCTTGGGAGAAACAGGTTTCCATAGTAAACAGTATTTGCTGCTTAAAGGGGTCCTATTATGCTCTTTTACAAAGTCTTGATTTTGTTTTGTGGGTGTACTAGAACATGCTCTCATGCTTGGTGGTTCGAAAATCGCATTATTTTTCACATAATTTATATCATTACAATACCTTCCACCCCAGCCTTGCACAAACGGCTCGATTAGTTTCGGGTTTGATGAAGGGCCGCCTTCCGAAAAACGAAATGTGTTGTGATTGGTTAGCTGTCCCAGTGTGTTGTTATTGGCGAACAGCTTAGACAGCGTTTCAGTACTGCCCTTGACAAAACCGCAAGGTCATCAATATTGCGATATCAATTCAGATCCCGAGAATATTGAACAAGAGGATCGCGCAGAACCTGTGCACGCACGGATAATGCAAGACATATTAAAGTGGTAACGATATTGTTGTTGTTGTTGTTTTTTGGCTAAATCACGTTTTAGATAGGATGTCAACAACAGCTTAAAAATAACTGCATTTACTATGTACAGATAAGTGCAAGGGTAATATGTATTATGATTATTGTTCTTTAATTCTAACATTATAACATGAATTGCAGTGAAACTGTTATACAGTTGAATTTATTTATACCATAGTCCCACAGAATTACAGTATTTGTGGCAGCATATACAGTGCCCTCCAAAAGTATTGGAACAGTAAAGACAAAATTGCTCTGTTGGCTGTGGCATTTACAAGTCAAGACATTTACAAATATGATTAAAATATGAATATGAGACAAAACTACAGAATGTCACATTTTATTATTGGGTGATTCAACACATACATGTTTTACCAGCTAAGAAGTTCAGCACTTTTAGAGTTTCATCCCCCTATCTGATGTGAGCATAAGTATTGGAACAGTTGCCTCACAGGTCTTTCTAAGTGATCAGCTGTGTCCTGTTGCATTCATTCTTCAGATATTAAAAGCAGGGAATGTGTCATATCAGTTATATCCATTACTTCTGCATTCTGAATCTTGCATTCGATGATGACACACTCAAACCAGGATGAAGATGAGGGAGCTGACTTTGAGAGAAAAGCAAGCAATTTGGATGCTAAAAGAAAAGAGGAAATCAATTAGAGCTATAGAAAAAACAAAGGGCATGGAGAAATCAAGAGTTTGGAAACCACCAGCGACACCAGCAACCAACAACGACCGATTGGCTGAGAAAACAACAGTAGTTGATGACAGACAAATCATAAAAGCTGTGAAAATGAACCCTAAAAGACGTGTCTGTAAAATCACCAACAACTTCCAGAAAGCTGGGGTGATGCTCTGACAATCTACTGTCCTCAGGAGACTTTGACACAGAATTACACATGCTACACAGCAAGATGCAAACCTCTGACCAGCACCAAAAATAGAAAGGCAAGATTAGAGTTTGCAAAAAAAGCACAAAGGTGAGCCAGAAGAGTTTTGGAACTGTGTTTATGGTCTGATGAGACAAAGATGAACCTTTATCTAAGTGATGGGAAAGCAAAAATGAACACCCAGCCAGTTCATTCAAGGAATTTATAAGGGCAAAGAAATGGAAAGTATTAGATTGCCCAAGTCAATCTCCAGATTTAAATCCAATTGAACATGAATTTCACCAGCTGAAGAGGAGAGTAAAGGCAGAAACTCCCCAAAACAAGCAACAATTGGAATTGGCTGCATTAAAGTCTGGGAAAAGCATTTCAAAGGATGAGACCAAGAGTCTGGTGATGTCTATGGGTCACAGACTCACAGCTGTGATTGAGCGCAAGGGATCTGCAACTAAATAATAGCTTTTAATCTTTTATATCTGCCTTATGTTCAACTGTCCCAATACTTATGCTCACATCAATGAGTGGGATGAACTCTAAAAGTGCTGTTCTTTTTATTTGGTAAAACATGTACGTGTAATAAAATGTGACATTCTGTAGTTTTGTCTCATATTCATCTTTTAATAATATTTGCAATTGTCTTGACTCCACAGTCAACAGAGTAATTTTGTCTTTACTGTTCCAATACTTTTGGAGGGCACTGTATATGCAAATTCATTCTCTGCCAGCGGGAGGCGCTGTTGGAGCGGGAGAGAGCGAGGTTCCCCGGTAACGCTGTACACAAAGCAGAGCTCCGCTCACAAACACTGCTTTATGCAAGATGAAATGAAAATGACATCCAAAATTTTCTGAAGACAGTCAGTTTCCATCAGAAATACAGTGATATAAAAACACCCGCACCGTGTTTCGATTTTGAAACGTGCATTCGAATTTCCAAAGGCGGGATTTATTTTAATGATATTCTAATGAGCCAATTTGTGATGTCACAAATACAGGAAAACAACTTTGTAGTCCAAACGAGCCGTTCATTGTAGTTCTTGAAAAGGGATTTTTTAAAAACGAAATATCTCCCTTTGGAGTTGACTTTGAGATTTGTAACTTTGTAGATCTTTTTATGCCCAAACATACACACTACACACTGACTAAAATTCAAAAAGTGAAAAAGCATAATAGGACCCCTTTAATATTTGTTGAAACTGTGACACTGTGCCATTAAAGTTTGGTGTAATTATTCAGTAAAACTAATTTTGCAACATGAATGTGTTACTGTAATGTTGAAATGTTTTGATCCAGTACCTGTCTGAAGTCAGGTGTGCATGCATTCTCTCCTTCCTTTCTTAAAAGTTTACCCTTGGGTAAACTAATGGGATCCTCCAAAAAGAGTCACATATGGCACTGGAGTGACATTTCAGCAGTGCAGGATAAATGTCCTTATGAGAATGTGCTGGCAGTATGGTGAGGTTTAGGGATTTTCCCTTCAAAATTGCAGAGGGATTGTTGGGAGGATTTTGGATGTTGACACTTTTTTGGATGATGCACTTGACTTTCTAAGGCCAGAAAGGTGTTTGGTTCTGACAGCATCCCAGGTGAGACTCTCAAAGACACTTGCATAGCCGAGCGCTCAAATGATTGCCTCGCAGTTCTGGTTCAGGTTGTTTCTCGACATCCAGTGTAAGGGGATTTATTACCGCATTTTATTAAGGTATAACTTGCATTAAATGCATTCTAGTGAGCTGCTGGCTGTCTGGGAGAAATTTTAAAGTCATGAAATCCTTCCTTAACACCACAACCTTTCGTAAAGCAATCTGGTTTTCACTGAAATTGTTTTGAATACATGAAAATTCACTGCTGCAGTGCACAGTAAAATTGTGCATTGTTTCAAAGTTGTAAATAAAACACAAATACTTGTCTTTCTACTTCAAAATTTCAGTTTTAATAATGTATTATTTACTGTTTCTTGTAATTAATTGTGACATTTACTAGGAATTATTAGTTGCGTCCCAAATCGTGCACGTATGCACTTTTGTTTTGTTTTGTTTTGTATTCTAAAACTGCACTTTAAATACCCGAATGATTCACTTAACCGAAAAAACAAAGTGTGGAATGTTGGACACTTCATGCACTCAACTGTCGCAGCTTTAATTACATCACGAAGGGGGAGGGGCTATCAGATGCCCATTATTAATGACAAAATAACCTTATATAATTCATACACTACATGGTTGAGTACATAGTGCATAAGTACAGAGTGTGTAAGTGAATAGTGTATAGTGTGTCATTTGGGATGCAGTTATTGAGTAAAATAACCACTTTTATCAGTGTAGGCTATTGTTAGTGGTTGTTAGGGTGTTGCTATGTGGTTGCTAGGCTGTCCTGATGGTTGCTATGTGGTTGCAATCATAAATGTGGGGGATTAATTATGCCCCAAAGTTTAATATGCAAAAAAAAAAATAAAATAAAAAAAAAAATAAATAAAAAATATATATATATATATATATATATATATATATATATATATATATATATGTGTGTGTGTTTTTTTTTTTTGTTTTT
This sequence comes from Spinibarbus caldwelli, assembly GCA_039654775.1. NCBI lineage: Eukaryota > Metazoa > Chordata > Actinopteri > Cypriniformes > Cyprinidae > Spinibarbus > Spinibarbus caldwelli. Next base: position 4,411,128 of record CM077225.1, on the reverse strand, counting down.
GTTTTTTTTTTGCTTTCCAGAATATGCTGTTGTGGGTGCTTGCTAAGGTATTGCTATATTATGGTTTCTAGGATGTCCTGGATGGTTGCTAGGGTGTTGTTGTGTGGTTGCTAGGATGTCCTGGGTGGTTGTAATCGTAATCACAAGTGTGTGTGGAATTAATTATGTACTGAAGTAATGTGCAAAAACATCACTATTTTCAGTGTAGGCTGTTGTGGGTGGTTGATAAGGTGTTGCTATGCGGTTGCTTGGGTGCCCTGGGTGGTTTCTAGATGGTTGTAATCACAAATGTGCAGGATTAATTAGGCACCAAAGTTTAATATGCACACACACGCACACACACACACACACACACACATATATATATATATATATATATATATATATATATATGTGTGTGTGTGTGTGTGTGTGTGTTGCTATGGTGTTGCTGTGTGGTTGCTAAGGTGTCGCTGTGTGGTTGCTAGGGTGTCCTGAGTGGTTGCAATTACAAATGTGTAAGATTAATTCTGTGCCGAAGTCTAATATGGAGGGTTAATGGTTAAAAACAAACCCCTAAGCCTCTGTATGAGGAGCAGTGATAGTGATGCTTGTTTTAGCAATAAAATCTGCCTGCCAACAACACAACAACATTAACCCACCATATAACAACATTAATATAAATAAAACAGCAGCGCCCGCACCAGAACCTGCCTCACCACTGATCCAAAATAAAAGCAGATATTATTCTTTCTCCTGAGAGGCTCCACAAACTTCAAACTGAAGAAATGAATCCTAACACCTAAGTTGTTTGTGTGCAGTTTCGGGTTATGAATACATGAATTTTAAAAGATTTTTCAGGAAGATCACTCTTGCTTCTGACCTTTATCTAGCCATTCAAAAAGACAGACATATTGAAGTTGCACACATTGTACTGGATGGAGAAAAAAAAAGAATTAGCCTTGTTGTCTTATGTAGTGTTGCTGTTCAAATAAATTAATCTAGCTTCAAAGGTTTTTGTATAACTTAACTGGAAAAGAAGTCCAAAACGAGGTTCGCAACTGAATACCTTGACTACCACCATTATTGGGCCTGAAAATGTATTCTGGTCTCAGCCAATCTTTTTTATCAGGCTGTAACCAGACTTCATTTTCAATCAATCAATGAATGTATATTTCAAGGGGTCCTATTATGCTTTTTCACTTTTTGAATTTTAGTCAGTGTGTAGTGTGTATGTTTGGGCATAAAAAGATCTACAAAGTTACAAATCTCAAAGTCCACTCCAAAGGGAGATATTTCGTTTTTAAAAAATCCGTTTTCAAGAACTACAACGAATGGGTCGTTTGGACTACAAAGTTGTTTTCCTGTATTTGTGACATCACAAATTGGCCCATTAGAATATCATTAAAATAAATCCCGCCTCCAGAAATTTGAATGCACGTTTCAAAATCGAAACCCGGTGCGGGTGTTTTTATATCACTGTATTTCTGATGGAAACTGACTGTCTTCAGAAAATTTTGGATGTCATTTTCATTTCATCTTGCATAAAGCAGTGTTTGTGAGCGGAGCGCTGCTTTGTGTACAGCGTTACCGGGGAAACCTCGCTCTCTCCCGCTCCAACAGCGCCTCCTGCTGACGGAGAATGAACTTCTTAGCTGGTAAAACATCTATGTGTTGAATCACCCAATAATAAAATGTGACATTCTGTAGTTTTGTCTCATATTCATCTTTTAATCATATTTGTAAATGTCTTGACTCCACAGCCAACAGAGCAATTTTGTCTTTACTGTTCCAATACTTTTGGAGGGCACTGTATATGCCGCCACAAATACTGTAATTCTGTGGGACTATGGTATAAACAAACTCAACTGTATAACAGTTTCACTGCAATTCATGTTATAATGTTAGAATTAAAGAACAATAACTATAATACATATTACCGTTGTTGCACTTATCTGTACATAGCAAATGCAGTTATTTTTAAGCTTTTGTTGACATCCTATCTAAAACGTGATTTAGCCAAAACAAACAAAAAAAACAACAACAACAACAATATCGTTACCACTTTAATATGTCTTGGATTATCCGTGCGTGCACAGGTTGTGCGCGATCCTCTTGTTCAATATTCTCGGGGTCTGAATTGATATGGCAATATTGATGACCTTGCGGTTTTGTCAAGGGCAGTACTGAAACGCCGTCTAAGCTGTTCGCCAATCACAACACACTGGGACAGCTAACCAATCACAACACATTTCATTTTTCAGAAGGCGGGCCTTCATCAAACCCGAAACTAATCGAGACGTTTGTGTCAGGCTGGGGAGGAAGGTATTGTAATAATGTAAATTATGTGAAAAATAATGTGATTTTCGAACCACCAAGCATGAGAGCATGTTCTAGTACACCCACAAAACAAAATCAAGACTTTGTAAAAGAGCATAATAGGACCCCTTTAATATTAGATTGTTTTGCACTGGCATTTATGTATGTATGTATGTATGTATATTTATTTATTTATTTATTTATTTAAGTATAAACAAGTGAAGAAATCAACAGTAAGACAAAATCACATACTTATATTCAAGATACAATCTACTATATATACATGCTACATGCTAGTAAAATGCTAATCATGTTAAAAACCTGCTAGCAATATGCTAATCATGATAGAAACATGCTAACAACATGCTAATCATGCTAACAACATGTTAACAACACGCTAATCATGCTAATGTGCTAACAACATGGTAATCATGCTAGAAACATAATAGCAACATGCTAATCATGTTAGCAACGTGCTAGCGACAAGATAATCATGCTGGAAACATGCCAACAACATGCTGATCGTGCTAAAAACATGTTAACAACATGCTAATCATGTTAAAACATGCCAGCAACATGTTATCAACATCTATCTAATCTATCTATCTAAATTTTCAAACTTCAAACTTTTACAACTGCTTCAAAATTTCAGGCTAGGCTTTTTCAAGCCAACTTCAAAGTTTATCTTGATTAACTTTTTTTATTTTTTAATTTAAATTATTAAAATTATTAAAGTAATTAACATTATTATTATTTTACATTTCAATTACAATATAATTGGCAAGTAGCTGAAATAAAACAACATTTATTTAGTTAGTTAGTTTCAGTTTTAACTATATCTAGTTAACTATAATAATCCTGCTTTGCATGCATTCATTTTATATGTTGCCATAACTACTTGATGTTTGTCCTTTAGCTCTGCCTCTAGAAAGTTAATGTTAACCGATCACTGTTTTACTGTAGTGCTAAACATCTGTCAATGTTGTCAAACTATGAAAAAACACACTTCTTTAAAGTAATACTAAAGAGGATAAGGCCAGCGGCTCCATATGCTGCACAATTAGCACAGTCAGAAGATTGTGGTACTCCAGGAAATGGCATGTGCATTAAGCATGTGTTTTGAGTCTTGGCCTTAATTATGCACACCAAAAGTTAAAGTGCATCTAATGTGTGGGTGTAATGTGCACGCTGTTTCATGGGCCTTGAAGAGCATATAAAAGCTCTTTGATATGTAAATGTATTGCAATACATGGTATCTTACTAATGTGAATGTTCAGTTCCTTCTGTCTTAAAATATTTTATTTTCACTGGCTTGACCATATGAACTCCAAAGGTCTGACACCTCTACTCTGTTTCAACTTTTTTAAATAAATCTGCTTTTTTAAATTAAATATTAATTAATTAATTATTATAATGCACATATTTTAAAATAAATTATATTGTTAAATGACTTCTGAACAGCAATTACTAATTCATTTCACTGTGATCAAATTAAATAATTGTATTATTAAAATGAAAATTTTATTTAAAGAAAAAAATATTATTGAACAACTTTTGAACTTTTGAACAACTTTTGAAAATTAAATAAATTGTATTATAATAATGCACACAGTAATTTTATAAATTATATTATTTAAATAAATTATATGATTAAATAAATAGTTGTGTTATTATAATGGACATTTTATTTTAATTATATTATATTATATTATTATATTATATTACATTATTTTATTAAAATGTGCATTTAGAGTCTGAATTATTCATTTTGTTAAATGTAGATAATTTTGTTATGAATAATTTTACATTTTGGTTTGTATCAGTTCATATGGTTATTTAATATATTTTTTATTATTGAATTTAAATATATTTAAATGCAAATATATATATATTGTAGAACTTTCCAGTAGGTGTAACTATTAATATATATATATATATATATAACAAGTGATGGATGTTATTATGTTCTGGGGTATAATTGTGTACATTTACCGCCTTACTTCAAAAGCAGGCATATTTATGTTATATTTCATATATGTTATAATCTTACTAGGTTACAAGTTTGTTTTATTATTATTCCCGGTCTCCTCACTGTGTGTCTGTATATGCTTAATTAGACACAGTGTGCTAGCGCGTCGCCTTTAAGTTTCATTTTCTTTCAATTGATGGTCAGGACTGGTACGCCTTGCCGGTGAGTGACTTTAAACTGGCATTGGTAGTAATTCAGATCGAAAAGATTGATATCACATGATTGTGTAACTTCATTAGTTAATTCTGGTGAATGTTTTTTTATGTTTTCATTGCAGGTTTATAACCTAACCCAACTAACCTACCAGATAGCTAACAGGCTAGCGTAGCGGTAGCATTAGGCTATCTAGTTTGTGGATGGTTATTGTGTATGTGTGCACAATAAAAGCTTATAAAGCGACTCGAGTTGTATCCGCCGTGCTTGTCCTGAAACCCTTCCAGTGGGGAGTTTATTGAGCTATAGCAGGTAGCTTAGTAGAGAACTGGACAGTTATAAACCGCCGTCGGAGCCGTGCTGGAGAGAACACGGACCCCGAGCGGAGGAGAGCTGTCGTTGATGACCGGCGCCGTGATCGGAGACCCGGATTCTGGGGATAGAAGCGGCCGTCAACAACACAATTACAACGGATGAGCCGAAACCAAGGGCTAACGGAGCCGTTAAAGGGCTGAATATCTTCCACAACTGTGAGTAAGACTGGATGGATAATAATAATAGCTGCGGGGCTAATAAAGTGACTTTGTGAACAACTCCGCTACCAGCCATAACAGCTGGCAAGGACGTCTGTGTTGTTCGCGGACGAGTCGATTCTTTTGAACGATTCTTTTTGCTAAAAGGTGATTTTAGTGATTCTGTTCACCGGAAAAATTAAAAGGAAAAAAAAAATGGCAGATGATAAACCAGATCTAGAGAGTTTAAAGCGGAAATGCTCAAATGCGCAACGAAACTTTACAACACGAATAAACCGCCTTGATGTCAGTGCTGGCCGTTTACGTGAAGTTGAGTTGTCAGAAGAGTTAGCAAGATTGAAGGATGATTATGACAAACTCCTCGATGTTAGTAATGAATATGTAGACGCACAGAGCCAGATAGACCCTACGGGTGAGGACAGTGAGTCGCGGGACGCCCTGGCGAGGAGAGATGCCAGTGAGCAAAGGTTCCTTGAAGCTGAGAGTAAGATCATGGAATTGCTGTGGTCCAAGTTTGCAGCGCCGGACATAGACGCTCTTGTAAAACAGTTCAAGTCTGCTTTTGCTCGGGCTGAGGTGCTCGGGGAAAGTAAAGTAGTGCCATGGACTCAGCAAGGGGTCGAAAGTGGTAAACTAGATAGGAAACTCCATGAACTCAGGGAGGCTGTATACACTTGGAGAGACTATCGGCCACATGGAAAGGACAAATGGATGCTCTTTTTATCATTGAGGGAGGACAAGGAGCAACTGATGGATGGGTGGACATACCAACGTGAAAATGAGGTCATGAAGAGGAACAGTACAGAACTAAAAGACGATGGCGACGGTAACAGAGGTGAAGAGGAAGAGGTTGAAGATGTGGGAGGCGATGACGCGGTCGGTGAGCATGCCACAACGTCTATCGACAGCCTTACAGCTGCAGATAACATCACCTATACCCAACCAGTAACCCTTGCTATTGCTACTCCACCTGTTAACAACCGGCCTGCTGTTGTCAATCCGTCCATTAATGGGAAGGGAAACGTATATGTCACGAGCTCTCCTTCATTCATGGCCACAGGCAAAGCATGTATCTCTACCTGTGCTGCTCAAGATGATACAGTCACTAGTCGACCTCAGAGCAGCTATGTAACAGCTACCACACACAGTACCCCCCAACAGACGTTACAGCCCACTCTGCAGACGGTCAAGACGGTCTGATGGTGGACTTGGTGTCAGTTTCGCCCTACCTCCAACCCTTGCCAGCACGCCACAATTGTTGAGTGTTCGTACCGCTCCGCCTGTCGATCTCAGCATGGGACAAGGTAGTAGCATGCCATATGGAAGCCCTGGTTCATACGCCGGTGGGGATAACAGATCTCAGTGGGTTCGACCTAAAATAAGACTCACACCCATAAGTTTGCCTAAGTTCTCTGGGGACAGGAGAGACTATTGGCGCTGGAAGACTGAATGGGAGAGTATCCAGGCGCAAGCGGAACTTACGGGGTCGAGGGAATGCAAGAAACTTCACTTGCTAGACAGTATAGGTGAGTCTGTGAAAAGCGAACTCAGACTGTTGCGTTGCAGAGATGCAAACGATGTCTTCAGGGAATTAGAGAACCGTTATGGTGACAAAGCACAAACGGCAGAAGAGATCGTGTTGGAGCTTCAATCACGACCTGCTGTAAAGAACCACCAGCCACGAGAGACGTTAGAGTTGATTCTAGCAGTGGAGAGGGCTGCATTGGACCTCACAGACCTGGGGTGCGCAGACGCTGTACAGAATCAGCTGGTGATTCGGTCTTTGGAGAGTAAACTCCCTAATGTTATGAAAAGAGAGTGGCTCATGTGCGTGAGAGACCCTGTTAACAACATCCACCCAGGAAACCGTTTCGACAGACTCTTGCAGTTCCTGGAAGACCAAAAGTCGTTGCTCGTGAGGTTGGAGCAGTTGCTGCCCAGCAAGCCATGGCCTACTAATGCTCCTGAGAGACCAAGCTACCGGGAGAAACCAGGTGACAGATGGAGGGAGAAGAAGTCGTTCACTAAGGCTACAGCAAGTGAAGTCAAAAGAGACTCCAAGCAGTTACCATGTGCTATGTGCGGTGATGAAGAACATGGAGGTAAACTGTTTCGCTGTAAAACTTTCAGGAAGGCCATTCTGTCGGAGAAGAAAGCTCAGGTGAATAAGGTAAAAGCATGTTCAAAGTGCCTGGATGTTCACGGGGTCGATAATGGCTGCACTCAAAAGTTCCTCTGTCGTAAAGAGGAATGTAAGAAAGGCGACACTCCAGCGGATCACCACTATTTCCTCTGCCCTAAGGCATCAACAAGGAAGGATGCTGCTAAGAGGGAAAACAAAGCAGAGGAAAAGAGGGGACCTCGTGGTCCAACAGAGGAGCAAGAGGCTGTGTTCGCCGAGTTGGGACTGACTCCCCATCAGTTGGAGGCTGTCCGCAGAGCCTGTACTAACAAAGCATCATCGACAGTGTGTTCTGGCAAGGGTCTGATAGAACAGAGTGGCTTGAAAGAACATCCAGTCCTCATGATGCTCGTACCTGTCACGACAAAGAGAGGAGACAGCCTTGGAGCTTTGGTCGATCTCGCTTCTGACACGAATTACATTACACACCAAGCTGCGGAAAGGCTCGGACTGACCGGTGAACCAATCACCCTTGTCGTGTATGGAGTCGGCACGATGAAGGTGAAAGTTGATACAAAAAGGTATCTCGTAACGATAAAAGTGTGGACCTCACGAGGAACCCTGAAGTTCCACGAGATGATCTGCTACGGGATGGAAGACATTGCCAAGGTGGATCGTGTGGTGAGATCGAAGCGGCTAGAGCAGTTTTTCCCTGAAGCTAAGCCGGGTGAACTGGCCCGCCCAAAGAAGATCGATCTATTGATCAGCACTCGAGAAGGCCGTTTAGCTCCGCAAAGACTGCAAAGGGTCGGCGACCTGGTGTTGTGGGATGGTCCTCTGGGCAAGATCGTGAGTGGTGTGCATCCAGACCTCTTCGAAGAAGTGGAGGTGACCACATGGCAGTCGGAGACGCATTTCGCTCACTCAATGAGGACAGTAGCCGTCAAAGTTGAAGAACACTTTGTGGGAAGGCCAGGAAGCCATTTGGAGCAAGAAAGCAGTGTAGAAGTTCGAACGACAGCAGCATGCAATAAAGAGGTCCTTGAGTGGCTAAAATGGGATAGCATCGGTGCTGCCTGTGACCCTACCTGTGGAGGGTGTCGCTGTGGTAAGTGCCCACCAGGGGGAAAGGAGATGTCCCTGGCTGATGAGAAAGAGCTGGAGATAATAAAGGCCGGTCTAACCTTCAGAGAGAGAGATGCCCACAGCGACAAGCCACACTGGGATGCGAAGTACCCCTGGAAGGAAAATCCAGCCTCTCTTCCCAACAACCGAAAAGCTGTGGAAGCAACATTCCTGAGGGCTGAGAAGCGGCTCATGAAAGAACCCCTGTGGAAAGAGGCTTACATGAAGCAAGTCCACGAGATGGTGGGGAGGGGAGCTGCTGTTAAGCTCACTAAGGATGTGATGGACAGCTGGAATGGTGCTGTGTGGTGGGTGAGCCACCTAACCGCTCCAAATCCCCATTCAGTGACTACACCAGTGCGCCTCGTCTGGAATAGCAGCCAGGAGTTCGGAGGGGTGAGCATGAATAGCATTTTGTTCAAAGGCCCAGACGTCCTAAATCCCATCAGAGCAGTGCTCCTCAGATTCCGGGAAGGAGAACATGCAGCCATCGGAGACATCACCAAGATGTACAATTCGATATGGCTGGAAGAACAAGAGGTCCATGTACATCGATTCCTATGGAGAGACTCACCGAAGGATGAGATTGAGGATTATGCTGTCGTGAGGGTGAACATGGGGGACAAACCGGCTGGGTGCATTGCACAAGTTGCCATGCGAGAGACTGCGAAGTTGCCCCAGTTCTCTAATATGAAGGAGGAAAGAAGGGTCATCGAGGAAGACTCCTACGTCGATGACCTCCTCACATCCCACAATGACCCACACTGTCTAAACGAGATCCTAGGGGGAGTGGAGTATATATTGAAAACAGGAGGCTTCTACCTCAAGCCTTGGGTCTGGTCCGGTCAAAGTGGGAGGCGGGACGGGACGGAGTCCAAGCCGGTGACTCTGACGTTGCCCAACCAGCTAAGGGAAGAAGATAACAAAGCCCTGGGGGTGGGTTACCTCGTGCAAGAGGACAAACTCTTTGTGATGGTCTCCATCAACTTCTCCAGAAGGAAGAAGAGGATGAGAACTGAGACTGACCTCACTGAAGAAGAAGTGGAAGTAAAGACACCAAACCCACTGACTCGTCGTGTTCTACTGAGCCAGATCGCCGGGCTGTATGACCCGATCGGTCTAGTGACACCTGTGAAACAGAAAGGAGTGATCCTTGTTAGAAGAGCCTTCCAGGAAGCTGGTAAGCTTACTAAAGACACCTGGGATGAACCTATGTCTGACGAGCTCAGAGGAAAGGCAATTGAGCTGTTCAAGGAGTACGCTCGTCTAAGTAGAATCACGTTCTGCAGAAGCCTCACACCCTCTGACTGGAAGGGTAAACCCTGGGGAATCACGTTTTCTGACGGGAGCTGTGAGTCCTATGGCGCCGTACTGTACTTGCGATGGGAGACGTCAGATGGTGTGGTCACCCGGCTGGTAGAGTCAAAGGCCAAGTTAACCCCCCTCAACCAGAAAGGTGACGCAGTCAGGGCTGAGGTATGTGGGGCTGTCTTTGCCACACGTCTGAAGGGATACGTATTGAAGCATGGACGATTGGACATGGAGAAGTGGTTCCACTTCATTGACAGTCAGACGGTGCTGGGAGCCATCCAGAAAGAGAGCTACGGATTCCAGACATTCTTTGCGAACCGAGTCGGAGAGATTCAGAAGGCTGGACCCGTGACTGACTGGTGGTGGATACCAGGCGAGGTCAACATCGCTGATCTAGTCACGAGGGGGTGCTCTCCTGAACTGCTGGGTGAGAACTCTGTGTGGCAGAAAGGTCCCGAGTTCCTGTCTAGTCCAGTCGAGGATTGGCCAATAAAGTCCGCTTCAGAAGTGGCAGCTGATGCTAGGGAGGTGGTGAGTAGACTCCAGAGAAAGGCCTTTTCAGCAGTCCTCACCAGAGCTCAAGCCAAGAAGTTGTTAAACCCTGACAGTCCTGGTGGTGAAGATCCAATAGTCACAGGTGGAGTTAGCGGGGCTCCAGCGTCCTCAGAAAATGGGATAAAATTGACCTTATCTGAGACCAAGGAAACGGAGACACTGTGGGGAGCCACGCTCATAGACCAAGTGGATCCAACAAGGTGCAGTTCTCTAACTAAGCTTTGTGGAGTAGTCGGTTATGTCCGCAGAGCTGTAAAGAAGTGGTTGGCCCGTGTAGGCAGGGCCCCTATGCCAGCAAAGTGGGAGGCAGTATTGACAGTAAAGGAACACAAGGCTGCATTCCAAGACCTGTGCCTAGCCGCCCAGAAGGGAGTTACGTTTCCTGTGACTACACTAAACAGACTCGTTGTCAGCAAAGATGAGGCTTCAGGGCTCCTGATATGCCATGGTAGAGTCCAGGCCATTACCCAGGGAGAGACCGGTGTGCCGCTGGTCCCCTACAATGCATGGATCAGCACCCTTCTTACGCGAGAGGCCCATAAAGCTAACCACGAAGGCGTTGCTGGTTGCTGGTTGACTAAGGCATGGGTGGTGCTGGGACCAAGGATTGCCAGAAATGTCATTGACTCTTGTATGCACTGTCGAAAGACCAAAGCGAGAATGTGCAAACAGGTGATGAGTGAGCTCCCCCTCGAACGAACTGAACCAGCCACACCCTTCGAGTATACATCATTGGACCTTTTTGGTCCCTATGTTGTTAAAGATACTATAAAACGTAGAACAAAGATGAAAATCTGGGGTGTGGTGTTCAGTTGTATGGCTTCGAGAGCAGTACATGCTGACATTGTGGAAGATCTATTGACGGAAGGATTCCTGAATGCATACCAACGCTTCACAGCTCTCAGGGGTCACCCAAGAAAGCTCTGGTCGGATCAAGGGACCAACTTTGTGGGCGCCAGGCCCGTATTACAGGAGCTTTATGAGTTCCTAAGTAGCATCGACAAGGACCAGATCCAGAAGAAGGCGGTAGCTGTAGGAACCGACTGGATGTGGGTGTTTCACCTGGCGGACTCTCCCCACAGGAATGGGGCAGCTGAGGCAGCAGGTCGCATACTCAAGAGAGCGTTAAGCAGTGTTGGCATAGAAGAAAACCTGACGGCACTGGAGTTCCAGACCCTCCTGTACCTGGCTGCTAACCTGTCAAATGAGAGACCAATCGGTGCCAGAGCCCAGGTACAAGATGAGACCGTGGAAGTCATCACTCCCAACTCTCTCCTGCTCGGTCGAGCAGGACCCAATGGGGACTCTCGAGGGTTTGAGTATCCATCTTACCCAGTTGTGCGTCTGAGAGCAATCCAGATCGAGGTTGACAAGTTCTGGAAGCGGTGGAGCCAGCTGGCAGGTCCGGGCCTCTACATCCGTCAAAAGTGGCACGCGCCTGCTAGAAACGTTGCAGCAGGGGACCTAGTGTGGTTAGCCGACCAGAACGCACTGAGGGGCCAGTTCAGGCTGGGTCGAGTCGTGGAGGTATGTCCTGATGTGAAGGGCGTAGTACGAGATGTGAGGGTGAGAACATGTCGAAGCTGTCCAGTTTTCGGCGGACAGCCCAAGAGAAACCGAGGTATGGAGAAATATCCCTCCACCATCCTTCACAGGGATGTTAGGAGGTTGGTGGTTCTGCTTCCAGTGGAGGAGCAGTAAAGGATCCCCACCATGGTGTGTTTCGGTTGGTAAAGGACAGTAAAGGATCCCCACCATGGTGTGTTTCGGTGAAGGATCAAGACCCTCCCCACTACCATCCTCTTGGAGGCTGGTGGTGTGTTTCGGTGAAGGAGGTCGTAATGTCATCAAGGACAATGTGTGTTGTTGATGGACATTAAAACTACCTTGAAGATAGTTATTCATGTTGTGACATAATACGTTCATATCTATGCATGCAACGTTGTTTTCATGGTCACGGGGAGAATTTCATATCTAGAAGTTTAACTGTTTGGTTATGGTGGTCTACTTGGATTCTAGAATCAGTAGACCAAGTGGGAGGTGTAGAACTTTCCAGTAGGTGTAACTATTAATATATATATATATATATATATATATATAACAAGTGATGGATGTTATTATGTTCTGGGGTATAATTGTGTACATTTACCGCCTTACTTCAAAAGCAGGCATATTTATGTTATATTTCATATATGTTATAATCTTACTAGGTTACAAGTTTGTTTTATTATTATTCCCGGTCTCCTCATTGTGTGTCTGTATATGCTTAATTAGACACAGTGTGCTAGCGCGTCGCCTTTAAGTTTCATTTTCTTTCAATTGATGGTCAGGACTGGTACGCCTTGCCGGTGAGTGACTATAAACTGGCATTGGTAGTAATTCAGATCGAAAAGATTGATATCACATGATTGTGTAACTTCATTAGTTAATTCTGGTGAATGTTTTTTTATGTTTTCATTGCAGGTTTATAACCTAACCCAACTAACCTACCAGATAGCTAACAGGCTAGCGTAGCGGTAGCATTAGGCTATCTAGTTTGTGGATGGTTATTGTGTATGTGTGCACAATAAAAGCTTATAAAGCGACTCGAGTTGTATCCGCCGTGCTTGTCCTGAAACCCTTCCAGTGGGGAGTTTATTGAGCTATAGCAGGTAGCTTAGTAGAGAACTGGACATATATATATATATATATATATATATATATATATATATATATATATATATATTACAGTTTAGTTTAAAATAACTTTGTGATTATATTTACTTTAACCATTTTTTTTTTTTTTAATCTCTATTATTATCTGAACCATCTTGGGACCATATTATAGCACTTCTCATGTTTGTTCCATTTGAGGATGAATGGCTTTGTTGTACTCCTCATTTGTAAGTCGCTTCAGATAAAAGCATCTGCTAAATGAATACATGTAAATAGAAAATGACTCATGGCATGATATAATCTTTTGGTCATGCCACCCAATGTACTCCACTTGTCTATAATAAACGGTAACAACTAATCCTCAACAATTAAGTAAATATAGCAACATTACGCATATAGCAAAGAGGCCAATGTGGCAGTAAAGAAAATGCAAACTGACAACAGACGTCATTACTCCAGCTCATCTTTAAAAGAAGATGTAAAAGAAGAACGTATGTTTTATGTGACACCAGCTTTTAATTGAACGGGAGAGCCAAGCAAAAGCAGAATATGAAATTACAGTCGGCGCGTTAGTTCAAAAGAAGATGCGAGACAGGCAAATAGCGTTAGTCCTCAGGGGCGCTGTAAATAAATGGATTTGCTTCTTGAGATGCGATTCTTCCATCACTGACAGTTCATTCTCATATCCCTGCCAGTCAGGTCTTCTCACGCTAATACGGTGTCATTTTCTTCTTGTATATATTCACCTGAAGCCAACTTGCTTAAAATGTGCATTCGGAGGCTTGTAATGTTGCCTGCAGACCAATTACTCAGTATCTCCGTCTCCCCCCATTCAGACTGACATTACTGATTCCCTCTGATGTCAGTAAATCTATTAAATAATCTAAGATGTTTAGCTCACTCTGTTTTAATTTTAATCCGCTCGCTGTCATGGCTTGATGTCTACTTTGATAAGACAATATGGTTCAGTGGTTGAGTTGATCTTATTCCCTGCGTCCTACTGAAGGCAAAACGCTGCAAAGGCTTCTGCTCTGTTGTATTTTGTTAAGAGCACAATGCATTTAGTTAGAAACAGTTAGTGATCTGCATGGTGTTATTCTTCATATACAGACTTACCGGAAACGTTTGCATTAAAAGTTCTTTCGAGTTGACTATTATAATGAAATAAAGCACTTTGATGGAGATACTGCAGTTTATTGTGGCTAATGCTTCAAGGCTTTCTGTTTCTGTTTTATTTGTGATCCATTTGGAAATGATTTCTTGAAATCGATCCAAGTATCTTATGTGTTTTCAGGCATAGTTTAATGTCCATGTGACATAACATTTGAGGGGCTGCATGATTTTAATATGAATTATGAATTAATTTTCACATTTATTTTGAATGAATGAATGAATGAATGAATGAATAAATAAGAGAAATAAATACATATGGTTATTTTCTATATGTTTTATATATGATATGTTTTATATAACTGGTAAATAACTACAAAAAACAAAAATAATAATAAAAAATAATAAAAATAAAAATACACTACAATTCGTAACTTAATATTTAATGTTTTTGAAAGTATTTTATATTCACCTAGGCTGCAAAGGATGTATTTGATCAAAAAATACAAAAAAAAAAAAATGTATTATTGTAAAATGTTAGTAATTTTTTTTATGTATTTTAAAATTTAAATTAGTTATTTTTTTATTTATTTATTTATTTTCAGGATCCTTCAATGGATAGAAAGTTCAGAAGAACAGCATTTATTTAAAATAGAAATATGTTATCTTTACTGTCACTTTTGGTCAATTTAATGTGTCCTTGCTGAATAAAACTATTAATTAAAAAAATGTACTGACCCAAAAATTGTATTTGAACGGTTGTTGAGGTATAGATTTGAAAACCTTGGGCCACAATGTCATAGCTTGCGCAAGTAAGAATCTGCTAGCAAGAACTACTCACATACCTTTGCAACTGCACTGCAATGCTTTGATATCTACAAACAACACCCTAGAATTATTTTGCATGAGCAAAAACCATGTCATTTTGTTCAGGAAATGTGAAAATGTACTTATTAGATGTGTCCAGTTCTTTTGTAGAAGAAAACAATAATGTGTGAGGGAATCAAATGTGATTTCAGTATGATGCTCCATTAAAGCATGGTAAATGTCAAAGTCCATAAAGCAGTCCCGCAGTGACAAGACGACCAACGTCATTGGACAGGGATGGAAAAATGAGGCATCCCAACCATTGACATTTAGTCATTATTCCATAGAGTTCATTACAAAAGCATTAATATATTGTTTTCAGGCTTGTTGCATCATCAAGATTATTCCAAAGCTGTCAGCATGAGAACTATCTGTAAGCGCCTTCAAATGCCATCTCGCACTACATTTACATTTACATTTACATTTAGTCATTTAGCAGATGCTTTTATCCAAAGCGACTTACAAACGAGGACAATAGAAGCAATCAAAACCAACAAAAGAGCAACAACATGCAAGCGATATGACAAGTCTCGGTTAGCCTAGCACTAGGAAGCAGAGCATGTTCATGAAGACATCGTCATAAACAATCGCATTTACATGCATGAAAATGACATGGAATCACTGTGACAAACTTCTGAATTGTTTTGTATGCACATTCTAGTTTTTCTTTTTTATGCTTTGCACTTTGCAGTGTGAATAATTAATGAAATGGAGTGGTTGTCAATTTTTTTTTTTTTTTTTCTTTAAGACCCAGATTACCATTGGACGTGAAGTTAATTAATATTATGGTGTTCGAGAATGAAGGCATGTAATGCTACTTGTCAATTTTGTCATCTAATTTTATTCTTCTACTAAGTGACAGATGAATTTGCACAAAAATAACATTTGGGCTTTTGACATCAACAGAAAAAAATGATATGGGTAGCATTTACTCCAAGTTTTTCTATTTTTTTTTATTTATTTATTTATTTTTTTTTCCTCCATTGTAGCTGTTAGCTATTAATTTTAAATTCATTTATTGTTAAATTACATAGTATTGTTTGCATTTAGCAGCATTTATTTGTTTGTTTATTTATAATGTTATTGTTTTTTTAAATTATTTTTCTTTTCTTTTATTTATTTATGTATTTATTTTTGCTGTCCATGACCTTATCACAGCAGATCCATTTGGATTGCACTAAGAGTTAAGAATCTTGGTTTAATTTTTTAGTAGCTATTTAAGTTTATGTGTGCCTTGTAATATTTCTAAATTTTTGCACTAAAATCTGATGCGCCTTTTCCACTTGTCTTGAATATGATGGAGTGAATCAAAGCTGAAAGTGAACACGAAACTTCACTCATAACCCATTTTACTTCTGTAATGTGAAGCATTTCCTAGGATATTCACTGAGAAAAATGTAGGGCAGACTTGATTTGATATTTTATTTGGCATTGATTTGATTGTGAATAGTGTCTTTATATTACAGATGATTGAAAAAAAAAAAAAAAAAAGAGGAATTGGTTTTGGCTTGTTGTTGGCAAATATTTTTCCCCACATTGAAATAACTTGCAAAAATTAAGCACATACAATAATACCAGGATGCATATTGAGAAAGCACTGTAAATAGTCGATTTTGATTTCATAGTTACGTCAACTGTTGTTGTCAATCACAGCAGACCATACATCCATGGAAAATCAATCTGGAAATTTCTTCTCCCGACATTTGCATCAGTCACGCACTGTAACAAAAAAAAAAAAAAAAAAAAAAAAAAAAAAACACCAAGTCCTCACAAAGCTATTAACACAATATTAGCCGTTCCGGTTAATTATGTTATTAATTAATGATACAATTGAGGGCCCTCATTTGGTGCGATGACTTATTGACTCCTGTGAACACAAAACAGTCTGACATTTGGCTCTACAGCACAGCAGGAACAACAGAACAAGAGGTGCTAAACACAACATCCATTATCCATTTTGAAATCATGTTCAGAAATCATGATCCGCGTAGTGTTTAATAGAGCAGTAGATTTATATGCATGAATGTAAATTGTTTGTGGATGACTGCCACTCAAGTTGCGACCTGTTCTCCGCTGTGCCACTGTACAAAATGACCTTTAAATGATTTTGCCGTGTAATCACATTCAAGTATATAATGGACTTTCTTTTTCTAGGCATTTATTGCTCCAATTTCACTGACTGAGAGACTTTCACAAGACCTCTCGCTCTCTTTCTCTGTCTGTCTCATTTTCATCTTTTAGCATCGTAAATTTTGTTGGTACTCTGATGCTTTTGTGGGTGCCTTTAAATCTGTCAGCCAACACAGAGCCACGCATGAGAGCGTTTAGCAGATCTCTCACGAGAAGGGAAACAGTTTCCACCCCTTAATTTACTGCCAGGAACGGCCGGCTGATGCAGTCACGGCTAAGTAGCTGACTGTGCTGCCGGATCAATTTTTCTGCAGCTGTCACATTCTCCGTCTTGATTTTATCAAGATTGGCCAATCTGGAGCTCTGCAAAGTACAGACTGTGAGCATTTGAAACAGATCTGAGCTGTATACCAGCATCTGACAGACAACAATTTCAGAAGATGAGTCAAGATAGAAAAGCTATAACAATTTTTTTTTTTTTTTTTTTTTCAAAGTTGTAAATAAAACTATTATTGGTTTGGGGTATAAGAAAATACAATTTCGAGTCATTCTACTTCAAAATGTCATGCCAATTTTTACCTTTAAGCTTTAAAAAAATCTTCATGAAATGTCTTTTTTTTTTTTTTTTTTTTATTCCTGATCCTTACACTATTTATATAATTTGATTCAACTATAGATTCAACAATACTTTTGCATTTTCATAAGATTTGAGTTGTTCTTTTATTATTATTATTATTATTATTATTATTATTATTATTATTATTATTATTAGTGAACATAAAGAAATGCAAAATAGCAGTATTATATGCCATTATATATATTATTTATTTTATTTTCATTAAAATGTTTTTGAAAATATTTATGACATAGCTTTCTTAGTATACAGACTATTTACACTGCCTTTCAAGTATGGGATCAATAATATTTTTCATGTTTTGTTTTTTTTAAAAAACGTCCATTATGCTCATCAAGGTTGCATTTATATGCATTTATTTAATCAGAAAATACAGAAAAAAAATAATATTGTGAAATATTATTACTATTTAATATAATAGTTTTCTATTTTATTATACTTTTTAAATGCAATTTATTCCTGTGATGTAAAGCTGAATTTTCATCACCATTACTTCAGTCTTCAGTGTCACATGATCCTTCATAAATCATTATAATATGCTGATTTATTATGTTGGAAACAGTTTAGTACTGCTTAATATTTCTGGAACCTGTGATACTTTTTTCAGGATTCTTTGACAAATTATATATTTTAAAAAAAGGTATTTACTATCACTTTTTTTTTCAATTTAACACATGCTAGCTAAAAAAGGTAAATGAATAAATGCATACATACATGTATACATACATACAAATAATAAAAAAAAAAGCTTACTCTTACTCTACATTTATACGTATATATAAATATTTAGCCAAAGACAAAATAATTATGCAATACTAACAATACAAAGCAACTCTCATAATGTGTAACCAAAACTTTTTCATATTTCAGAGATTTCAAAAAAGGTTACCTCAAGTTAACCTAAAGCTTCTGCTAAAAAATAAATAAATAAATAAATATAGGGCTGCAATGCAAAACACAAAAACACTGAAAGGAACAAAAAATATATATTATTAATCTTCAGTCAAAGTTTTTCTATTTGGACTTGTTAGCTTTGTGTTTTGATATTGCGAGCTAACTGCTATAGTCAGCGTGATCGATAGCTGTTCTGGCTGAATTTTGTACAGTATTTGTGAATTTATTTAGTGTATTCAAGCAAATTTTATGGATACTTCAGACCATTCTGTATGAATTGTGCTCATTAATTTTTGAAACAAATCTTTTAGGTTTGCTTTTTGATGTTGTACACAGGGTTCTCGATACTTCAAGATGCTTATTGACTTCTTGAAGCCTTTAAAATTGCAAATACTAGATAATGTATGATCGCAACAGCAGGCAGTCTGTTTTTTTATCGCAGATTCTTTGTTTTTGTTTTTGTTCTTTTTTTGTTTTGTTTTTTTCTTTTGTTTGTTGCTTGTTTACTTTAGATGCAGTTAATAAGTTGAGAACTGCTGGTGTAGTAGCAGTAGGTACCATTACTCCGACCTCATTAGCATCACTGGTCATTGCAGTGTCATGGTGGGCACAGACTACTACTGATGGCCAATATTGGGATTTTATTCAGCTCCAAATAGATGGAATCAAGGTTTGAAGATGTCTAGAAGTGGACTAGTCATTTGAGCCATTGGCTGCTGCCAGGCTGAAAGTGAAATAGCAAAGTAGACATGAATCTGGCAGCATGAGGGATCAGCATTAGGACAAATAAACGGCCTGTGTTTTAGGCCATTCCCTGCCGGATAACAAGCACTTTCAGGTGTACTGTTTCACACTGATGACATCAGGCTTAAATAAAAGATGAAAAGTGCCTGGTCGTGTATAGGCCACTAGAATGATGCACTTCACTGTGCGAAACATAACAAGGCTTCTTGCTGTGCGGCTTAAGAGCAGAGAAGTTTAATGTCACCATGTCAAAGGAAATTGATTTTATATGTACTAAACTACAGACACAGAACTTAACATGACTTGATGCTTGCACTTGAGGTTGATGCTTACACTTCTTTCTGGAGAACCAATGAAATGTAGCTTTTAGCCCATGTCTGTTTGCTTTCGATGTCATATACAGGATACACTAGTGCAGATGTTTATTTTATAAATTCAAAATAAAACTGAACACCTTAAAACTGCATTAAATCAAGGTTGACACAACAGCCTTAAACATCAACACTGAAGTCTAGGTCAATATCAAATACTCAAAAAGGCAAGAAGTTAACATCCTTCAAAAAGGTCTCTGCCATGTCATCATCTCATCTATAAAACACCTGTGATTCACGACTACCTGCTAATGCATTCACATTCGCGAAAGTAGCCTTGTTGACAGGTTTGAGTGAGTAAAGGGAAAAATGCACAATATATAGTACCTTAAATGCCCTGTAGATATCACTGCTTTTTCTGCAGAAAAAGTTGCCTTAAAAATGTAACAAGTATTTGCATTACTCCTCATAAATGTAGTGAAGTAAAGAGTACATATACTTACTCAAATATGTAGTCAAGTAGAAAATAAAAGTTGCCAATATCTTTGATACTCGGTGAAACTACAAAGTAGCCAAAAAGAAACTTAAGTACAGTAACTAATTACATTGACTCAAATACCACTGACACATATAAGACGTTAGAAAAACATATTGTGAGTTTCAAAACTTAAAACTAACTCCACAGTTTAAAATATCAATTCTAGAAGGCCAGGATTTGAAATCAGAATTGTGACGTCACTATTTTCCCTCGTCACGCACCTTTACATGTGTCTTCATCACATGCAATCAAGGAAGAGTTCTGAGCAGCTCACGTCTGTCTGTCAATCATACGAGCAATACTGCTGTCAGGTAAGAAAGACTTTTATTGGGATTAGACTTTATGAATAACCACGAGAAAAAATAACATTTTACTGCCGTTTATGCATTTGCAAATCAAGCCAGTGACTGAACGATCAACTTCACACTGTTCCTGTTAGTAGCGGGAAAACCATCTGTTCTCAGTGTTGGGAAGGTTACTTTGGAAATATAATAGGTTAGAGATTACAAGTTATCCTATTTAAAATGTAATAGGTAGTATAACTCTTTCAATTACTTTATTAAAGTAATGTAACTGATTACATTTGATTATGAATATTTTCAACTGTTACTCCTTATCAAACATTTAAAGCAGGCAGGGTTAACCTTACAGTAGTACTCAACACTTACTGTCAGACTTTCAAAATCCTTCACCACTTGAATTAATATGACAATTTATTTTTAAAGCACAGTCACCACAATATCAGGCTTTAGCACCTCTTTTCACTTTGAGATCATTCTGAGGTTAAATACAGATTACAGAAAACAAATACAGAAAATCATAACAAGAAATATTTTAATGGCTATGATACTTTTTTTGAAATAAAATCTTTGCATAGCTATGATAAGAAATACTGGCACCTGTAACAGTCTTAAAAAATAAATAAATAAAGCATACACATAAACCCAAACAGCAAACAGTTATCGAATAAACGTGTACTATTCTTTGTCCTAAATTCCTGAAACATTAATGTCTCACATTTTAGAGCAGTGATGCAATTTGGGAAAGAAATCAGTTAAATCCGTATGTAGGTGTGTGTGAAAATATTCAGATGTAACCCTCTTTGTAATCTTTAACATTTTCATGAGTAGCTGTAATTTAATTACATTTTTTTTCTCTGTAACTTTAACTGATTACAGTTACTTGTATTTTGTAATTAAATTACGTAATTCTCTTTACATGTAACTAGTTACTCCCCAACATTGTCCAAAAAAAAAAAAAAACTCCCCAACACTGTCTGTTCTCTATATATTGTGATTATTTTGTATACATAAAGCAATCAAAGATCGTTTTCTTTATAATCGCTGGAGAAGCGCGAGTCTATCAGGGATTTGATTTCTGCTTTTTTTTTTTTTTTTTTGTCAAAACTCCCATTATAATCAATGACAATAGTTCAAACTGCTCAACGAGTCTCTTACTTGCATCGTGTTTCACTCTGTTAGATATGATTAAAGTATTGGTGAGACTGCAGAAATCGCATTGCATAAGGAGATCATTGTGATCATCTGTAGACGTGGTGCCACCTTTGATTCAGTGGGAGCAGATCTAAATATAATGCTATATTTCACATTTAGTTTATCTTAGCGGCTGTTATAGTAAAAATGCAATAAAAGTAATGCTCATTTCATATGCAAAGATCTTATCCATATGTGTGTGTATATATATATATATATATATATATATATATATGAGAACATAAGTGCTTCTCAAGAATCATTATAAAATTATGACCCCTTCAAACTTTATTTTGCAAATGCAATATTCAGTCTTTACTTCCAGAAAAAAAAAAAAAAAAAACGAGGAGTCATCTCGCATGCAGGGGCGAATACAAATGTTTGCTCAGTAGAATATGAATGTCCCTCCTCCTAATACTACCTGCTGGCAAATAGCAGTAGCAAGTCACGAATCATAGTTCATGGCTATGTTGTAAACATCACAGCTTGGAAAGAAAACTGTGCTCATCAAAAGATTTTATGCATGGAGCTTCTATGCATGTTTCATAATTCAATGTTTGAGTGAGATAAAACTCTGACTAGACTTTGCACTACAATATTCAAGCTATATCTTTGTAGCAACCAGTGCAGGACTTGTTCACAGCTGGAACAGAATGTTATTTTATTATTACTGCTTTTTCGGGCTGGCAAAATCACTATGGAGTATGTCTGGAAGAAGCAGTATTTGAGACAGGCAGCTGTCAGTGGAGTTCACACTCTGTGCAAGAAACATGCAAAAGCTGTAATGGTAACAAACAAATGGTTCAAAAAGAAGTAACTGCTGAAAAAATGGAAATGTTATTAATATTTTTACTGTGAAACACCATTTTATTGCAAAAGTTGTACTATTATTTTTAACAGTGTACCTCACCATTTTAATGCTATTTTCTATAATGCTATAAGGTGTTTGACTGATTATCATGACCCCTTTAACTCCTGATTTCCTTAACCTCTTGGCTATTTATTTATTTATTTATACATTTATTCTTATAGGGTTTTTTTTTTTTTCATTTTAAATACTTTTTTTTCTTTAATTGTATTAAAGTGTGTATTTTTACATATGTTTTTATTTTATTTTATATTTCATTTTTTTTTATCTTGCCTTATTTTTACAGATGTTCCTATTTTATTTTATTTTATTTTAATTTGTTTAATCTTTTACAGATTTATTATTATTATTATTATTATTATTATTATTATTATTATTATTATTATTATTATTATATTCATTTATTTATCTTATGCAATTTTCCACAATTGTATTTTTATATATTTTATCTAACTTCACAGATGCATTTATTTTTATTTTCTTATATTATATGGGTGGCATTTTCTTCACCCTTTTTAAAGTATGATTTACATTAAAAAAATCAAATTTTTATTATAGGTTATTTTTTCATTAACTTTTTTCATTATTTTATTTTAATTTAATTTACTTCTTGTAGGTGTATAATCTAATTCCAGTAGACATATAAGATGTTTGTGTTTGTGGTCATTAGTCATGACAGCAGTTTCCTGTGGCTCTAGATTGATTAGGCACATGACATCATGTGTGAAACACCTCAAATAATTGGCTGAAAAAGTAGATCCAGGAGCAAAAAGATTTCAGATTGTGTTCTTCAGGGGTATCCTGCCATTTAGATACATTGCAATTATAACATATAGCTTTTTAGTTAGCAGTCACCATATAACTGCATTACAAGTGAATTCGTATGGCTTACATTTTGCATAAAAGAAGTTAAGTGCGCACTGACACCCAAAATATCATTAAAGACCTCTTGACCTCTAGATCGGCCTACTTTTGTTTGTGGGTTCTTATACCCATAAGGCAAGTAATCTTTTAAGTGTTATGTCAGCCCAGTACTGTGTGTATTCTTGCTCCCCTGACGGTGCGTTTTATTGCATTGTCTGCGGCCTGAGGCTACATAGCAGTCAAAGCTGGATATCTTCTTTAGTGACCATTCCAACGTAGCAGCTGTGCAAACTTAGCAGTATTGACTCGTGCTCTTGCCCTACAGCATCAAACCAAGATGGATGAATCAAGGGGGAGCTCCTTGGCCTTGAAATAAGCTGTAATGTAATTCCGGGTCTTGTGTGATCCGCTGTGACCTCGTGTGCGCTACAATCAGCTCGTCTCAGCGAGAATTTGTGCCAGTGCTGAAAAACCACAAGAACAAAACACTGGGCCAAAACATGTGACCTCATCCACCAGCTCATATCAAACCCTGCATTCAGCAAAAATAAATAAAGAGAAATAACTTACAAGAAATAAATGTGTAACCCTTAGGGAAATATTTAGAGAATGCTGTATTTGTTCTTATTTTTAAAATTTAATTAGTTTTGATGTAAAATATTAAACATTCAATATGCACAGTTCGAATAACAGATCTGCAGCTTGCATATTTAATTATTTATTTATTTATTTAGCAGCAAGCTAATGAAAAGTATTTATTTATTTTATTTATTTATTTATTTACTTATTTCTGCTTTTCATTTAGCTTGCTGCAATATACAGAAAGTAGATAAGAAAGAAAGAAAATAAGTAAAATAAATAAATAGTTTTAGAAGTTACATATTTTTCTTGTAATGAATGAATGAATCTATTTATTTATTTATTTATTGCAGCAAGCTAAATAAATAAATAAACGAACAAGGAAGAAATGTGTATCTCCTAAATGTATTTATTTTCAAAAGTGTACATTTTAGGGTAATATTTTGAGAGTGACGAATTTGTTCTTATTATTGAAATTTAAATACATTTTGATATAAATTAATAAACATTCAGCATCACACATTTTGATTGGCAGATCATCGACTGCTTTCCATAAATTTAGATGGTTAAATTACCTTGAATGAAGAAAATATTAGTTTTAATTTAAAATCATTATGGGTATGGGTAAAATTGTGCGTGCGTGTGTGTGTGTGTGTGTGTGTGTGTGTGTGTGTTTGCTACAAGCATTATGTGCATTTGGCTAAAATATTATCTATGTGCAATGTTTGTCACTTTTGATTTTTAAATAACCCTAAATGAATGGCTCTTAAAAGAGAAGTTGTTTTTGTCTTCCCATTTAAGTTCAGCCTTTTCTACCTTATGAGGAACTTTGAGTAAACCTTGGACAGAATGTGACTTGAAAACTCTTACAGACCATTGTAGTAGACTGATTTTTCACTGAAGCTCACACTTCCCCAGTGTACCATCAGAATTCAGTGTTTTAATCGCTAATATGAACTTGATCCGCTAACATCATTCAGCACGCTGAAGAGGATGATTTAAACATGTGCTGAGTGAGGTCCGTTTGACTCCCCCGGTGCGTCCTGATCCCGTCAGGGTGAGAGCAATCCCAGGCATTAGCTGTAAATCCAGGCTTGTAGGAAACACAAGAATGATAATGATAATCCCAGCAGACTCTTTTTAGAGAATCCAGCATAATTCTGAAGAAAGGAAGGTCAGAGTACTGAAGCATTAGCGACACACGAGCACCTTTTGGGTTGAATTATTATTTCAACCCACTGAGAATACTCAACCTCTCACTTATTAAAGAATCAGCATTCAACTCGCTTCACTATAAAACCAGCACAGCCAGCATTTGGGACTAGTTTCAGTCGTCATCGAATATGTTAGTAATGCAGTCACGTTCACTTCCATATATTTTCCATTCATTGAAGAAGAGATCATGTCATTGGTACGTGCATTACTGTTCAAAAGTTTGGGATCATTAGGATTTTATTTCAAGGAAATGAATCCTTTTATTCAGCAAGGACACATTAAGTCGATCCAAAGTGACAGTAAAGACATTTATAATGTTGCAAAAGATTTCTATTTCAAATAAACGCTGTCCATTTCAACTTTCTATTCATCAAAGAATCCTGAAAAATAAAAGCTATCACAGTTTCCAAAAATATGAAGAAGAACAACTGTTTTCAACATGGATAATAATCAGAAATGTTTTTCGAGCAGCAAATCAGCATATTAGAATGATTTCTGAAGGATCATGTGATACCTGAAGCCTGGAGTAATGATGTTGAAAATTCAGCTTTGATCACATGAATGAATTACATTTTTACAATATATTCACATAGAAAACAGTTATTTTAAAATGTAATAATATTTCACAATTTTTACTGTAATGTATTTTTAATCAAATAAATGCAGTCTTCTTGAGCATAAGAGAGTTATTTATGAGAGTTTAAAAAAGTGCATGTGTATGTATTATGTATGCATTATGTACCTTAACTTATGCAATTCATATGGTGCTTTAATTAAAAAAAAAATATATATACTGTATCTACACATTGGAGAAATCTGGACCAGCTAAAGAAGCTGGCAGGGTTTGGGATATAGGTCATTCTTGTATGTTAAATTTGAAGCTCCTACCACGTTTCGCATAATTTAAACACTTGATAATACAATCAATATAATTATAGACGTCTCACATAGAAAGTTTCAAACAGAAAGCTTCAAGTGAAATGAAATAAAGAGAGCGAATCTGTAATCTCAGATTGGCGTATGGTGTATGATCACACTGTTCCCATTAACATTTGGCAGTCACATCAATTTTATTGGTGAATTGATAGTATTTCCATTCCGTGTCATTTAGAAAATGGATGCTAAGAAAGGAAATGAACAAGATGGTTTACATTAAGTACTTTTTCATGCTATTTCTTTAATTAAATTTCATTTTAAAGCTTTTGTTTTCCAGTCATATGTTTTATCTACCATCCAACCCCCTATTTTTCATTAAATGGATTCCAGCAACGGACATTTGGATGTACACAGCATTCCCAAAATCACATCGAGGGAACATTATGGGCTTCCGCTCCACTTTGATTGATAGCGAAGGCTTGAGCTTCAGAGAGCACAATGGGGCATGTCAATATCGAGCGCACAGACCCTTTCTTCCCATTTCATGGGGACCTTTTCATTAGACGAGCTGGTGTTCTGTGTTAAAAGTCCACCCTGACTCATTTTCCAATAGAATTTCCATGGCATATAGGGTCCCCCATCACTGTCCTCCCCGTGGGCTCTTGGCCCAATGCTGCTTTTAAAGTGATTATGTGTTTAATTTCAGCATGTCATTGATTCGGCCCCTTACTGTTTGGTCGCTATTGAAAACGCATGGTGTTTTTGGTCTGAATTTATTTTTAAAAAATTATATATAAGCTTAATGGAAGCTTTTTTTAAAGTTTTTTACCCAAAGCAAGCCAAATATTTAGAGCAAAAATAATTATTATACAATTATACAAAGTTATTTAATATTGGACTTTCATTGTTATATTTTTCTTGTTGCCTCATTAGATTATAGCTTATGCCACCATTGTTTTGTCCATTATTGTTAATGTTTGTATGTTTTTGGTAAATTCTTATGCATATTTAAAGCATTTTTTTTCATTCCAAATCATTTTCATCTAAAAAGTTACATTATACTATAGCTTATATCCACCACCTCCCCCCCCCCCCCCCCCCCCCTACCTTTTTTCAAATCTATTTAATCTAAAAAGGTACATTTTACATCATAGTTTATAGCTTAAATCTGTTTCACCTAAAAATATAGATTATATGCAATAACCTAATCTTTTTTTTTTTTTTTTGTATATATATTTTTTATTTATTTGTATGCATATTTAAAAGTCATATCCTGGCTGCAGTAGTAAATATTAATGCATTTTTCTTCCCAAATCAGTTTCACTAAAAAAAAAAAAAAAAAAAAAAAAAAAAAAAAAAAAACATACATTATAGCTTAGACCCAATAACCAACTGTTTTTTTTTTTGTTTGTTTGTTTTTTTTGTTATTGTGTTTTTTAAATACATATTTAAGATTAATATCCTGGCTGTGGTTTTAAATATTAAATCATGTTTTTTTCTCTAAAAATCAGATAAATACTTACATTATGGCTCATATTACCAAATCTTATATTTTTGTCATAAAACTGTTGACAGTAACACAAATATATTTTTTTCCACAAATATATATTTTTTATGTATTATTTCTGCATTAATGTAACGTAAATCATAACATTTTGCACAGTATAATAGTGTAACAACATTGAACACTGCATCTTGTAACAAAAGTTTATTTGATTAAAGCGTAATTAGTAAAGGATTTTTAGTGGATTTATTTGTTTTAGTTTTTGAAGATTTAAACAGTGTTGACGTGAGCCTCTGAAAGCATATCCAGCCTTCATGCGGCACATATTGTTTGTCTGTATTGAACATTCTGTACTTTACTTTGTGCCCTTTTTTTACTGCCTTGGACCTCATTATTATAATTATATAACAATATAATTATTGAAGTCATTATACTGCATTAGCCTTCACTGACAAAAGATAGATGTGCTGTTGACCTCATTCTAAAGCCAGACAGTATGATAGAAGAGTGTTTTCACAGAGCTTCTTTGAACTTCAGAGTGTAGGGAGTAACAGGGTGCCTATTACAGACTCAGTAGTTTCACAGAGAGCATCTGAGCACGAATAGACATGTGTCCATCTCATGCTTTACTGAAACATGGTTGCTTTTCATATGTGTAAATAGTTTATATAATGTATTAAACCAGTTTCCTGCCGACACCATGGATTTCTATAAGTCGAGGCCAGCTGTCTCATTTGTTTTACTCTGGTAAATATTTCTTACCATGCAAATTTGCTGTTTGGTCAACAGTGAACTGAGAAGAATATGTTTTTGGACATAGCCAACTTTACATAATTTCCATGTTTAGCTGCTGAATTGTCATAATGCTTTACCAGAGAAATGTTTCAGCTATCTTTGATAATCTGGCCTGCTATTGACTACCTCAAATTAGTTATTAATTGTCAGACATTTGTAAGTTTTTTTTTTTAATAATTTAAGATGTATTTATCTCATTTTGTTCCATGTCGCATTTCAAAAGAAATCAAAAGAAAATCATTCAAAATCAAAATTAGATGTGTTTGTTTGTTTTTGTTGTCTTTTTTAAATTATGAATATTTTTTTTCAATAACCAATTTTTTTATTTGTTTTTATGTTTATTTATATTAATATTTCTAATAAATAATTTTCATATCCTGCCTGTAATCATACCTACATGCTAAGGCATTTTGTTTCTTTCCAAATCAGCTTCACCTAGTTGGCATAATTTAAGACGTTTAACCTCATTTTTTGTCAGGATGATTCTCACATAAATATGGAATAATAAGATATTTATTTACAAATTAAATACTTTTTTTTTTTTTTTAATTGTAAGAATTGTGGAGGAACGTTTTTCTTTTGGGGAAACTATTTATTTATTTATTTTGAATTTGGACTGAAGTGCATAACTTTTCGATTTCTTGAAATGTTTTGTGAGATTTGTTCATAAAGATGTAAAGTTAGGCACTTTTGCTGACATTTGTGATTCATGTGAATCCTCCAGCTGCTATGAGAGCTGCTTAAAACAACTGAAAAGACCCATCTGGAAATAAGGCCAATCATGCTTCCAGCAATACCTAATCTGAGCCTTGTATTATTGCAATTCAGACCTGTTTGAATGTTGCACATATGGCTTTTCACCAGTGAAAAACCTCACACAATATCTTCCATTCCACTTGTATCCTTTAGTCTTTATTGTGGGAATAATGTGTTTACATGAAAGAAATAAAGAACACTGTAAATGTTGGTAATGGGTAATGAGGTTTAGGAGCCATTTCCCAGGAAATGTCAGTAATTCCCAGCTGTCATATTTTGAGGCTTGCTTTGTTTGCATTACTGAATTATGGTCACGGCTGGGCAGCTCCAGTCTCACAGTTCACTTCCTCTGAGATCTGAAAGCCTGGTTATTTGTAGCTGTAAATCAGCTCTGGTAGGGTTTGTGATACTGAATAAAATGAATTACACAGATGGTCGATGTGTTATAACTTTTAAGCAAAATATGGTTTGCCAGCTTGCTCAATGGAGCTGACTCTGTGTATGTGGTTTGGATTATGAGGAATTGATTAGTTGCAGGTAATTGACTACTGAAATGGACTTTCAAGTCCTTTTTTTCTAATCACATTTAAAAATATCACACCCTTGACATATTTGTTACATATTTGCATAGATTACAGTTTGTGCATGTGTGTGTGTGTGTGTGTGTGTGTGTGTGTGTGTCTGTGTGTGTGTGTGTGTATATATATATATATATATATATATATATATATATATATATATATATATATAAGGGAAACAAGTCAATTTAGCTCAAAGGGAATCATTTATGATTTTATAGGGAATTTGAACAGAATCACTGTTTCACGGCTGATCACTGAATCGGCAGCGATTCACTGAACGAGCCGCATAACATCAACTCTGCACTGGATATTAAAATCCAAAATATAGTGAAAACACTATTAATAAGCACAGTAACAAGATCGGCAGATTAAGACATTAACTTGTAAGCACAAAACACAAGATACTTCTCTTTTCAATATAAATAAGATTTTATTTATATAAACCTAAAACATGTAAACTAATCTAATCTAACACATGAACACACGTATTCACACATTCACACGTTGCAGAAAGAGAGAAAGTGAGGAAAGAATGAGTTTAGAGAATGAAAATGTGAAATCCCAAGTATACAGCAATATGTAATTGCATAGACCTGAACAACCATCAATCATTTATTTAACCCTCGCATTGAGTTGCTCAATGAGGCTAAAATTTGTATTAAATGCACCGACTCAGCAAAAGTCTGGAGGTTGTACTTGCTTATGTTGCCTTAAGGGATTCCCTTGTGTCCTTGTCATCTTTGGAGAAAGGGGTTTCCCGAGGTTGCCGATTGGCTGAGTTCAGTGGTCTTTCGTAGTAAAGTCTTGGGCGTTGGCTTTTGATGCGGAGCTGGTCTGGTTGAAGTTTGGGCGGGTGCAGTCGAAGCTGGACTTTGCGACAAACTTAACTTAACAAAACTCTCACGGAAAGACAAGAAATTAAAGTAAAAGAATGAAAGAATGTAACGAGACTAGGTGGTTTTTCTTCTCATTGTGTTGGCAGCTGGCACGTAGGCCAGAGCACGCTCAGAGAGCCGCATCAAAACGCGGTGGCAAAAAAAAGAAGAAGCAAGAGAGGAACCAAGAGAGAGTTTGATGGTGTCCTGAGTATTTAAACTCGGCTTTCAGACACCTCCTAATGCTGGTCTTAACCAATTAGAAATTATCTTGGCTCGTGGTGTTGTATGTTTCTCTTCCCCATTCATAAATCTAAGATGTTATCTTATCAGTCACATGGTTCGAATTTTCCCGCTCTTGTAAAGTATAATTTTGGACATGATTTCCCTAACAAGGCTATGCTACATTTAACAAAGAATTGATTGGAAGAAACATTTAAAGCATGATTTTTCAAACTCATACATACCAAACAAGGATATGAACTCTTAAACTATTCCCTAGTTATTAAAATACATACATAATATGTGATTAAAACATGATCATCAATTGTGTGGGTTACATAAATAATATGGAGTTCATTAGTTGTTCATAAGTCCTTTTAAGATGATTTTGGGTGCATATGGAAGCGACTCTGTGGACAAAGGAATTTCAGTCTAATCTTTCTTCTATGTGGAGACCCACCCAAGAAAGTCTGTAGCTCTGATTTCGATCACAGATTTACATGTGACGGCCATCTCAGTGATCATCAGTTCTGATTACTTGCCCCAAATTTGATGGTTTCCTTCCTTCATTGGACTTATCAATATGTGTTCCTTTTATATATATGTATGTATATATACATGTGTGTATATATATATATATATATATATATATGTATATGTATATGTATATATATATATATATATATATATATATATATATATATATATATATATATATACATATATATATATATATATACATATATATACACACATGTATATATACATACATATATATAAAAGGAACACATATTGATAAGTCCAATGAAGGAAGGAAACCATCAAATTTGGGGCAAGTAATCAGAACTGATGATCACTGAGATGGCCGTCACATGTAAATCTGGTGCCTTCCAGAAGAATTCAAACCCCTTCATTTTTTTCACGTTTTACGTTGCAGCTTTATGTTAAACCACTTTAAATTACTTTTTTTTTCCCACAACAATCTACACTCCACAAACCATAATGACGAAGCAAATAACATGTTTTTAACATCTTTGCAAATTTATTAAACATAAAAAACTTAAATGATTCCATTGCATAAGTATTCAAACCCTTATCTGGGACAGTTAAATTTAGAAATTTAGCTCAGGAGCATTCATATTGCTTGTAGATGTTACTACACTTCGAGTGAAGTTAACCTGTGGCAAATTCAATTGAACGGGTATGATATGGAACGGCACACACATCTTAATAAAAGGTCTAACAGCTGAAAATGCATATCAGAGCAAAAACCAAGCCCTGAGGTCAAAAGAACTGCCTGTAGAGCTCAGAGAGAGGATTGCATCAAACCACACAGAATCGTGTAGCCGTTCACAGAATCATGTAGCCTTCATTATCCATAATGGAAGACGTTTGGAACAACGAGGACTCTTCCTAGAGCTGGCCTCCTGGCCAAACTGAGCAACTGATGGAGAAGGGCCTTGTCTAGACTGGTGACCAAGATGCTGATGGTCACTCTAATTGAGCTCCATGATCGTACATGCAGATGGGAGAAACCTACAGAAGGACAAACATCACTGCAACACTCCACCAATCTGGGCTTAATGTCAGTGTGGCCAGACTCAATCTTCTCCTCAGTGAAGACACACAAAAACCCACTTTGGAATTTGCAAAAGAGTACCTAAAGGACCCTCAGATTCTGAGAAACAATATTCTGTGGTTTGATGACCCTCAATTCCAAGCATCATGTTTGAAGGAAACCAGGCACTGCTCATCACCTGCAGAGTACCATCCCAAAAGTAAAGTGTGCTGGTAGCAGCCTCATGCTGTGGGGTGTTTTTCAGCGGCAGGGACTGAGGGACTCATCAGAGTAGAAGAAAAGCTCAATGCACCAAAATATATAGATAGCCTTAATGAAAACCCAGTCCAGAGCATTCAGAACCTCAGACTGGGCAGAGGGTTCACAGTCCAATGACCCTAAAAACAATGCAAGAGTGTCTTATAGACAACTCCGTGAATGTCCTTGAGTGGCCCAGCCACAGCCTGGGATTGAACCCAATCAAATATTTCTGGAGAAACATGAAAATGTGCATCTGCCCCCGTCCAACATGACAGAGCTTGAGAGGTGAACAGGTGAGGTGAAGAATGGCAGATAATTGCCAAATGCTGATGAGCAAAACTTGTCACATCAAACAAAAAAGACTTGAGGCTATAAAGGTGCTTCAGCTAAGTACTGAGTTAAGGGTTTGAATACTTATACAATGTACATATTTCAGATTTTTTATTTTTTATAAATTTACAAAGTTGTGACAGTTCTGTTTTTGTTTTGCCATTATGGTGTATGGAGTGTAGATTGATGTGGGGGAAAAAAAGTAATTTAATGCAGTTTAACATAAGGCTGCAACATAACAAAATGTGAAAAAAAAATAAGGGGTTTGAATACTTCAGCAAGGCACTGTATATAGCACAATTTCTTAAAAAAGAAACTTAAAAGAAAGCCTTAATATTTGCCAATAAGTATTTTTTAAGATGTTGCAATATTTTTTTTAACTTTATATAGATTTTTATATATTCAAATTGATTGATTGACTGATTGATTCATTAAAAACACAACACATGCGACAAGTTCAATAAAAATTGTCACCTAAAAGTCTAAAATTTGTCGTGAAGAATCATTATTTTAGCTAATAAAAAAAGCTTAATTTAGTAATATTTGTTTCTTTTGTATATTTTTACTCTTAGAGTTAAAAAGTCATAATCAACATTAGAAATTTCAAAATAGGGCAATATGAAGGACCTTTCCATGCATTTTTTTATTTTTTTATTTATTTAATTTTTTTATACAGGTGTTTTACATGAATTGCATGTTGCAGTGTAGTTTAGCATTAATGTAAATGTCTGTAAACTTAGGAGGAAAATTACCAGTACATTTCCTGTTTTTCTATGGATTTTTATCTTACAGTGCCACAAACTTCATTTTCGGTTAGGATGCCGCCTATGTAGACAGCAGACGGCGATGCAGCTCACTAGGTCGTTGTAACAGAGCTGATGTACTGTATATAATCGCAGCATGGCTGACATGATGGTAGAAGCTAAAGCGTACAGACAGTCAGGCAGGAGCGTCTTTCCACAGCTGTCCGACTCTTTGAGCAGTTGCTGGGAGAATCTGTGCTTTTTTCATGTGGATTTGGGATCGTTTTCAAAGCATCAGAATTAGTAAGACTGAGACTGAAGTGTGTGAAGCAGGTTGTAGATCAGTGCAGCAGAGCGGGTTGGTAAAGGTCAGGAGGGTGGTTCATTTAATCCAACCTTGATGGTGCCTGAGTTTTGATGGAAGCCCCAGTGGCCATTCACAAAGCAATCTGTCACTGTTTTAATTACTATCAGCCTTTATTCTGTTGGTTTTCGCACTCTTCTTCTATTGGATTTTAAAGAAGGAACCCAAAATTTGGCACACCGATTGAATTCAGTCTCAATAGAATGAAGAAGTCCTTTAATGTCATCTTGAAGGTTTACTTTTTAACCTTTTGGTCTTGAAAAATGATTGATATTTCTTCTGCTTTGTAGCCTCATGTTGATTGACTCAACATGAGGTTGTTTTCAGTCTCCACCTTCAGCTAAAATGTGTTGCTGCTCTTACCGATCTTGTCCTATTTTCACCAAATTTGGTGTAAATGATCTTAAGACCAGTCCTTGCAGATTTTAAGAATAAAGTTTTGGATTTTACAAGCGTTACCAAATTACACTTTAACAAAGTTGACTGTCAGTGTAAAACTGGAAGTCAGGCTGTTTCCAAGAGTTTCTACCGTTGGCCTTTCATCAGTACTGGGTCACAGAAAAAAAAAGTGTCCCCATATTTTCATACTCTTTTTTTAGTGTTAAAGATGTATAAATCATTTTTACCTGCAGTAGCCTAAAGAGTCGTTCATCAACTGTAATAAAGAGCTGTGAGTCAAACAAATTTTGCTTCCTACAATAGATTAGAGGGAAATATCAGGTTCATCCAATGCTCTCTGTTTTCTGTCTTATAAAGTATGCCGTTACAGTGTGGAAAAACCAGTGTGAGTCTGTCCAAGTAAATCAAACTGAATTGCAAACACTTTCAGACCTTTTTGCAAACCCAGTTGACCGATTAGATTAAAAGAGTGATTCATTCACGAATCTGGCATTGCTAGTTCTGATTCCAAACAGCTGTGAGACAACACACAAGACATGACTGCTAAAATATTATCAGGGAAAATGATTTTCAGGTCAGTATATGGTAATCTCCACCGTCAGACAAGGATTTATCAGTAATATTTTACTGGGACACAGATCCATTTCACTGGGGCTTATGTCCCAATAAATAGGGTCTAGCAACACCCATGGCTGTATCTTGACAATATTTTGAGCTATTGAAGCCACACTTGTTGTGTGTCATTGCCACAATGATCTTAGCACCACTTACTGGTAGGATGAATTTGATATAGTTTTGCAATGCTATAAATACTTTCTGAGTCTATTTAGATATCTT
>CM077225.1:4188499-4370999 GCA_039654775.1 Spinibarbus caldwelli | reverse complement strand
GACACAATTACTGTAAGTTATCGTGACAGCACTTCTTGTAGGTGATATTTCATACTTGTTGAGCTTCAGTAACAGTTAAATTTCATCATACAAAGACTGCAAATGACTATTATCCCTTCAACACATTAACTCTGGCAACCGTAGACGAAAAAGACAAAGGGTTTTGTGTCAAACGGAGCGAGTGAGATGAAGAGAAAGCATTCGAGCCTTCACTCGAACTGGATTTCGGTGTCTTCTCGTTTTGTCAGTTGACATCCCGTATTGCAATTAATATGAC
Organism: Spinibarbus caldwelli; assembly: GCA_039654775.1. Lineage (NCBI taxonomy): Eukaryota > Metazoa > Chordata > Actinopteri > Cypriniformes > Cyprinidae > Spinibarbus > Spinibarbus caldwelli. The sequence continues at coordinate 4,370,722 of CM077225.1, read as the reverse complement.
TTTCCCACTTCTAGAAGGCGGTTGGAACAGTAAAAATGGCTTCGGAGAGATTTATCGAGGTGCTTTGTTGTTTCTGTTTTTCTTTTCTCTACCCCTTTCATTTATTCCCTCCTTGACTGCAGACACTTCCCGTAATAAACAAAATGAGCTTGGGAAATGGTGGGACTGGCGGTGATATTTCACGTCGGCGCTCTGGGTGACACCCAGCACCACGCTAGATGGGAATTAGATGTTTCTTGCGGAGGAGAGATGGAAAAAGTGGCCCATCAAAGCAGACCTGTTATCGTATGTGTTTTTCTATTAACAGAAATTGTAAATGTTCTTCTTAGTCGCGTCCTCTAAGGCTCTTTAGGGTGTTCGGGTCTCAACGTGGCTTCGGCGGTGATGATATTACATTTATTAGCCGTGCCAATAGCCGAACGTTTCAGGTGAAGGGAGGACACTAATTTGAAGTGGCTGCCTAAATATAATGTATTTGTGTTTGTGCTCGATAACTGCCAGTGGCCTTTGAGAGAGAGGTTTGGCTTATTTATTTATTTATTTCTCTCTCCAACTTCAAGCTTTTGGTGAACTGAAACAATTTATTACAAAGCTGACTTTTATTGCACTTCAACTGAGAGCCTTGGGGAATTCTGCAGTGTTTTGTTGGTGAGTCCCAGCCTACAAAGACGCATTGTGTTTTTGTATATTGTTTCTCCTTTGCGCTGAAAACTCTTTTTTACGGGCTGACACTCTGAATGGACAGTCAACAGGTCCAACAAACACTTTCATACTGAGCTGTGTTTGTGTTTACTTTATCATAATAACACAGTCCTCTGTCGTACTTTCATTCTTTTCGTTTTGGAGTGTCTTGCTGCTTTAATGGCTTGATTCACTGTGCTGGATGGAAGTAAGCAATTTCTTATAGTATCGGGACAAAACACTATGTATCAGGAATCAAAAGCAATCTAACAAATGTACAGAGATTTATTTTGTGGGACGACATCAAAATAGGGATGGTTTTTTGGACAGATGTAGGACAAATCTAGACTTTACTATACTTGGTTTGATTGCCTGGCCCATAACTTTGATTGCTTGGGTTGGTAAGAAATGTTTTAAAATGAGTGAACTTTTCATTTAATGCATTCAAAACATTTCAAAGGAATTTTAAGTTTAAGCATTGCTGTTATCAATGTATAAAGCATTAACATTAATAGATTTTGCACACAATATACTGCATTAGATTTAGGTGTGTTTCGTTGTAGTTCAGAAATTCATTTTTCAACAGGTCCCAGCCAACAGGAAATGTTCTCAGAGCATTCTGGCAATGTTCTCTCAAATATGCTAGAATATGTGACAGGAAAAAAGGAGGCATATTTTTGAAAATAAAAACACTGACAAAACTAAAGACGGACTATTTTCCAGCACTCAAGTGAATAAACTCACAAAATCTGAGATTGAACATTGCACTGGAGCAGTCAAAGATGTTTCTGAACAATGTGTCCCATTACACTGCCAAGGATTTCTGAAACCTGCATTCACGTCAACAAAACACTGTCTATTTTTTAGAATAGGACAGACACAGGGACACTATCTCATTCAAACCACAAGGATGGTATGCTGCTTAAATAGCAATATTTAGTTCATAACACAGAGAAAAAATATAGAGAAGTAAATTAACAAAGGCAATGTGTCATATTACTTATAGAGGTCGTGTCATGAGTAATAGAAATATCCTTCATCTTTTCAGATCTGTAGTCTGTAACATTCAGTCCTTAATACTTTATCATTAGTCCACAAAGAGCCTTTATCCAAACTAAACTGCAAGAACGACTCGTTCTGAACGTCTTCAGATAATCATCAAAATAAAACTGGAAATTGGATAAAAAAAAAGTAGATGTTTAAAACACACTGTGACAAATAAAGTTGCAATTGTGAGACATAGAGTAACAAGATACAATAAAGATGACTTATACAGTTTAAGAAATCAAATCAGAATTATAAATGTCAAAATGTGTGTTCTTTTTGTCAATTTAATTTAATAAAATCACAGATGTGAGATGTAAAGTTGCAGTTACAAGAATCCATATTACAATTACATTTTTGTTTTATTTTTTCACTCTAAAGTGAAAACAGTTTTAACTGAAGTTATTAAAGTTTTCTTGACCTTTTGAGGTAAAGACTATAACTTTGAGTGCTTAAAACTTTCTCACCAGTCTGCATAGAGCCTTTATCAAAACTAGACCCGGAAGAACGACTTGTTCTGAACTTATGTAGATAAAAACAGTCACACTGTGAGAAAAAAAAAATAAAAAATAAAGTAAAATAAAAATCATTCATATAAACAGATGACTGAAAAAGTCAGAATTATGAAAGCTATACTGTGTGACATAAAGTCACAGTATACTATAATAATATCACAATTGAGATGCAAAGTTGCAATTGCAAAAAAATCAGTGTTGCGATTACCTTTTTATTTGTTACTCCGAAACAAAAAATAATGTAATTAATTTAATTAATTAAAGTTTCTTTGACCTTTTGAGGTAACTTGTCATGCTTAAAACTTTCTCACTAATCTACAAAGAGCATTTATCGAAACTAAACCCCAAGAACGACTTATTCTGAACTTCTGAAGATCATCAGATCATTAGCATTTGCCTTGTAAATTTTGGGCTTTGTTAAATACTTTGGATTATACTTGACTGACATTTTGACTTTTGACTGACATTTGACAGTCTTGATGATTTCAGAGCTCAGAGCAGTACAGGGTCTCTGAGTGCTGGATGCACTGCTGGCTTTGAATTTTCTTTAAGCTGTATTTTGTAAATGGTAACACTGCAGAGCCTTTCAGAGGCCTGAGAAGCTCTGTTCTATTGAGTCTTCAGTCACTGAGTGTATTCACTGCTAGATTATCATAGTGACAGAGTCTTTTGACGAGTTTCAAATCTTCTAAATCAGCTGAAAGTGAATTATATCCTTTAGAAATATCAGGAAAGTTAATGCATTGAAGTTGAAGCAATTTACCTTATTTGTTTACCCGCAACTTAATTTTACTAGTGAAAGGTTACTCTTTCAGAGCTCAGACTCAGTGGAATTTTCCTAAAATTGAATGCATCCTTGCTAAAAACAAGTATTGATTTCTTTCAAAAAAAAAAGAAAAGAAAAAAGAAAAAAATGAAATGATGACGTGCGATTGCTGAGGATAAACATCTGAGAAGCAGAAGATGAAGCAAAAGTCTCCATTTGTTGTCCATTTGAAATCAGAGATTGCGGACTATGCTTTAAAGAGATCTCATTATGAACATGTCCATGTCATTGTCCATTAACTAGTCCTCTGTTAATGGACAATGAACAATTAATTGGACATTGGTAGCAACTGATGATTGCACATTTCTTGTGGTTTCTTCATTTATAGGAAGAAAAAAAAACTTGGCATAGTGTTTTTTTGTTTTTTTTTTGTTTTTTTTTTGTTTTTCTATTGCACTTGTGCCATTGAACGTGTGCTTTCCGCAGCCAAATGCTTGATGCGGTTTTGGCTGATGCTATAAACCGCAATGCTTAGAGCTAATCACTCCCACCACCTGTTTTGGTTGTATTGTCGGCAGGTTTGCACGTCTCTCGCCTTTTAAAGGACATTTCTTGAGCAGTTGGATAATCGTTCGCACCTGCTGCTGTTTCGCTGAGCCTTTTCATACGCTGTGAGTTACCTGGTCAATTCTGATAGCCTCACCCACGTTGGCCGTTTTTCTCCTGGTAGACGCTCTCTGACCTTTCCTTTATATGACACCAAATGCAGTCTGGCCATGGGCCCTAGTGTTTCTCAGCTTGAAAAACTTAAGTTCAGTCAAAAAGTTACTTTCAAAGACTATCAGAGCTTTCATGATGCTGCGACACTGCATTTTTATCACTGCCACAAGGGGCGCTATATTAGACACTGAATAAACAGTCTTGTTCTGCTGTCATGTTTTCTCTTTCAGGTCAAATACATGCTGAAGAAATAGTTTAAATAAAGTTTGTTTTGTGAATTAATGTTAGTTAAACTATCAACATGTTCATATCATTCCTGCTGCTTAAACAGTAGGTCATGGGTTTGATTCCCAGGGAGTGCATGAACTGATAAAATGTGTAATTTTAATTGCAATGCAAGTCATTTTAAGGTCACATAGATGGCAAAGAAATAGTTTGAAAAGAATTTGTTGAGTAAGTTAATGTTAGTTAAACTATCAACCTGTTTTATATCTTTCCTCTAGCTCAAACAGTAGGTCATGGGTTTGATTCCCAGAGAATTCATAAACTGATAAAATGTGTACTTTTGATTGCAATGCAAGTTGCTTTTAAGGTCAAATACATGGCTAAGAAATGGATTGAACAGAATTTAGTGTGTGCGTTAATGTTAGTTAAACTATCAACATGTTCAAATCATCCCTGTTTCTTAAACAGTAGGTCATGGGTTTGATTCCGAGGGAATGCGTGAACTGATAAAATGTGTACTTTTAAATAAATGGTGAAGAAATAGTTTGAATAAAATTGGTTTAGTAAGTTCATCTTAGTTAAACCATTAACATGTTCATATCATTCCTGGAGCGAAAATAGTAGGTCATGGGTTTGATTCCCAGGGAATGCATGAACTGATAAAATATGTACTTTGAATGCAATGCAAGTCACTTTGGACAAAAGCTTCTCCTAGATCCATAAATGTAAATGTCTAGTTCCTTGAACAATGTCCTTTGTGGTTGAATGACTTGCAAAGAGTACATTTCAGTCTTCCGAAACACACACAATCTGTTTTTCCAGGATCCCCTAACAGGGATGTTGAGACTTTCTATAGTGATAAAGTGCCTTTGATTTCAAATTACTCTAACACTAATCCAGCACAGAAGAACGTTGTTCATGATTGACCTGATTTCTAGGGTGCTCTCTGAAGCAAAAAAAAAAAAAAAAAAAAGAGCTCACTTCAGAAGCAAAAGTTCTTCACACAGCTAATTATATCAGTCTTGCACTGTTCTCCTGCCTGCTGAGAATCGCCCTGAATCAACCTCAACTTTCACTGCCTTCAAGTCACGGCGAAGTGTTCATATTTACAAGATGAATGCACATGAACACCAACACAGTGTTGTAAATTCCAGTGGGATTTTCTTTGTGGATCGAAGAAGGGCCACAAGTGCTTAGGTTGGCGTTTGGGACAGGGCCAGACTTGCATGACAAAACTACCCAGCATTCTCTGAAAGATAAAACAACATCACATTGTTTCTGTTCAGCTCTTGCACTTGTATGTCTCAGAGGATTAATTTTATTAAAACTGATTTTTCTTTTGGTTATATGAAGGTCACACTAAAATTGTATTGGATACTCAACATGCCTTCAATATTCATTATTAAGTCAATTCTTTTCTTCTTCTTCTTTTTTTTTTCTCAGGCAGACTTACAATCTAAAAAATAATTTTAAAAGTCATAAAAAAATGAATTATTTATTTTTTAAAACCGTAATATAAAAAAAAAAAAAAACAATCAAACAAACAAAAAATCATATAAGGATAGAGTAAATGATATGAAGTAAAATTTGCCTCAGAAAGAGGTATCTATAAAAATATAGTATATATCAGAAATATAAAAATATATTTTATTCCAAAAAATATTTCATGCAGTTAAACAAAATAGTATGAAAAATGTATTTTAAGAGAGTTTATTTTCTAAAACTCCTCAGGGTGAAAATAGCCATAGTTGAAGAAACACTAAATTACGACTTAAACTTAATTTCCCAGGAGGATTTGAATGTGGCAAGATAAAATGCCTGTAGATAAATCATCAACTACACATCATTTGCTCTTTATTTTGTTACACTAATGACTTCCAAACTTACCAGGAGAACTTGAGAGCAGCATATAAGGATAGATATATTGCTGTCTTGCAGTAAAGCCTGATCTCGCTTGTGCTGACTGATACAGATCAGCAAGAAGAGCCCATCATTTCCCAAAATATCAGCACTTTTTAACTTGCCATGCATCTGCAGCATGTCCTACAGTAATTATTCTGCATGCCTGCTGTTCTCTGTGTCCATCGGGTTGTGTGGCCAGTTACATTACCCCATTCATCTCTTTTTACAAGGCAGGCAGAGTGAATGAAAAGAAGAAAGTGAAGGTTAAGCTTTTTTTGTCCGGTGCCTCTATTGTGCTTGTGTGGCTGTTTGCACTTCTCGGCGAATCTACTTTTTAAAGGGCCCTAAAGAGTTTACTGCAGTCAGACCACACGTATTGTAAACACAGCCATGGACATGGACACATTTACACAAAATATGATCTGGGATCTTCCTTTTTTAATGTATTTCTGCAGGAACTTTTGCCTGTTTTATCATCTGCCAGGCAAAAATTGCAAGTCATATCAAACAGTGTTAGAAAAGACAGTTGTTTTCAACAGCATGAATATTTCTATCTGGCACAAAGTTTCGAGTGGAACTATAAAAAGTTGTTTGTGTCAATTAAATCAACAACAACAACAACAAAAAATCTTACATTATGATCATAAGTCAAGTCAAGTCGAGCTTTATTGTCATTCCACTACATGTGTGGACATACAGTGGAGCGAAATGTCGTGTCTCACAGGACCACGGTGCTACATAAATAAGCATGAATATAAACATACAACACTAGACGTAAGAACAATTTTTTAGACCTACATAGCTAATTTACTGAATCTGTAATCTAACTATACATATACTATAAACAGTTGACTATACATACACATAACCTAAGACAGACTATACAAGTACTTTACATAATAACTGTGCATGATATTGTGCAATAGAGGTATTTAAGGTTAAGGAGGAAGTAGTGCAATATGATTTGTGATGCATTCACAAGTAAACATTTGTGTTATCTTATTAAGTCCTGGTATGTTGTCAGTACCTGCAGCCTTGCATGGGTTAACCCTAGATAGGGTCTTCCTTACATCGACTGGAGACAGAGCACCTGGTCGTTGGGAGGTGTGGGTAGTTTTTGTGCAGGTTTGTCATTCTGCATTTCAAACCGTGCATAAAACTCATTGAGTGCATCTGGGAGGGATGTGTCTTCATCATAGGCCTGTGGCAGGGGCTTGTAGTCTGTGATGGTCTGAATAGCTTGCCACAGACTCCGTGTGTCCTTGCTGTCAGTAAAGTGATTATTGATTTTTTTGTGCATATAACCGTTTTGATTTCTTGATGCCACGGGACAGGTTGGCTCTTGCTGTTTTGAGGACTCCTTTGTCTCCCAATCTGAATGCGTCATCACGGGTCTTTAGCACCCCACGAACCTCTGCTGTCATCCATGGCTTCTGGTTTGCACGTGTGGTGATGTTCTTGGTGACTGTCACATCATCAATGCACTTTTTGATGTAAGCAGTCACAGTTTCAGTGTACTCTTGCAGGTCTGTGTGGTTGTTGTAGGTGGCCGCCTCTTTAAACATGTTACAGTCTGTGTCCTGGAAGCAGTCCTGTAGTGCTGAGGTAGCATTGTCTGGCCATACTGTGATCTGCTTTTGGACCGGTTTGGCAAGTTTGAGAAGTGGTTTGTATGCTGGAATTAGCATAACAGAGATGTGGTCCGAGTACCCGAGATGGGGGTGGGGTGCAGCTTTGTACGTTTTTTTTTCTTCTGTTGTGTAAACCAAGTCCAATGTGTTGTTTTCTCTTGTTGCAAAGTTCACGTGTTGGTAGAACTTTGGCAAAACTGTCTTTAAGTTTGCATGATTAAAGTCACCGGATTTTATGAAAAAGCCATCAGGGTTGTTTGTTTGTTGCTCGCTGATAGCGCTGTACAGTTCGCGAAGCGCGTCCTTACCGTTTGCACAAGGGGGTATATACACAGCAACGATAACAATGGCCGTGAACTCCCTCGGCAGATAGAACGGTTGGCACTTCACAATTATAAACTCCACCAGCGACGAGCAGTGTTTTGACACTAACACAGCGTTGTTGCACCATTCTTTGTTAATATACACACACAAGCCGCCGTTAATATACGTTAATACACACAATAACTCAGTTTGACAGAGTGTATGCATTCAGTTCATCACTGAAAATGAAAAAAAAATCCTTTATATTGCATTGTTTCTTGTTTCTCTTAAAGTATGTAATTTTTCAAGTAAAACTGATTGTGGGTTGACTTTACTGTACATTTAGCTATACATAAAAAATCTGTTTATTTAAATTGCACAATATGTCATGCTTAGACTTCTTCTGCATTGTTGCCACTGGTTGAAATCATTTCTGGGTTAATATATACAGTATAAGAACTTAAAGTTAAACAGTACACACTAAAAAAAATAAAATAAAAATACATCACCAAGATTTCATCCCCTCTCCCATAAACGCTTTCATATTGAAAGTGAAAGTGACATGACATGTGGCCAAGTATGGTGACCCATACTCGGAATTCGTGCTCTGCATTTAATCCATCCAAAGTGCACACACACAGCAGTGGGCAGCTATTTATGCTGCAGTGCCCGGAGAGCAGTTGGGGGTTCGGTGCCTTGCTCAAGGGCACCTCAGTCATGGTATTGAGAGCGCTGTACACTCACTCCCCCCACCTACAATTCCTGCCAGCCCGAGACTCAAACCCGCAACCTTTAGGTTACGAGTCCAACTCACTAACCATTAGGCCATGACTTCCCCTTGAGACACTTTTCATGATCCAATCGATTCCTGATGCACAAAACCAAATTCTGCACTACAGTTTTTTTCTAGTTAAGCCACTCTAACTGACCGTTTGGGTCATTGTGCTGTCTTTTATTATGCAAACCTGGCAACCCTCCACTCCACTTCTCCAATAACATGTGGGATATTATATCTAAATCTTTTTACCCATGCCCTCTATTTCTCTTTGTGTTGAACAGACACAGTTATTAATGCACCTCCTGAAATATGATCCATCTCCTGTACGTTCAATGATCTATCTTACATTCATTCACAGAATAAAAGGTGTCACCACATCTTTCGTAATGCGCACTTTCTCTCTTTCCTCAGAGAAAAGCCGCCTGCCACTCAACGCCGAGTTTGATTTAAACATTGCAAACATCGGTAGCTTCAGTGACCCGCACAAAGTCACCTGCTCTCTCGTATCTCTTAATGGCACTCTCTCCGGCGAGGAAGCGCTCGTACAGTCACACGCTCTCACTTTGTTTCCATGGCAGCGAGGAATAATTTCTTTCACTTTTCTTCTTTTCTCCTTTTTCACTTTTCTTTTTTTGCACCTAGCCAAGGGTTTCATTTCTATTCACCGGCTCCTGTCCTGAAAACATGTTCAGTTAAAATTAGGGGTGAACCGATCCGAATTCAGTATCGGTATCGCTCCGATACGGTCATTTTCTGCCAGATTTGGTATCAGTCAGACGAGACCGATCCAAATCTGATATTGTGCGTATACTATTCTGTGTTATTGTTAAGCCCCACAAAAGCCACAAATACATTATAAAACACCATAAAGTTTTTGTGCACTATATGTCAAGTGTTCTGAAGCTGTTCCATAGTTTAATGTGAGGTACAGATGAATATTTAAGTCAAGTTCACTTAAACTCTTCTCTCCGCTGCGTCTGTCTGTCGTCTTCCATTCAGAGTTAAAACTGCGTGTCGCATTCAGTTACTACAGTCAAGATGATGAAACTCTCTGCAAGATGATTTAATGTTCCCAATATTATACTTGATCTGTAAATAAAGATAAATGGTTTTGCATAAAAGGACTTTATCTTGCAGGACTTTATCTTCATACTGTTTTCAAAATCGTATTGGTGTCTGTTAGATCACAACACTGGACTAGAGAGCACTATGTTCTTAACGAGCACAGTAATTGAAATGTAAAACTGTTAAAAGAAAAGATTCAATTAACTATCGCACAGATTTAATACACTACACCAGTGGCATAGCAAGTCAGGCCCGGGCCCATATGCAAAAAAATTTGTACGGGCCCCCCAAATGATATGGGCTCCAACTCGGTTAACTTATTGTTGATTTTTCTGACGTGAATAACGTTGCGTGACTATTCACAAGCTGTTTTAAGTATGGTATAAATGCTTGTAAATAATATTTAATGCAAACACAATCTTGGCACAGAGGCCCAAAAAAAAAAAAAAAAGTAAAAAATAGTATGAAGTTGACTATCTTGACTCCCCATATGTCCTAATTGGACGCGCCTTTAGAGAAAAATGCATCTTTACGGATTACATAATGAAAGAGTTTTTAATTTTTGATTTGAATTATTTCGTTTTAAAGTAGTCATTTATAGCATTCTATAAATATATTTATCATGTCAGTGAGGCAAGTATTTGCTGAGTTTCGGTTCAGTTTTTGTGAAGCGTTCCTGCTCAAGATCAAGACTGCAGAAAGCCACCCTGTTTGTTTTCTTTCTTTATTTTATGAGGCCTTATTTTAATTTTCCACAAAAAAAAATGCAAGTGATTGCCCTAGCGCCTCCATGTACTTCATAGCGCGCTTCAGCTTCCACTCTTAGCACAAACGATTGGATATTTATCACACATTTATCTTACATTTTTTAATTCATATTGTGAAATGCATGAAGTTTTTTATGTCTCAAATTGTGTTTATTTGAGAAGGTTAAACTGATCAAACATTTGCTCAACTCACTGTCTGGCGATGGCCGCTTGGTATTTAAAAAAAAAAAAAAAACTTGAATTTAACAAACATAAAATGTTCCAATCATGTTTCTAAATTTACTTAATAAAGAAATGAAACGAAACGAAATATAACCATTTTACCATTAAAAACCAAAAGTGAACTTTTTTAATGACTGCAACAGCAGCTGTGTAAAGGGCGAGAGAGAGAGAGAGAGAGAGAGAGAGAGAGAGAGAGATGGTTCGGGTCGGACTCGGATGGAGAATTCTGATAAGCTGGCGGACAAGGGCCAGGCCCGTGCAGGGCTCTATATTCGTTCCCTTGTTTCAATTAAAAGTTCCCTCTTGGCTCGGCGGGCCCCCAATCTGCCTGGGCCCATATGCACCTGCATACCCAGAAGCTACGCCCCTGCACTACGCATTAATATCTCTTCACTTTGTGCTTTGAACCTTTTCTATGCAGAGAGCTGTACTCTGTGACTCCGTGTTGCTTCAAGCACATGATTCTGCGCACGGGATGCGCATAAGCGCTTTGTGTCGCTCTGTATTTGGAGCCTTTCGTATCATAATATTTTTGCACAATGAAAGATTATTAATAGCCTTTCTTGTTCGTCTTATCTATCATATGTTTCTGCCTCATTACTGTGCTATACATTTAAAAGAAATGTTTTTTAATTTTACAGTGTATATATTTACATATAAATATATTACTTGTTTTTCATGAATGTATTTTACAACAATACAAAGAACAATGCACATCATTTTACATTATCATTTTAGATGTAGTCCTACATTTATACACTTTTATTTGTTCCCCACTAAATGATGTTTTTCCCACTAATTTTAGATTGTGCACTCATGATTTTTCTAGGGTAAATTTTGTTACTGAATTATCCACTAACCTAGTTTATAATGATATTTTTGCCATAGATTATAATTGCATATGCATTAATTTGTTGTTTTTCTTTACAATAAAGTTGTCTATATTTTGTAGATTGTGTGTAAAAAAAAAGAGGTATAAAAATTCAACACTGATAAAAAAATAAAAAAATAAAAAACTGCCCAGGTATCGGATCGATATCGGTATCAGCAGATACTCAGAATTTTTGGTATCAGATCGGGATCGGTTCTGAAAAAGTGGTATCGAGCCACCCCTAGTTAAAATATCCTCGCGCCCAAGCCCTAAAACTACTCATGCATATTTAATGTGCGTATTGTGGTTTTCTTTACACTGTTTCAACAGCAGGATCTCTGTATGTGTCTTGCTTTCAAACACAATTGCTGGAATTGTCATGCAATGTTGGACTGAATTAACATACAACACTCTAAACGCCTGATCAGGGATTACTCCTTCAAGCGAGGCTGGATAATTTTGAATGGTTGTAAATGGAGAAAGATGCTAATTGTTTACTATCGCATGCTGACCAGCCGAACATTACATACAGGTATCAAAATCAGAATAAATTTTATTATATTTCTAACTCTAGTAGTAGTAGTAGTATTTATTTTTATTGTTGCTATTCATTCTATGTAATATGATTATATTATTACAATATAATATTATGTATTTAAATTAGTAGTAGTAGTAGGAGTAGTGGTAGTAGTAGTATTGTTATTATTATTAATTGTAATTTTGTAATATTTTAAGTTTTAAATAGATTTAATTTAGTACTAAATATAACTATATGTAATAACTGCATGTGTGCATTTCATGTAATTATTATCTTAAATTACTTTTAATTATATTTTTTGGTTGCGGCACCACATTGAAATAATGCATTTGTAGTGTGAAGTTATAGTTTTTTTATATATATATGCAAAAAGAAAAACTTAAAATCGACATTGAATAAAAAAAAGACAATAAAATAATTTAGAGATGTCTTGTGTTCACTAAGTAGCTCAGATCTTCATTGGGCAACTGCTCTGATGGAGTTCATTCAGTGAAGGATTCATCAAACTAGCAAGAGTTTCTGAACGATTCATCAAGAGATCCAACTCAGTTATTTGTTTATGAAATGGACTACATTGGTTATGCCATAGGTTTTTGATCCACTAAAAAGAACCAGCTCATAAGAGTTATTGGTTTGTCAATGCGACTGCTTGTATTGTTTGTTTTTTAATCAATGAAAGGAACCAGATTAAAAGAGTCATTTGTCCATAAATCAGACTACACTGGTGGTGCGGTATTTGATTCGCTAAACAGAACCGGCTCATAAGAGTCATTTGTTTGTGAATGTGACTGCTGGATTTGATTTGCTAAAAAGATCCAGATCAAAAGAGTCATTTGTTTGTGAATCAGATTACATAGTCGTTTGTGTGCAGCCTGCAAAGACTCAATAGAAAGACATGTTTTTGTACTGTTTTCACATTAAAATCAGTCTTCAGCTTCCGCAAGTTTTTTATTTCTTTTTCGATGGCACAGATTCAAACAATACAGGAGCATGGAGTAACAATGCGCACGCTTTGTTTTTGTGAGGTGCACCACTGGTGCTTGTGTGAATCAGACTCTTGTAATGAATGATGCAAACAAAAACTGGTTTGTTTTGTGCTATAGGTGATGTTGAGAAATCCACTGAGTGGAGGGTTAGATTATTCATATGTAATCTCACATCAGGGGCCTTGCAACAGCTGGCTAAATTACAAGTACTAAGTAGTTATTTTGAAAAGGCTTTTATCCAAAGTGATTCCAGTACACTTCAAGTATACTTGGTACCTTTCTCAAGGTCACAATTGTGACATTGTTTTGTGGGACTTAAACCAGCAACATTTTGATTACCGGCCAAGCATTAACCACTGCACTTCATTAGCTTGATTAAAACTGCATAATGTATTAGTCTAGGGCTGTTGTAGTGCCTACACTTTTGAAATGCCATCTAATGCTAATTAAGTCCATTCAGTGTTTACCAGTCAACCAGTTTGGTCATTTCTATGGCGTGTGCCTGTATTCTTCATGTCATTTTGTGGGAAATGAAACGGGTTAGGCTATTTGAAGCCCTGTCAAATTGAACTGTAATATTTTGACATGTAACATCTTCATTCAGTGCTTTAATTATGCAGTAATTGATAAATCAAACATGTCTCAAGCACCAAGAAGATTTGAGAGCGGAACATGTAAACAGCTGTTATGTTATGTTATGTTAGCGTGAAACAGGTTTTAATACCTGGTGCTTTTTGATAAAGCGTCCGTTATTTTTAAAGATTCTTTATTGGCTTTTTAGCCTTATATTTTATTTAGGACTGTGCAAAAGTTCAGGGACAATTGTATCATGGTATGTCACAGGCTGAACTTGAACATGGGCCCTTTGAAATGAACATGTTGCTCTGAAAGGTTGCTGCTCTTAATAGGCATTTTGAGAACAGGAATGAGTGGGGAATGTCCACCCATTTTCTTCTCCGATGCTTTTCTTTTACATTTTAGATGATGCAAACCAAATATGCTCTCATTAGAAGCACATACTCAAACGTTTTGGGTCTCCGAACAGCTATCATAACAAACACTGTTCATTAAAGACTGTTCCTTGTATTGCTTTAATTAACCAAGATACAAAGACTACTTTGGGCTTGACTTTGCATATTGTGGAAGTAGTTATTAGCTGAGCAGTTGAGTTGAGTTGAGAGTGCTGTTTAGCACAATAAATATAGGATGATTTATTGATTTAATTAAGAAATTTAGCAGACGTTTGAATTTGAATAGCAGCTTAATGAGTTGTAATAGGAATAATAGGTTATTCCAAATATCATTGTTCTACAATGTTGCAAACCTTGTAAATAAAACGAGCAATTAGGTGAAAGCAAGAAGATTTATTTATTTTTATTTATTTATTTATTTATTTTTAAGTAAGTTTGATATTGTTCAAATCCCTAACCATATATGTTACATATATAACATATATGTATATGTTATTCTTGTGTCTGTGCATCCAAAAAAAAAAAAAAAGTTTAGCAAGCAAAACCACTAATATTTTTTTTCTCCTTGTCTTTTAGTTCAGCCTTAACTTGCTTTGCAAAACTTTTTAAACTTTTTATTGTGCTTGAAAACTTTTAACTTTTTACCTGCAAAGTGGGTGATAATATATTCACATATCATGTAATATGATGTTCTCCCAAAAGTATGTTGATCATTTAAAATTAGAAAGTTTAAACTAACATGACAAACTAATAACAAGCTAGGTGCAGCCTCACCAACTTAAAAAAGAAAAAAAAAATTAAATTAAATTAAATTAAATTAAATTAAATTAAATTAAATTAAATTAAATTAAATTAAATTAAATTAAATTAAATTAAATTAAATTAAAAATAATAAATAAATAATAAATAAATAAATAATTGTTGGGTTTGACTGCATCTTTTTTGCATGTACAATAAAACATATAACACAATATTTTTAAAATATATAATAATATTTTTTGGAAAAAAAAAAATCTGCAAATAATATAATAAATGTATAATAAAAATATCACTATATACTGTATTATTTGATTGCTCGGATTGAGAAATGATTACAATTTATTTGACATAAGTCAGTAGCATTGTGTGTGTTCACATGGTTAGAAAAACAATACAGCCTCAAAAAAAAATAAATAAATAAAAATCACCAGCAGGCAAATATTGCCGCTAAATAAAGAAGTTCATTCTGACACCGGCTGTGGGGATTGTTGGGGGATGCAGCAGTAGTTTTGCTCCACGCCCTTTTACTTCCAGACAACTGGGCCCAATCCAAACGCCATCCCTGTGGATTACTACATCACTGTTCATCTGCAGCCGTAAGCACAGCAGAACACAAACTCAGCATGTGGAAGATGTGCTACCACTCCATTTGTGAATGCTCAGAGGGATTCAGGTTCACCCCGGTAAAAAGATGCTCGGAGGTTGTTGTGACAGCCATGTTAAACCTAAACCTGCTGCAGCTCTGTCTGACAGAAAGGACATGCGGCACACAGGGACCGAGAAAGCCTTGCTAAGGGGAAATCAAGATAAAAGATGGAAGGTCAAATCAGATTGGCCTTGACTGAGAGCATGTGTTATTAAATATTAATTTGGCTACAGTATTTTTTTAATGCGTTTTTAACTTTGTTTTACTCTTTTTTTTTTTTTAAATAATATATTTGTACAAGTTCATTTAGATGTTACATATTACATATGCATATAATTTTTTCCACTTAATTATGTCGTAATAATGAGATGTGACATCAGTTTAATGACATCATATCTCATTATTACAAGATAATGTATTGTTTAAATGACATAACATCTCGTTATCATGAGAAAATATATTGTTTTAATGGCATAACATCTCGTTATTATGAGAAAATATATAGTTCAAATGACATATCTCGATATTACATGAAAATATTTTGTGTAAATGGTATAACATCTCGTCATTATGAGAAAACATCGTTTAAATTACATATCGTTTAAACGACATACCATCTCGTTATTACAAGAAGATATGTTGTTTAATGATGTAATATCTCATTATTATGACAAAATACAGCATTTAAATGACATAACATCTTGTTTTACAAGAAAATATATAGTTTTAATGAGAACATATCATTATTATGAGAAAATATATTGTTATGGCATAACATCTCTGTTTTACTATATAATTAATGGACAAAATTAAAATGTATGTGGCAGCAATGCACCACCATAATATGGGGATATTTATATTATGTTTCTCATAATTAGCATAAATGGAAACAAATTTGGTTCATATTAAATCAGTAAAACTAAGAGAAAGCCTTTTATCCGCCAAAGGCTGATAGATTTTGCATCTGAAATCAGCAGTTATTCTAACATTTCGACTTGTTCATGCATATTCATGCATTTGGACAAAATGATCAATTTAAAGTGGTTTAGTATTGCTTTAATATGATTTTAACTTTCTCTAATCTGATGTTGAAGTGATTGGCAAATAAAAAGAGGCTCTCTGAAATGAAGCCAGTGCAGTTTTATTTGTTTGCCCTGTGGGTCACGTTTAGCCGCACTCACCTCTATTAACTCCTGCTTATGCATCTCCCAACGGTCCCTTTGCTCTTTCAAGAATTCCAAGTTTCCTCCTCTCCATTAATTGGATCCTGCCTGCATCCTTAGATATTGTCTCTGGGTTCTCTTTCTGTCTGGCTGCACCTGAAAGACCTGGAAAAAGCCGTAGGGTGAACGACGGGTGGGTTTAAATGAGGACATCCCTCCCTTGAAGAAGAGGAGAGTTTCAGTTTTGTTTTAAAGACTACAGAAAGACATAGTTTAAGGAATAAATGTCTGAACTCTTCACATTTCTCATTTTCTTAACCAATAGAATAACAATAGTGTCATATTCATTGATGTAAAAATATAATGTTCATTCCCTCATTCATTAAGTATTAAATGAAAAGTATTGGACTCAAGGTTGTGTACCATGCATCCGATTTTCCATAAAATACCTGGAGTGAAAGCAAGATAAAATGCTTGAAGAAAAAACATGCATCTTTGAAGATACAGTTCATTAAAAAATGAAAATTTACTTGCTTTTGTAAAAACATATTTTGAGAATTTGTCAGTCCTTCTTTATTTTATTTTATTTTATTTTATTTTATTTTATTTTATTTTATTTTATTTTATTTTATTTTTTTATTTTCCTGTAATGGGGTCCAATGCTGTCAACCAGTCATACAGGTTTGGAATGACATGAGGATGAGTAATAAGTTGCGAAGCATGGATTTTTGTTCACTGAAGTCTTTTCATTGACCAACATCAGAAACTTAAAGATCCTGTCAAACAGCAATATTTAAAAGCTTTACAGGTTGAACATGGTCTATTTAGGGCAGGTTCACTGGCTTTTACCATCTGCTACCATGGTACTGCCACAAAAAAATAAAAAATAAAAAAATAAAAATCCTTCCTAATACCATGCTGCATGCCCAAATATATGGTATTATCATGGTACTGGGACCAGAAAACATAGTAATGCCATAAATATGATTCATACCATGTTTTAAACACGATACTTTAAGAAATACAATGATATTATGTGGAAGTTAAAAAAAGCACAATGTATTGCCATGGCATTTATATGGTTCTTCTAATAAAAACCATGTTAATGTCATGTTGCATGTCCAAAAACATGGTATTATCATAGTACTGAGTCCAAAAACATATTAATACTATAATTTGATGCATACCGTGGTTTTTACATAGTACTAATAGTATCATGTGCAAAATAGTATCATGTCCAAAAAATCATGGTAGTATCATGGTATTTCTTTTGTAAGTGAGATATTACTGTGGTGCAGTACATACAGTACACTTGCAAAAAAAAGTACCATGTTACTACCATTGTTTTCTTGGAAGTACTGTGGAGTTCCAAAGAAATACCGTGGTATATGAATTTTAGTATGGTTCATTGTATTTCAAAGTACCATACTATTACTAGCATTTCATTTTGACGTAAAATAATTGTATTTATTTATTGCCTATTTAAGGCATTTTATGGAAGGTGAAAGATATTGTAATCTTTACTGGTCCATTCTAGAAAAAAGTCAGATTCATTCGTTCATTCATTCATTGCTTCATTCATTGCATTGCACTGTAAATGGCCAAGCTAACCAATAATCATCACTGATCTCTACACAGCTACAAATCTATAGTGTCAGACAGAAATCTCCTATCCTTTAATTAATGCATGCTTGTAAGCATATTCTTCATATTTTTCTCATCTGCAACACTAGAAAGATTAAAGTGGCCTAAAGCAGGCGTCCCTCGACTATTGTTGTGATTGACTCCCGGGCAATAAAAACACTCGGTCTCTTAGCAGCTCCAGAATTAAAGCACCCTGATTAAAGCCTCAGACTTCAGTCCCCACTCATCACGAGTTAACATCGAATCCAGCTGGTGCACTGACTAATTTAAAATCAGTAGCGTTCAAGGGCCCCGACCTGCAAAGTTCCAAGCCAAACTTTGAGTACAATGAAATTGGGTAATTTCTCAACAGACCGAATCCTCCCGCGGGGGCTGGTAATCATGGTATCATTATCATTGATTCTGCCTCCCGCATCTGCGTGAGTTTTCAAGTGACAGTGAAATTCATGGACAGTGACCGTGATGCGAATGAACTCCTTCACCCCGCAACCGTCGTAACGCTCACTTCGCTGGGCAGAAACATCCTCTGAAAGTGTGGCTAATGTGGGAGTCGCAGTGCCAGGGACAAATAATTGGCTCAGTGGGGTCTTGCTTTATTTCAAGTCAAGTGATTCAAGGGCAACAGATGTTGCAAAGTCAGAATTGCATATGCTTGTACGCAAACTTTTTTTTTTTTTACTTTTTGTACCAGACACTCATTATTTGGATTTGTAATGGAAAGAGGCACGCCGTGGGATGACATGTCGCATTTGGTGTTCCCATGCTCTGATCAAATGATAGCCAGCGTTCTCAGCCATGTCTGCATCTTCTATTCCGCTTGTTCCAGGGTCTGAGATTTTTCTTCTTTTATGCCACATTTTAATGCCTCAAGCTGCATGAAAATGTGGCTGGATGGATTGTCTAAATGCGTCAGCGCATGCTGTTATCAATCCTTATAGATTACAAGAACACGGAATCATGGTGAAGGCAGAGGAACTTTATTTCCTCACGTACGATATCAATTCACCATTTATTGGCAGAATTTTAAACATGTCATGGACATGTTAGGTCTGACCATTCTCAAATCTTCTCGAATGTCAAATCTTCAGTAATATCAAACCCTGTGCATTTTATTTATTTATTTTGCATATTCCCCACTTTGCTTATTGACATTCATATTGAAATTTACATTCTATCAAGTAAAAAAAAAAAGCTTTCTTACATTTATGTGTGTGTGTGTGTGTGTGTGTGTGTGTGTATACACACAATTATAATGACTATTTATAAACAATATTAATTTAAATTCTTTTATTTATATTATTTTATTATATTTCAATTATTTTCTTTTCTTTTTTTTCAGTGGCAGTCGTCACAATTAATGCCCTAGTTAAAGACATGCCAAACCAAATTATGAACAAAATAAAAAATAAATATATAAGTAGATCATTATGTGTGTAAACCAAAGCATAATTTCTGCTGTAACATTTTAGATTTATTTTCATTTTATTTTCATTTTATTTTTTTACCAACAGTAATGCAACCTAATTAAATGTTATGATACAGTTTTTTTTTGTTGTTGTTTTGTTTTTTGTTTTTTTGAAATTCCAAATTCCAGTTGACTCTATGTGCCCCTTGCGTTTGAAAGGGCATTTCTGTTTCAGTCTATGCTTTCGATTAAAATTTGCTGCAGATGTGCCAATTAGCTGGCAGATCTTTGCATTTGCCCGCAGGTCAAACAACAACAAGTCCAGCAAGATTCATCCGGCAATACATTCTGCTGCCGTCCAAGCGGAAAATGAAGGACTTCTTCTGCCGAAGAGAATTCACATCATTAAAGCATTGTACTGTGAAAAAAATTACGGAAAGGTTTGTTCCAGTCAAAAAACATATGACACGCTGTGCCAAGAATCGCATTAATCTAAAGAGGGAAAACAAGCCAAAGTAGGGCCATTTATTACTTTTCAGCAATCCTAATGCTTCTAATTGTCCATTTTAGAGAAAGCCGCAGTAGCTGGAGGTGGCAAGGGGTGTTTTGTTATTCAGGACTTGTTCTTGCAAACGCACATGTTTTGTATGCTGCTATAAGTAAACATATGGTTGTATTTTAAGTGTCCCAGAAGTAAGCATATTAGTGCCTGAGGACATATGAGGATGGCGATCATACACCCAAGATCTCATTACCGATGGCTGCTGTGATATTCCCTTTGGAACGTGCAGAATATGTCCTCAAAGCACTGCCATTTCTTGCATCAGCTCGTGAAATGAATACAAGCCGGTTATTTGCATGTAGAAAACATGCCACAACTGTTTCAGAAATAGGAGTTTAAGTTTCCACACCAACAAAATGGTTCCGTACCATTGCGCCATTCGAGTGCTCATCATGTAAACGAAACTTCTCTCTGACTCTGAGAAATAATAGATCATAGACGTATTGTTATGGCAGTTCATATTCGCCCAGGCCTTGTTTCTATTCCGCCCAAAAAAATCTTGAAAGAGAATCAAGCCGCTCCACGCTTTCAAAGAAACTTTTGGATGTGTCTCGTCTTGTTTCATGCACACAGGGATATGCTAATGAGCTCTGATAGCTGATGTGCAATCGGAGCGTGTGCGCCGACATTTCAGACATACGCTTTCTCCCCTTTGTCTTCGGCTCTGTTAAGATCCTCAGTCATGCAGGTGATCGGTTTGCTTTTCGCATGCAGCCGGGCCTCATAAAACCCAGTGCAGGTCTTTGTTGGTTTTGTTCGAGATTGGTTTTCAACTTCCCTCACAGTAGTTTAGGACTGATTTCTGAAGGCATGTTAGACAACAATCGTCTGAGTTTAGTTTAGCAGCCTCTCATACTCCAGTAAACATGGGAATGTTCTAATGTTTGATGTTCTAATACTAATCTCAGTGTGTTTGCTTCAATATAAGCCATTGCACGTCTGTAACCTGACATATTTTTGAGTGCAACAGGATAGTCAATGAGAAAATAAATGTATTGCAGGAGGCAGTTTTATGTGATGGCAACTGATTGTATCATGAATGGGTGTAACACGCTGGAAGGTTAGAGATTGCTGGAAGGGGTTGAAATCTAAGAGGGATTGGTGATGTCAAGCAAAAAAGAAAATTGTTTCAGAGGCGGAGCATTGCATTTGGAATAATATGCATTGATAAACTGTGCACAATAATTTGAATAACATGCATTAAGAAAGTATACAACATCAACTTTGGGTCGCAATTTAGTTTAGGGACCAATTCTCACTATTAATTAGTTGCTTATTAGCATGCATATGAGCATATTGGCTGTTTATTATGACTTATAAAACAAATATTTATGGCTTATTGACCATATTTTAGATCCACTTAATTGTTCCCCATTAACAACTACCTTACTAACTATTACTATGCAAAAAATAATAATAATAATAATAATAATTAATTGAGTTTATTGAGGCCAAAGTCATAGGTAGTTAATAATTAGTTAATG
Source organism: Spinibarbus caldwelli (assembly GCA_039654775.1). Lineage (NCBI taxonomy): Eukaryota > Metazoa > Chordata > Actinopteri > Cypriniformes > Cyprinidae > Spinibarbus > Spinibarbus caldwelli. The sequence goes on along the minus strand of CM077225.1, from coordinate 4,349,074 downwards.
GAGGGAATTGGTCCCCAAAGTAAGTGTAACCCAATTATGAATTCATTCTGACTTTAAGTTTCCCAACATATTTTATTTTATTTTATTTTATTGTATACTTCTTTAGAAAACTATGTATGTCATTGTGCTTTAAAGAACCCAGACACTAAGAGACGTTTATCCAAAGAGATTGTAATATTGACTACTGTTCAAAAATGTGGGGGCAGTAAAAATATATATTTCTGAAAGAAATTAATACTTTTATTCAGTAAGGATGCATTCAGTTGATCAAAAAGTGACAGTAACGACATTTATAATATCTTTATAATGTAGATTTCTGTTTACAAAATATGCTGTTCTACTGAACTTTCTGTTCATCGAAAATCCTGGGGAAAAAAAAAAAAATGTATCACGGTTTCCACAAAAATATGTGAAAATTCAGCTGTGATCACTGAAATAAATTACATTTTAAAATATATTCAAATAGATAACAGTTATTTTAAATTGTAATATTATTTCACAGTATTACTCTTTTAATGTAGTTTTGATCAAATATAAACAGCCTTAGTGAGCAGAAGAGACTTTAAGAAAGAAAAAATTAAATCAACTCAGAAATAAACTTAACTCGTATAATTAACTCAGAAACTCTTTATAACAGAAAGTGGTTAACATAAATCAGCAATCAATGAAGATTTTAGAGTTAGAGTTAGTATTAAGGCTACAGACTTGAACAACTGATCACAAGTGATAAAGTGAAAAACAAGCACCAGAACGCCATTACTTCCAAATATTAATTACACCACAAACAGAAATTTTTGAGCAGAATGCTAATTATTTTGGTCAGGCTTGTATATTTTAACTGTTTTGCATTTGTCAAATGCTTTGTGTCACATTACTGTATATAATTTAAAACCCTTGTTTTAGTGCAGTGGATGATTGACAGGTGAGTAGGCAGTACTTCACTGTTGTTTTGGAGATATTAGGATGGATTTGCATTTGCACTATGAATATTTGTAAGTGTTCGGCTCCATTTGCATATTTATTTAGAGCTTGGATCACCCATGATGGATGCTAACATCGGTTTTAGGGGCAGAGTTAAGGATAGAATGATTACTTTGTTGTTTAACACGACTGTTGTTCCAGGACCAACAAGGGTGTTGATTATTGGGCACAATTGCATTGAGTTTCAAAGCGTCATTTTCTCAACAGCTGAGACAGAACAGTGTCCTTTGATAGCAACTAAACACTCTGATACATCACTGTCTGTGTTTAGTCTCCTGCACAATAGCATTCGCTTCTGAAAATCTGACTGGAGCCAGAGTTCGCAACGGCCCATTGGTAACTCAATGGCGTGTAAAAACAGAAACAGAATAGTGAGCTGTGAGGTGCCATGCTCGGTTCCCATGGTGAAATACATTTCATACTTTGTAGCACATCATTTCTAGTGATACTGGATTGTGTTTGTTATCTGAGCTCTACTCCATCAACTCACTCGATAGTCTGAGAAATCTTTCGGTATGTGTCTCCATCAGCGTTCACAACAGTTGCAGATGAAGTGATAAGCCAATAGGTGGTTTCATTAAACAGTTGCATCACATTAGCATGCAGCATTTCAGAATAAAAGTCTTCCTCACCCACACATTTAGTAGAAGCTTTGGGACTAAAGACCTTAATGGACATTGTTTATTGACGCTTGGTCATGGCAAATAATGGATAATTGTGTCTTTATTGCATTGTAAATTAGTTGCATGAACATTTTCTGGTGCACACCTAGGAAATTATTTGCTAAATGTGCTTCTATCATAGTTTATGGAATTAAAAATATAGTACATTTCAAAAATTTTGGGGTCAGTAATTTCTTTAGATATTAATACTTTAATAAGGACACATTCAATTGGTCAAAAGTAAAGACTTTTATATTGCTACTTTTTCCCTTTTATTCTAATTTTTCTCTTTTTTTCTTTTATTTTCTTTTCTTCTGTTTTTTTAACTAAATGTTGTTCTTTTGAACTTTCTATTTATCAGTGAATGCTAATATATATATATATATATATATATATATATATATATGTGTGTATGTATATATATATATATATATATATATATATGTGTGTATGTGTATGTATAATGACAAAAATAATAAGAAACATTGCTTCCTGAGAAAATCTGCATTTTAGAATGATCTCTGAAGAATCTTTTGACACTAAAGACTGCAGTAAAGATGATGAAAATTCAGCTTTGATCACACAAATATTTTTTTATTTTTATTTTTTTTTCATTCAAATAGAAAATAGTTATTTTAAATTGTAAAAATATTTTGAAATATTACTATTATATTTCAAAATATATTTCAAAAATTTTCAAAACATTTTCAAAAAACTTTTAACTGTATGTTTGTATATGCAGTCTTAGTTAGCATGAAAGACTTTTTGGCAAAAATATATTTATTTTTATTTATTTATTTTTTATGGAAATTTTATTTGCATTTAGCTATTTCCATCCTGCACTCTTGATGCAATATCCCAGTTTTGCATGAAAATACATGGATAAAACCTGGCTGATAAGTCTTGGGTGTTTTGCGATACATGTGAACAAACTGCTTTCTAACTAGGTGGGCTGGAACAGGTCTACAGAATGCATATTTAAACAAAGTCATAACCTGATTTGCATAATTCCTTAGTTAATCGTACGCTCAACAATGCATACGTCGAATGCAAATAAACAAAGCTATTAGTGCAGTTAATTAGTATTATGCAGAACTATAAATGGCTAAAATCAATTGATTAATTCCATTTTGGTCGTTTTTGCTTTAAACCGTATCAGAATCTACATAAATATGTTATTATGAAGCTACTGCGGTTGACTTTTATAAATGAATATTAGGTCCAGCTTATTGCGAAATCCGACTTTGTGTCCTTTCAGCGTGCGGATGGTCGAATTAAGCATTCACGGGGTAAGGCGTAATCACATTATGCATTACACTGCTGTGATGCTCGAGATTAAAAGTCAAACACTTTCCCAAATTAGAGGCGACAAAAATTTTTAAGCACTTTTCGCTGTCATTGTGCGAACACCTCGGGGAGACACTGATGTGTGCAATATGTTTACCTTGAGCTGACTGCCCCCCTCTTTAATATTCAACAAATCTAATTTGCAAAGCATACAAGATAGCACCTGTTCTACTTGGGTTAGCAGACTGTTGTCACAAATTATAAGCTTTGGAGAAATATATGAACCGAAGCCCTTACAAGGAAAGAACGACTTAGTGCCCTGAAACACTTTAAGAACTCGATGAGACTTTAAGCGTTGGATGATGTACAGGAAGTCTGCCCATGCATTAATATTTAAATGAGTATTACGTCTCTAATCCATTGAATTAAAGTAAAGCCATGCTCGCTAATTAGTCGTATATCCAGAGTATATGGTGTGAATCGTGTTCGGGAAGTTTCTCCCTGTGGCTCACTTTGCAGTTTCCTGTTTCACTTTATTCACTCATCAAAACTTTCTCGGAAGGTTCTTAGACTTTGTAAATCTCCCATGTGTAACACTTCAGGCACGTAGTTAGCTGGGTTCAAACTCTTTTTATACGCACCGCTCATTGTGCAGAATAAGGATCATTTAGATTGGGCATTTGTTGGCTTTTCTTGTATATTCTCACATGCTGTCTTTCATGCTCAGTTGAAATCGTCATTGTTATTTCCATGCAGGTTTCTCAGAGGTTGATTTGGGTGATGCTTTAATTGCCTGCTAATTTTGCATGAAGATGTACCATCCCAGAGGAGTTATTTTGTTGTTGTTGTTGTTGTTTTTGTTTGTTTTTTTGTTTTGTTTTGTTTTTTTTGTTTTTTGTAGCTCGGGAGACTTAATCTAGCTCTGAGTAGTTTTATTTAAGTGTCAACTTTGTCTTTTAGATCATGGCATGAGTAATTAAATGCTACCAAACAAAAGTTTGCGGTTGGATATTTTATTGCAATTTAAAATAACAGTTTTCTGTTGGAATATATTTTGAAATGTAATTTATTTCTGTGATGCAAAGCTAAATTTTCAGCATCATTACTCCAGTCTTCAGTGTCACATGATCCTTCAGAAATCATTCTAATCTAAATGGCAGCTCAAGAAACATTTATTATTATCAATATTGAAAATAAAATGAGTTTAAAAAAACAGTATTTATTTGAAATGTAAATGTTTAACAATGTAAAAGTTTTTACTGTCACTTTTTATTTATATATTCCTAATATATATATATATATATATATATATATATATATATATATATATATATATATATATATATATATACTACCATTCAAAAGTTTTGAATCAGTAAGACTTGTAATGTTTTTTTAAAGAAGCCTCTTATGCTCATCAACACTGCATTTATTTGATCAAAAATACAGAAAAAAAACTCTAATCTTGCAAAATTTTATTACAATATAAAATAATGGTTTCTATTTTAATATACTTTAAAGTATAATTTATTTCTGTGATGCAATGCGGAATTTCCATCAACCATTACTCCAGTCTAAAGTGTGACACGATCCTTCAGAAATCATTCTAATATACTGATTTATTATCAGTGCTGGAAACTGTTGTGCTGCTTAATATTTTTTTGGAACCTGTGATACTTTTTTCAGGATTCTTTGATGAATAAAAAGTTAAAAAGAAGAGCATTTATTTATAATAGATATCTTTTCTAACAATATACACTACCGTTTAAAAGTTTGGGGTCAGTAAATTTTTATTCTTTCTTTTTTTGAAAGAAATTAAACCTTTTATTCAGCAAGGATGTGTTAAATTGATGAAAAGTGATAGCGAAGATTTATATTGTTAGAAAAGATTTATATTTTGAATAAATGCTGTTCTTTTTAACTTTTTATTCATCAAAGAATCTTGAAAAAGTATTGCAGTTTCCAAAAAAATATTTGGCAGCACAACTGTTGCCAACATTTATAATTCTAATAATAAATCAGCATATTAGAATGATTTCTGAAGGATCATGTGACACTTTAGACTGGAGTAATGGCTGATGGACATTCCGCTTTGCATCACAGAAAGAAATTATATTTTAAAGTATATTAAAATAGAAACCATTATTTTATATTGTAATAACATTTTGCAAGATTACAGTTTTTTTTCTGTATTTTTGATCAACACACAAAAACACAACAACACACACACACACACACACACACATATATATATATATATATATATATATATATATTATTTTATTTTTTTCCCAACAAAATGTTTTATATATTAAAATAATATTGTTTTATGTATTTGTGTGGGTTCAATCCAGTGAATTAAATATTCAACAAATAAAAGGAATTTAATCTTATTTGATATTTTCAACTTGATGCATGCAAACCAAAATATAAGGGGTTTTTTTATTTATTAAAAGTCTAGCTTTTGAGCAAATTATGCCACACTGTAGTTAAAAATTAAACACTCAAAACATTACATTTAATATTATTAATAAGATTCCCTTGAAAATCTGCCTAAATGAGTCACATTTTAAAATTTCAGTAAATTAAAATTTAGATGTAATTTTCCATTTAATCTCTTTGCTGTCTAGGTGATAAAGTTCAGACATTTAGCAGATCTTGTTTGTAATTATTCTGTCCTACTGGATCTCATGTATATCACTTTCGGTTATGTTTTGATAGATAGGCATTAATGTATTATGCAGTTTGTATGGTTAAAAAAATAAATAAATAAAACAATAGGAAGCAGAAGAGGCATTATGCAAGCTTCCCACTTATTAGTTCTCAAGAGAGCTTCCCAAATCAAACCATAGTGAGGTGTTTACGAGGCTGAAGCACCTACTGCTGTTGTTCTTGATTACACTGATTGTGTCTAATTGACAGATTTATGTGGCCTGAGTGTCTCTCGTTCAACCTGTCCTCTCATGGCGAGGTCAATTTGTTTATTAGCCGTCTCTCAGCATGCTGGCCAGGGAAATCAACTGGTGTGGGGCTTCACCGCTGAATTCTGTTTGCTGAAAATGAAACCTTGGCTCCAGGTAACCAGAGATGTTTAGACGGCTGCAAACAGAGCAGCTGTTTATGCAAAGAGCTTCACAATTAAAGGTGGGAAATATTTCATGAAAGGAAACACAGTACGATGACATTCATATTGTAGATTTCACGTTTATTTAAGAAATCTGTGTCTTAAAGGATTAGTTCGAGCAAAAATTAAAATTCTGTCATGGTTTACTCAACCTCGTGTAGTTTTTTTTTTTTTTTTTTTTTCTGTGACAATGAATGAGTAAAAAGAGTTCCCCTTTCAGTCGGTCACTCCGAGTCACGTCGGATGACCGACGAAATTGGGATCTCGCCAGAGAGACCAATCCACTTCGAGTGTAACTAAACGAGCCAATGGACATTGGCATGCGATTATTGCATCCAGCTGCCGCTGATCACAGCGTGAGCATAAGAGGCAGCTGATGCACCGCATCAATTATCCTTTCGCTTCGGAGCCGAGCGGTAGTGGTTAAAGCTACTGCTCTCCCTTCCAAGAGAGTGTTCTGCGAGCGAGTGCGGGCGTTACGGCGCGGCAGCGGTGGTCACGGTGTCCGGGAGAGAAAGATCGTCTTCCTGCTGACAGCCACACTAGGAGTGTGCGGTGACCAGCTCCCCTGCGTGCTTCAGCACTAAAAGAGCATTTCTCTGAAAGAGCAATTTCTCTAAAAGAGCAACACGGGTGATCGCGTCTTTTTAAACATGTCTTTTCACCCGTGCGTTTCTGGGTGTGGTCGTTTCCTGGCGCCTCAGGACGGTCACGATCGCTTCCTCACGTGTCTGGGCATTCAGCACGCTGAGGTGGCTTTCGTGGATGGTTCATGTTCTTCTTGCGGGGACATGACCATCTCGGAGTGCGACTCTGCTATGTCAAACATGGCAGAGTCCCTCTGCCTGCCGTGATCCGGCGTGCACACTGGATCCGGTGGAGTCAGAGGTGATTTGAGGATTACGGTGAGGGCTTCCCCAAGTGGAGCTCCTCACCCCTCAAGCACTCCGCAGCCGGTGGAGCTGCCGAAGGAGCGCGCTGGCCATGCGTTTCCTTCGGTGCCCCCTCTGACAACCAGATGTCGATCACTGCATCGGAGGGCGGGCCCTCTCTCTCCGGGGATGACGACCCGGCTGCGTTGCCCCCTTCGGGTGTGGTAGCGTTGTCCGTGCCAGACCCAGAGATGACGGCTATGCTTTCCCGGGCCGCCGAGAATGTCGGGCTCGTGTGGAATCCTAAAAAGCCACCGTGTCCCGATCCTTCGAGGCTGGGCGAGTGGTTCCTCGGTGGGGGTGGCGCTGGTTCTCAGCGCCCCCCTCCGGTGCCATTCTTTCCGGAAGTGCATGAGGAGCTGACAAGATCATGGAGGGCACCTTTCACTGCCCGAAACACATCTTGTAGTTCTTCCGCTCTCACCACCCTCGATGGTGGAGCCGCTTTGGGGTATGCGGGCATCCCCTCGGTGGAACGGTCTGTGGCCATGCAACTGTGTCCAACAGCCGCTTCCACCCTGCAGGGTGATCCGTGTCTCCCCTCACGGGCCTCTAAGTATTCGTCAGGTCTAACTGGCAGTGCTTATAGAGCCTGTGGGGAGGCGGCTTCCGCCCTCCACGCTATGGCGTTGCTGCAGGTCCACCAGGCCAAAGCACTGAAAGACCTGCACGAGGGTGGTCACGACCTGGCGGTTCTACATGAGCTGCATGCTGCGACGGACCTCGCGCTACGAGCGACGAAGGTGACCGCACAGTCTCTGGGTCGTGCGATGTCCAGGAGCGCAATCTCTGGCTGTGTCTCGCTGACATGGAGCAGGAGAAGGTACAGTTCCTGAATGCTCCCGTGTCACAGACCGGCCCTTTCGGCGACGCTGTCGAGAGCTTTGCCCAGCAGTTCTCGGCAGCCCAGAAGCAGACTGAGGCAAACACATCATGCGCCGGAGGAAACCTGCTGCTTCCACTCCGGCTGCAGCCACTCAGCCTGCTCGTCGCCGTGGGCGCCCCCCTGCGGCCGCCCCTGCTCCCGCGCAGCCGCAGCAGCCTTTCACCAGGCAGCGTCGTGGAGCCGGTCGCAGGCAGGACGCCCAGCCCGTCCAGGCCCCCGCCAAACCTGGCGGCAAGCGCAAGTGCAAGAGGCCCTGGGACGGTCGACCCAGAGATGGAGGAGACTGCTCATCGGGAGATGGTGACTGCACCACTCCCTCCCCCGGAGGAGGGCCGGGTGGAGTATCTTTTGTTCATTTTGTTCCGCCGCTGGCCCAGCAGCCAGCGGTACCCAAAACATCAGTAAAGAGCGGTCTCCTCAATCTCCGGGTCTCAAGAGGAGGAGAGTGGTGATCCGTGCATCACAGGATCGCTTCCCTCCTCCTCTCTCGCCAGCAGGCAGCGGGTGGTTGCCCAAGAGCACCCCTCCTGCCCATTCGTGGAACCAGGTAAGGGCAGTAGCACTCCAGTCCCCGCTTCAAGTCGTCAAACGCCGGGCTGTCACAAGCCTCAAGCCGGGTTCCTGTGTCTCCTCCCACACGAGGAGAAATCAGGTGAGTGCTACACTACACACCCAGACCCCGCCCCCTGCCGTCACAAGCCAGGCCGTCACAGGCCCTGGGGCCGGTCCCTGTGTTCCACCTCGCTGCCCCACCGCGGGCATGTCGGTGGGCCCGTTGGCCCCGCTGGTGCGGTCTCTCGGAGCCTGGTTAGCGCTCCCCAGCCCGTCCCGGTGGCTCCTGCGGACCATCAGACTCGGCTATGCGATTCAGTTCGCCCGGCGTCCCCCCAAGTTCAGGGGCATCCGGTTCACTTCAGTCAAAGCCGTCGATGCCCCTGTCTTGCTCGCGGAGATTGCAGTCCTACTGGCGAAGGATGCAATAGAGCCGGTCCCTCCAGCCGATATGAGGTCGGGGTTTTACAGCCCTTACTTCATTGTGCCCAAGAAAAGCGGTGGGTTACGACCGATCTTGGATCTGCGAGTTTTGAACCGTGCACTTCACAAGATGCCGTTCAAGATGTTGACGCAGAAACGCATTTTTGGATGCGTCCGTCCCCTAGATTGGTTTGCAGCAATCGACCTGAAGGACGCGTACTTTCATGTTTCGATTCTCCCGCGACACAGGCCATTCCTGCGATTCGCGTTCGACGGTCGGGCATATCAGTACAAGGTCCTGCCCTTCGGGCTGTCCCTTTTCGCCTCGTGTCTTCACCAAAGTCGCAGAGGCGGCCCCTTGTTCCCCTGAGAGAACGGGGTGTGCGCATTCTCAACTACCTCTACGACTGGCTCATACTTGCACAGTCTCGAGAGCTGTTGTGCGCACACAGGGACCTGGTGCTCAGGCACCTCAGCCAGTTGGGCCTTCGGGTCAATTGGGAAAAGAGCAACTCGTGCCAGTGCAGAGGATCTCTTTTCTCGGCATGGAGTTGGATTCGGTCAACCAGACAGCACGCCTCACCCAGGAACGTGCTCAGTCAGTGCTGAACTGCCTCAAGACTTTATCAGGCAGGACAGCGGTCCCACTGAAACTCTTTCAGAGGCTCCTGGGGCATATGGCTGCAGCTGCGGCCATAGTTCCGCTCGGTCTGCTCCATATGAGACCGCTTCAGCACTGGCTCCATGGTCGAATTCCGAGGTGGGCGTGGAAACGCGGTACTCACCGGGTTCAGATTACACCGGCCTGCCGCAAGACCTTCAGCCCGTGGTCAGATCCTTCGTTCCTTCGGGCAGGAGTGCCCCTGGAGCAGGTATCCAGGCATGCTGTGGTATTCACGGATGCCTCGGCCACCGGCTGGGGTGCCACGTGCAACGGGCACGCAGTATCAGGGGTTTGGACGGGCCCCCTTCTGCGTTGGCATATCAATTGCCTCGAGTTGCTGGCAGTACGCCTTGCCCTGTGCCGCCTCAGAGGGCGCCTTCGGGGCAGGGACGTTCTGGTCCGTACGGACAACACTGCGACCGTTGCCTATATCAACCGGCAAGGCGGTTTGCGCTCCCGTCGCATGTCGCAACTCGCCCGCCACCTCCTCCTCTGGAGTCAGAAGCATCTGAGGTCCCTTCGTGCCATCCACATCCCAGGAGTGTTCAATCAGGCGGCCGACGAGCTGTCTCGAGCGGCACTTCCTGGGGAGTGGAGACTCCATCCCCAGGCGGTCCAGCTGATTTGGAGTCGGTTCGGAGTTGCTCAGGTAGACCTGTTTGCATCTCCAGAAACCACCCACTGCCAGTGGTTCTACTCCCTGTCCGAGGCAACGCTCGGCACGGATGCACTGGCACACAGCTGGCCCCAGGGCTTGCGCAAGTATGCGTTTCCCCCAGTGAGCCTGCTAGCACAGACATTGTGCAAGATCAGGGAGGACGAGGAGCAGGTCCTGTTAGTGGCTCCATATTGGCCCAACAGGACCTGGTTCCCGGAACTCATGCTCCTCGCGACAGCCCCTCCCTGGCCGATTCCTCTGAGGAAGGATCTGCTTTCTCAGAGACGGGGCACCCTCTGGCACCCGCGTCCAGACTTGTGGAAACTTCATGTGTGGTCCCTGGACGGGACGCGGAGGTTCTAGGTGACCTGCCCCAGGAGGTAGCGCTCACTATCGCTTCAGCACGAGCACCGTCCACAAGACGGGCCTATGCGCTGAAGTGGAACCTGTTCGTCGAATGGTGTTCCTCTTACCAGGAGGACCCCCGGAGATGTTCGATCAGAGCTGTGCTTTCCTTTTTGCAACAAGGGTTGGAGCGTAGGCTGTCCCCCTCCACCCTTAAGGTATATGTTGCTGCTATTTCTGCCCACCACGACCCCATAGAGGGGAGGTCGGTGGGGAAGCACGATCTGGTCGTCAGGTTTCTTAGGGGGGCCAGGAGGTTAAATCCTCCGAGGCCTCCCTCCCTTCCCTCTTGGGATTTGGCTTTGGTGCTAAGAGCCCTACAAACTGCCCCTTTTGAGCCATTGCAGTCAGTCGAGTTGAAGTTTCTTTCTATGAAAACCCTACTCCTGACTGCATTGGCCTCAATCAAGAGGGTGGGGGACCTGCAGGCATTTTCGGTCGACGAGTCGTGCCTTGAGTTTGGGCCGGCTGACTCCAGTGCAACACTGAGGCCCCGGCCCGGCTATGTGCCCAAGGTTCCTACCACGCCCTTCAGGGACCAGGTAGTGAGCCTGCAAGCGCTGCCCCTGGAGGAGGCAGACCCAGCCCTAGCTTTGCTCTGTCCTGTACGCGCACTGCGTCAGTACGTGGATAGAACTCAGAGCTTCAGGACCTCAGAACAGCTCTTTGTCTGTTACGGAGGACAGCAGAAGGGGAAGGCTGTCTCCAAGCAGAGGATGGCCCACTGGATAGTGGATGCCATCACCTTGGCCTACGAAGCACAAGGTGTGCCCTGCCCGCTCAGGTTGCGTGCTCACTCCACTAGGGGTGTCGCATCGTCCTGGGCGCTGGCTCGTGGTGCCTCGCTAACAGACATCTGTAGAGCTGCGGGTTGGGCGACTCCCAACACGTTCGCTAGGTTTTATAGCCTACGTGTCGAACCGGTTTCCTCCTGTGTTCTCACCTCAAACGGGTAGTGGCACTGAGAGGGCCGGCTCAGAGTCGGCTTGCGGCGTCCTTACGCCTAATTCTCCAGAGAGTTCCTTAACCAGGCAAACCCTGTTGAGTCCTCCAGCACTCCGGCGTCCGGACGCGGCGGGGCGTCCGGCGCCAGGCCTTCAGCCAATGAATTCTTGAAATCTGGTGCGAGGCTAGTGCCCATATGAGAGACCCTGTTGGGATCCCATATGTGTATTCCACGGTATTCTTATTAGAGCCATGTTTCCCCTGGCGGACCACGTTCTGCTATCTCTAAAGATGCAGCCTGAGCCATCTCAGAGACTTCCATGTGCAATAGGGCCCTTCGGGGTTACTTCACATGTTTGAATGTCACTTAACCCCCTCTGGGAGGAGGTGACTCCGCAGTGTGCCTCTTCCAAGTGGAAGGGCACGCTTCCCAGTGTTATCCTAGTCCTACTGTTTGGGTTGCTCAAGGAACACCAGTAGTTGACCTTCTCTGTGTAGAGCCCGGTCCTATTGTCTGCCTTATAGGAAGGGTCAGGAGCCCTACACAGGGCACTGGAAGGGGCAGCTCCTGTGGCGCTTTGGTAGGGATCCCAATTTCGTCGGTCATCCAACGTGACTCGGAGTGACCGACTGAAAGGGGAACGTCTCGGTTACGTATGTAACCCTCGTTCCCTGAAGGAGGGAACGGAGACGTCACGTCCCGTTGCCACAGTCGCTGTACCACCGCTGAGCTGCCGGGTCGCCGGCTCGGCTCCTCAGCGAAAACATAATTGATGCGGTGCATCAGCTGCCTCTTATGCTCACGCTGTGATCAGCGGCAGCTGGATGCAATAATCGCATGCCAATGTCCATTGGCTCGTTTAGTTACACTCGAAGTGGATTGGTCTCTCTGGCGAGATCCCAATTTCGTCGGTCATCCGACGTGACGTCTCCGTTCCCTCCTTCAGGGAACGAGGGTTACATACGTAACCGAGACGTTTTAAATAAGTAATGTAATATGATATTTGAGTTCTGATTACACAGAAAATATTAATATTATAAAACAGATCATTCTGATTCATTCCAAGCTGTTTCATTAGAATTTTAATAGATTTTTTTAGATTTTAATAGAATGAATTTTAATGATGTATGCTTCTAAGTGACCTGAAGCCATAAGGTAAGAGATTTGAGTGCTGATTTACAGAAAATAAGGTAATACTAAAATAACATGTGCACTCACCTTACTATACAGTCATGGCCAAAAATGTCGGCACCCTTGATAAATCTGATCAAAGAAGGCTGTGAAAATTAATCTGCATTGTTAATTATTTTGATATTTTATTTAAAACAGTTAAAATCTAACCTTTCATTGGATAATACAAATTTAAAATGGGGGGAAATATCATTATGAAATAAATATTTTTCTCAAATGGACACAATTATTGGCACCCCTAGAAATTCTTATGAGTAAAATATCTCTGAAGTATATTCCCATTTATATTGACAATTTTGAGGACTCCAGGTTGATTATGAACATGAAATTATCCAGCCATGGCTTCCTGTTTAACAGAAGTATAAATAGGAGGGAAAGCAAAGCCCAAATTCCTTTAATCATCCATCACAATCAGAAACACCAAAGAATATATTTCTGATGTGCAGCAAAAGATAATTGAGCTTCACAAATTAGTGAAGTGGCTTTAAGAAAAGAGCTAGAGCAGTGAAAATTCCCATTTCCATCATCAGGGCAATAATTAAGAATTTCCAATCAACATAAAATGTTGCTAAACTGCCTGGAAGAGGACGTGTGTCTATATCGTCCTAATGCACGGTGAGAAGGAGAGTTTGAGTGACTAAAGACTCTCTGGGGACCAAAGCTGGAGAATTGCAGAAAATAGTTGAGTCTCGGGATCAGAAAACCTTAAAAAAAAAAAATAGTCAAACAGCACCTACATCACCACATGTTGTTTGGGAGGGTTTCATGAAAAATTATCCTAGCTCATCCAAAAACAAACTCCAGCATATTCAGTTATCAGACACAACTGGAACTTCAAATGGGACTGGCTTCTATGGTCAGATGAAACTAAAAAAATGAGCTTTTTAGCAGCAAACACTCAAGATGGGTTTGGTGAACACAGGGATAAAAAGTACCCCATGTGTACAATGAAATATACTGCTGTATTTTTGATGTTGTGGGCCTATATTTCTGCTGGAGGTCCTGGACATCTTGTTTAGACACATGGCATCATGGATTCTATCAAATACCAACAGATAAAAAATCAATAAGTGACTGACTCTGTTAGAAATCTTATAATGGGCCATGTTTGGATCTTCCAACCGTACAATAATCCAAACACAAACCTCAAAAACAACACAAAAATGGGTCACTGAGCACAAAACCAAGCTTCTGCTGGGTCTGGAGTGATTCTGGATGAAGGAATGGTCTCTGATCTCTTGTCAGGTGTTCTCTAACCTCATCAGGCATTATAGGAGAAAATTTAGAGCTGTTAAACTGGCAAATGGAGGTTTCAAAAAGTATTGAATAAAAGGGTGCCGTTAATTGTGGCCAATGTGTATTAGAGAAAAACATTTATTTCATAATGATATTTCCCCCCATTTTAAATTCTTATCATCCAATGAAAGGTTAGATTTTTGTGAATTTTTTTTAAATAAAAGATCGAAAGGATTAACAATGCAGATTAATTTTCACAGCCTTCTTTGATCATATTTACCAAGGGTGCTGATATTTTTGGCCATGACTATATATATATATATATATATATATATATATATATATATATTAATCTAATAAGATTATTGGGAGTAACAGAAAAAAAATACTCAAAAAAAAAAATATAAAGAATGTATACGAGAATATAAAAGATACTGTAAATGTGCCTAATTACCATGAATACAATATTGTATTGCAATACAGTGTGATATTTTTGATACAAAATATTGTTTCTTATTTTTTCTTTTGTTTTGACGGGTAACATCACCCAAACATGTTTTCATGATTTTTAATCATTTTGTAGAGAAAATGTACTCACCCCCAGGCCATCCAAAATGTAGATGAGTTTGTTTCTTCATCAGATTTGGAGAAATGTTGCATTCTATCACTTGCTCATCAATGCATCCTCTGCAGTGAATGGGTGCCGTCAGAATGAGAGTCCAAACAGCTGATAAAAAACATCACAATAATCCACAAGTAATCCACACCACTCCAGTCCATCAGTTAATGTCTTGTGAAGTGAAATCTGCATGTTTGTATAAACAAATCCTTCATTAAGATATTTTTAACTGTTTTGCTGTAAATTTTGACATACACTTCTGGCCAAATTCTGTTCATAATCCATAATAACGCTTCCTCAAGTGAAAAAGTCCATCTCCTGTTGTCCTCTCACATCAAAATCCAAACAAATATTTATTCAGAACTGTTTTTGCTTGTAAATGGTGCTTGACCTGTACATATCTCTGTCCTTTTTCACTGAAGAAAGCAATATTATAAATAGAGAACTCTTATTTTGGCCAGAAGCAACGGTTTGAAGTTAAAAACGCCTTAATGATGGATTTGTTTCTTACAAACACACAGATTTTGGCTTCATAAGGCATTAATTGATGGACTGGAGTGGTGTGGATTACTTGTGGATTATTGTGATGTTTTTATCAGCTGTTTGGACTCTCATTCTGACGGCACCCATTCACTGCAGAGGATTCAATGGTGAGCAAGTGATGTAATGCTACATTTCTCCAAATCTGTTCTGATGAAGAAACAAACTCATTTACTTCTCGGATTGTCTGAGGGTGAGGAAATTTCAGCAAATTAAATTTTTGGGTGAACTAAACTGCCCTATATAAGTAAACCTGACTTGACTTTCTCCTGTTCAGCACAGACATCTGTGTATTTTATCATGCAGTTCAGTGTTCAATGAAGTGTACGACATGCAGTCTTCCTGTCTGCAACGTGCTTCCTCATCCTGCTGTTAAGTGCTGCATTATGTCTTGAGCGTCCTTGCACTGTCCTGATCGTTTCTAATGTTATAGAAACCTGTCTGTATTGATCGGGTGTTTATTCTTGTGCTGTCACAACTGGTGCCTCTGTGTTGTCCTTTGTGAATCGCCTGTACAGTTTCCCAATGTCAGGCACATCTGCGATCTGGCTGTAGCACCTCCCATGGCTTGTCTTGAGCCTCCTTCCATCTTCCGGATGTACTGAAGTGGAATTGTCAGTGGATTGTGAGGTCTTCCTATCGCCAGCTTCCGTTTACTGTCTTGGCCAGTTTTGCTGGCTGTTGGAAATCTGATCAGTAGTTAGCCAGAGTCCAGAATTAATTTTGCCAAGTGCCTAATGTGGATAAAATTGACTTTGGCAAGTAGATAAAACAGTTGGCTAGTAAGAATTGCATAACATGGGCTCTTTCGTTGATATTTAAAATGGAAAAAAGGAGTTACAAAAGAAGAAGAAATTAATACTTTTAATGCAAGGATGCATTAAATTGATCAAAAGTGACAGTAAAGCCATTTATAATGTTACAAAAGATTTCTATTTCAAATAAATGCTGTTCTTTTGAACTTTCTATTCATCATAGAATCCCGAAAAATAAAATGTATCATGGTTTCTACAAAAATATGAAGCAGCACAACTGTTTTCAACATTGATAATAATAAGAAATGTTTCTTAAGGAGGAAATCAGCATATTACAATCATTTCTGAAGGATCATGTGACACTGAAGACTGGATTAATGATGCTAAAAATGCAGCCTTGCATCACAGGAATAAATTATATTTTAAAATATGATACAATAAAAAGCAGACGTTTTAGATTGTAATAATGTTAAAATATTTCAGATTTTTTTACTGTATTTTTAGTCTACTTTTTACTGCTGCTTTATGATTATAAGAGCCTTCTTTCAAATATAAAAACATAGATAGACAGACAGACAGACAGACAGACAGACAGACAGAAAGACAGATAGACAGATAGACAGATAGATAGATAGATAGATAGATAGATAGCCTGCTTTTTGTTCTTGATACTTATAATAAATTAATTTCCATCTGCTCGTGTGAAGCTGTGCTTATAAGTTTGTTATTTATATATCAATTATTGAGCTCAGTGGTTTTCAGCTGGTTTTGCTTCAAAACCCAGATTTTAGAAAATATCCTTAAAATCAAACATTAAAGTTCATTAATATTACCATGACTTGCATAAGCCCAGAACATGACATATGAGTGAACTGGAAAATTAAGAATTATGCAAATGCAAAACCAGCAGGACTGTGATGGATGTTTTTTGATCATTTGCTGTGATCTGTTCAGATCCTGTTGGCTTGTCTTTGTAGTTTGAGTGTTTGCTCTTGAATTTGCTCTTGACAGCACAAAACACATTGTAGTCGGCACAAACCCAGGTTTATCCTTGCTGCAGATGAACCAGTATATATAAAGTAGTCTGGATTGTATTTACTTTTGACTTTTAGTAGTTTTGTTTATTGTTTGTGATGATAGATTTTGTGTTTTAGTACCATAAAGTTTGATTATGTGCACAAAAAAACTGACATAGTCAATTTTCAAATGTGTGTATACACACACACACACACATACCCTTTGGCAAATGAATGCAAATTCCTAAATGTGAGATTGAAATGGATAGACTATGTAATTTAGTAAATGGCCATATGCATGTTTCTCACATGGGTTTAATCAACAGTTAAGGTTCAGTTTGAGCCTCTGGCACTTAAAAATTGAACACTGAAATCAGAGTATGTTTCTTAATTAAGGCCCGTCCAGTATCTTGTACTGAAGTGAACCCAAATGCACTTAATGTATGTTTTATACACTCCCCACAACACACTGGATATTTAAATGTTTATTGTCTTGAAATAATCATGTTTGTGTCTGATCATTGTACTAGAAACCTCATCTGACTTGTACTCTTGGATGGAATGACCTGTTGAATATTCATGAGTTCTGCTCCTCTATTGAGTACCGGGGGAGGAGTTAAATTTTGCATGTACATTATAGAAGTTTCATGCAACCTTACTTTACATGCAGCCATTATTTTTTAAAGCAGTCAGTGCAATATCATCTCATGAAATCCAAAACAGCACTCAAAAATAATTTTCCTAATCAGTCTTATCTAAACATCCAACAAGCTAAATTTCTTAAGAATCAATAAGTGATTACTGATAGTTTACAGAGTTTATTGTTCTTATGCTATTGGATTCTTTCTTAAAAGATGAAAACAAATATTTTGCCATGGTGTTAGATAGGTGCCAAATGCTTTTTTAGTATCATTGAGATACTGTTATAATTATAACACTCTGAATATTTTATATTTATATTTAACATTAGTTTTTTATTTTTATTGTTTATATTTTCTTTTTTAATTTTAGTTTCAGCATTTTTGTTGTGTTTTGTCATTTTTATTTTATTTATTTTTTAAGTCTATATAGTTTTTTATTCAGTTGTATTTTATTTTTATTTTTGTATTTATTTATTTTTTTTTAAGTACATAAAGTTAAACAAAAAGAAAATGAAAAATGTTGACTTGGTAACTAGCAGAAATAAAACAACAAAAATGTTATTTATGGTTTTAGTTTTAGTTAACTGTAACAACCCTGAAGTATTTTCTTTTACTTACTTTTTACTCACTTTTTGCTTCTCACATGTATATTGCATTATGAATATTACGATCACAGGCTTGACAGTAGGGAATCACCTGAAACAGTGTAAATGTTGCATTGCAGTGACGTTTAGATGATTCCCTTTAATGGGACATGTATATAATGAATGAATTGAGCA
This sequence comes from Spinibarbus caldwelli, assembly GCA_039654775.1. Lineage (NCBI taxonomy): Eukaryota > Metazoa > Chordata > Actinopteri > Cypriniformes > Cyprinidae > Spinibarbus > Spinibarbus caldwelli. The sequence continues at coordinate 4,330,777 of CM077225.1, read as the reverse complement.
GGTTAATTTATAGTTATGTGAGTGTGGCATTTTGTGAGCCTCTAGTCTCTTCACATGCAGTAAACTAGCAGCACAGGCGGACTGGAGCTCTTCACACACCAGCTGATGAAATTAAGTTCACTGGTGCACATAAGAATTCTGCCTGCATGGATCAGGAATTCCATGAAATAGCAGTCCCGGCGGACCCCTGTGTTTGGGCTGACACGAGGAGACCGATCTGTTCTCTGAGAGAGTCAAAGAGCAAAGCACTAGAGTTCCATGTCTGCCTTTCGCTGTCTTTAGGGATGTATTGATTCAGGGACGATTGGCAGAATAATGGTGAATTATTTATAACTCTCCTGGGAATTCTGTTAAAGTAGAAGTCTTCCCACAGTGTGATACCTGATAGTATGTGAAATCAAATTAGATATCATTTCTGTAAAAGTATATGTAATTATGTGTTTTTTTTTTTCATTCATTCATTCATTCATTCATTTATTGTAAATAAATAAATGGAGCACAATTTTGACAAGGGAGTAAATATACCTAATTGACATTTTCGTTAATAATTTAGCATTTACTTTAATATGATAGATTATATATTATTATTTTTTATTTTTTTTAAGATGAAATACATCTTATTTTACAGTGTCATAGCCATTAGAAGAGTTCACAAAACAGTGCTAATCTGATAAACATTACGAATCATTTCTGAGACCTGTATTATCTCCCTAACATGTCTCTGTGCTCCGGGTCTCTGCATTCATTCTGAACTTGATGCACCATTAGCCAGACTTCTGTCAGGCTCTGCACTTAAATACTTTCTCCAACATAATCTAGAGACTGGGCAAAAATTAATATGAGACTTTGAGAATTTGGCAGGTTAGTTATGCATGCGCAAATAGTGAATAATGCATGAGGAAAGTGTTGAGAGCTAAAATTCAGCCCCCCAAATTTGTTAAATAAAATAAATGTTACTAAAAAAAATAAATAAATCAATCATTTTCTCTCACAGATCTGCAGCGCGAGAGATATTAAACTTATTTACATTAATACACAATGACAACATAATTGATTATGTGGCATTTTATTCACTTTGCAGTGCTTGCCCGAAACAGTGGATGCATTTAGCAGCTTCATGATCATACATAATTCATAACGTAATTACGTAAGTAATACATTTTCTTATTTTTAATCATTTACAGTTGATGAGGGCTTAATAAAATAATCACATTTTGCATTCACACTATAGTTTTCTTCAGTATAATTGAGGCCACAAACATGCAATCTAATTGAACAGTAAGTAATGGCCTGGGAAACACGTGATGTTCTCCCGTTGTCTGTGCTTGTACGTGCACTTGTACATGACACTTAAAAGGGTTCTCTGCATCAAAATAAAGCAGAAAATGATGACACATTAGAGTGCAAAATGTAAAAGGTCAATTACCTCAAGGGTGAAACTAAACAGAGCTATTGAATATAGTTCCTGGAATTAGAAATGACTCTTTATTCAATGATCAGTGTACTCATCTCTGAAATTACATTCATTTTGTTTCCTGGTATAGAATAATTGCACTGCGTTTTTTTTTGTTTTTTTTTTTGTTTTTTTTTGTTATTGTAATGTTGTTTTTATTGTTTTGTTTTTAGCAGGAATTCAAAACTGACACAATTTACTCTCTTAATACATGTTCCTGGTGTTATTGTTCAGAATTCAGCAGTGCACATCAAAGATTTTGTGTAAAACAACTGAAATGAGTCAAAATTGTGGTTCCTACTGTATTGTTCTTGTTGGGTTTAGTATGAACTCCATATAGCATGATCTAGTGGCCCTGAGACAAAGCTTCACTTCATCTGACCTGACAGCATATTTCAACTAAATACAGCAGATAGATATACTCACATGAGAGCTCTTGAAATCTCAAGATATTTAAACAGACTCTTATTCGACTTGCAGCCGTTGTGGGTTTGTTATAATCCTCGAGCATATGGTGTGTAATGTGATGTAGGGTCATTCTGCACACGCTGAAGTTCTCCGTCAGTATCTGGATCAACTCTTCAAAGCCGGAAGGTCTCCCTTCACCTCAGCAGGGAGGCATCCATCCGAATGATCCTCATTTTGCATGCCTATCATCTTTGAATGAGCGCAATGTGAACATTAATTGCCCACATCAACATTGATTAAGTTCCACAACATCGCTCTCAGCACTTGACTTCACATTAAAGCTTGGCGGGCGAATGGCAAGTGTAGTGTCCGATACTCAGTGCACGTAGACGTAGAGATCCTTACGTGAATTAAAAGTCATCCAGAAAAAGATTGGCCAGGGATTGTTTGTCCCAATTGTTGAATTAAAGCCCTGATTGTGCATTTGATGGATAGGAGTGTATAGGATGTGTTTGGAAAGAGTCAGATCAACTTGGAATTAAGCAGAAATTGGACTGGATTGGTGAACGACTGCAAATGGCTGAAGAAAACTGCAGATTTCAAAGACCTACATCTGTCTTAATCCATTTAATCTCCAAATTAAACACACTTCTGGCCTTGAGTTCAAACAAATATTACCTTAACTAAGGGAGGAGTGTGAGGCTTGATCTTTAATACATTAAAGACACTGTGACTTCTTTGAAAAGTTCAAAGGTCCATCCAACATTAGGCCTAGAAAGAACATAAGAGGAGGACGATGGGATATTACCGTTCGCGTTTCGAGGATTTTTCAAAGAGGGGCCGAAAAGCAAAAAGAGGGGCAAAAATTAATATTTCATTTGAATATGACTATGTTTTTCTTTGGCAGTGGATTCAAGACCTCAAGAAATATGACTTTTGAAAAGGTCTTTTCAAGCAATTTACGTCAAGGTTGACAAATGTAAACTTCAAAAAATAAAATGAAGTTAAGAAATAAAAACATTCCTAATTTGATTATTTTCATCAAGGTTTACAGTTTTACAATGAATGAAGTGTCCAATATAATAAAATTACATTCAAATTTAAAACCGATTATTTGACTTCTAAAGTTTCAGTAGATTTAAAAATGGTATATTTTATGTTATATATCTATATTTATGTTTATATAGCCTTGTTTAGTTTGAATACTTTTATAGGCCTATAGACTGCTGCAGTGATGTATTTCGCATAAGTTTGCATCACTCTGATTCGCTTGACAAAAATTGATTGATTTTTCAATTAGATTCTGGATTATTGCAGAAAATAAGCTGCGTTGATGAACTAAAGTTTATGATTACTACATGTTTTGTTCATCATGACAATTTTTATGAAGCCTAAATACAGTTTCCAGAAGTATAAGCTAAATGTAGGCTATAAACAAACTACACCACAAACACATGACCTAAATGTCACCACCACTAAGGGGGTGTTTACACAACACCATTTTCAACTAAAAATATAAAAGATTTTATGCATTTTGACCATTCATTTACACGATAACGGTATTTTGGGGGCCTGAAAATGAAAACTTTTGAAAGCAGGTACAGACATACATAATACAACATTTTTATTTTTATTTTCGTGGATCTGTGAGGACAGTGATTATTTTGAAAACATTGTGCTCTGTATGCAAAAGTTTTCAGAAATGCAAAGGAAAAACTTTTTCAATTTTTTGTAGAAGCACTGTCATGTAAACATACCCTAAAACTTCGGTCTTTTATTTAAAAGCTTTTTCAGTGAAAGTTTGAGTTGGAATAGTTTGCGAGAGTGTGATTATAAACACAGTGAGGCTGTGAAAGCTACTAGTGAGTAGATGAGTTTATTTTTTTGGCGTGATGACGTTTAATGTCCCTGAAACACTCTGTAGTCCCATTTAGCCACTTGTTTACAACTGCCTTTTTCAAAACAATTGAAAGCTTTAAGCTTTATTACTGATGTATTTTATATCGCAGACTAAAACATAAAAATATTTTGAGTTTGTGTTAACAACACAGACCTTATTTGAACCAAAAACCAGTTGAAGAAAACCACTGAAGAGCTAAAATGCTAACCCGTTTTTGGGTTTTGGTCTAAATATACATCATCCCTGCAGCACTTTTTACAGCATTGTCTCTTGTGTGGCTTCCATGCATTTTATTTCCTTTAAAGCCAGTTTTTTAGACTAAAATCTTTTTAGTGCTCTTTAGGAACTGACCTTTTGTGTAAAAGCTTCAAGGAGCAACTTTTTTTATTTTTTTATTTTATTTTATTTTTTTTTTTAACCTGGCTTTCAGTATGGAGTAAAAAGTTTATTTGAACACCCAATTTGAAAAGCACAGCATAAAACTGGCCTGTGAGGAAATATATCCACTCAGCTCTAACTAGTTGGTTGTCCCATGTTGTCCGTCCTGTCTAAACTAGTCCATCTGGTGCAATTTAGCTGAGTAGTGCAGTTTCATTTCACTTTTTTATGTGTTTAGCTTCTCATAGACTCATGATTTGTGGTATTATTAAAGTCGGTTGCACAAGCTGGGTGATTTTGCCACCAAATGTTAGTACTTAGGGATTTGGACGAACCCCAACCCTAAATATGCATGGTGCAGTGATGTTTGCATGAGCAACGAGACTGATTGAGAGCCATGCACAAAGAAGTGACCTGTTTTAAGTTTCATCACAAATGCTTAGCCGTAAACGCACAGTTTGACTATGAATATGGCTGTACGAAGAGATTAGTTCTCGTAGAGTAAATTAGCTTTATACTGAAGTTGATAAGTCTTGCAGAAAAGCTGCTAACGGCTTTGGTGTGTGGTGTACCATTGGAGGATTTGAAGAAAGCAGCCATCCTTTTGTTTGGCCTCCTTTCAATACTTGACCCAAGAAATCCCGAGCTTTCTCCGGGTCTTAATCACAAAGCCTGCGCTAACCCTTGGCATGTTATCCAGAAAAAGCCAATCTCTTTACGCTGGGAACACTTTCCTCCTATGAACAGCTCAAGCTGGCTCAGCATAAAGTGACATTTTGGCTATTTTTCCAGTTTGGAGGTCTCAGACTTCCCTATTTCTGTAATAGTTCTATTTGTCGGCTAAAAGAGGTGGTATCCCGCTTTTTTCACCGGCTGAGACACGCATGCCGGGGTATAAAATACATATAATTTTCACCCCCAAAACCACTTTGCTGTTTTGGAGGACAGCTGAACGTGAATCATTTATGGGATAGTGGTTAAATCAAATCATTTTAGACAACCTCACCACTCCAGAATGCGTTTTCCACACTTTTCTTTCCAGGCCAGATAAACGAGTGGGAATTTGAGGGAGACATGGAGAGCGCGAGCACTAGTATCTGTTGTGCTGTGATAGGATCATGGTCAAAAGTGATGCATATTAATGGCAAACAATGTGAAACGAATGAATATCTAAAATATGCTGATCGGAATATCTGGGCAGCATCCGAAGGAAAGACTCGTTTTCATGCATAATTCAGCGACGGTGTGCAGGAAAAACACATTTATGTAAATCCAAAGTGAGATAATATGGCAAAAGCAAATGCTAATTCACCTTCCGACAATATATCTGTGGAAATGATGAGGTGCCCGGCGTTTTGCCATGAGTTGTCAAAGAGTCTCAAAAAGAAATGAATCGGAAAAGTAAGCATATGAGGGAGGGGGAGTGCTGTGAATTCAGATGGCGTACGAGGTCAAGGCACGTTCCCTATCAGGGTTGGAAAATTAGGATGCTGCCGGTGTTTCGAATCCATTGGATTCCGCTTGATGATTGCGGGAATTCTGTATGGAATCCCGTAAAGGCTTATAGGGTCGAGCGTGAACGATGCATAAAATGACAGGTTAATTTGAACTCGTCAATGAAGTGCTCATAAGCACAGCGGACAACACAACAGGCCGTAAATTGCTCTGACATGATCAAATTAGGTGTGCTTGATTGATTGATGCATGTAAAATTGGTTTCTATTATTACTGAATTCAGCCATTATAAACAGGTGATATAATGGAGTCACCATATGATCATGATAAAAATAAATAAATGGATAAATGGAGTAGGGATAGTGTTTTTGTTCTGATTTGTTGCATGAGCTGTGGATGACCTTGTTCAGGTCCGGTCTGGTGTGATTTTGGTTTTGTTTTAAGGTAAGACACTGTAGGCAAAACTAATGTTTGTTGTTTTTGTTTTTTTTTTCATACATTGGTTAGTTTTGAGATTTTAGGCTATTTTGGTTCCATAACATATCTTCTTTCAGACTAGTGGAAAGAAACCATCCAAAATACACATTTAAGTGTTTATTTTATTGCACTTTATCTGTATGTGCCTGTAGATTTCAATTACAGTTGTTCTCTCAAAATCTTTCTTCTTTTCTCCTGAGTTTTTACAGAGCAGATAACATTCACCTGATTTATATACTGTAACATTTTTTCTTAAAAACATAGTGAAAATGTAGTTTTTCTGGCTGTTCACAGTATTTTCTGATTTATGGAGTGATACAAAGATGAATCCAAAATCCCCTCTGTAAAAACCTTCGTCTTATATGAAACAAGATTTTTGCACCTGGTTTTATGCAATATTCAGATATTCTTAATATTTCAATATTCTGAAATTTATACAAAATGTTGTAGATTTAATTATATAATGCCTCATTTGAATATTTAAACAGAGAAATTGTGATACTAAACAAATTCATAATGCGTGGTTATTAAACTGAAATAAAATATCTATTAAGTATAATTTCACCCTATTATCCTGTGGTGTCTTTCCTGAATTCAAAATGTATCTATTTAAATAATATAATTGAATTAAAATGCTGAGAGAGAGAGAGAGAGAGAGAGAGAGAGAGAGAGAGAGAGAAGAGAGAGAGAGATGCATGAAAATGAAAAAAAAACATACAGTTCTTTAAACTTCTGGAATCACAAATATAATCACAGTTGGTTGTTTTATTATATCTCCCAATTTGTGTTAATAAAAAACATTGAGCAGAATAAAAAATAAAAATAAATAAAAAAACATAATTACACCAGAAATACCAGATGACATATTTTAACCTGTATGAAGGGGCTGTATGAAGGCTGAAAACCACTAACACATGGAATTTTTGCAGAAATACTGACATTTTCAGACATTTCTCTCTGATTGTCAGTCACATGAATCTCAGCAAAATGAGAACAGGAGCACTGTGTGAACAAACTATAATCAACTGAATTAGAGATTAATGGAGTGACTTTAATCTCTCGTCCCTTCAGTGATGGTTTCTCATGATAAATTACTAAAATTACTGTGATGCAAGTCTAAAATTTTTATTTCAATCAGTCGAACAAAAGCTGAAACTGCTTATCAGAGCAAATAGCAACTCCATTATGATTCGAGGATTGTATGACAACAATGCTGCCATTAAACATCTTTCCTCTGAGATTGCCCTTGAGGCCCAAACTCACCTGTAAAAGATGGCGATTCACTCCTGGATGGATGTCCTCAGCCGCAGGAGTTCATCACACCAATCAGGGCTTTCTCGAGTAGGACGTACAACTTGTCACCTGATGAGCAATTATCATGGAGTTGCTATTTGCTGGAGCATTTCACACCATTTCCCTTTAATGATTTGCACCTGCGCGGCCTCTCAAGCGGCACTGACTGACAGACATGACGTTATTCAGACAACATTGTCAGCTTTATGTAAATACAGTGATCAAAAATAATAAAGCAAATTAGGAATGCATGTGTGATCACCATACTATTAACATCAGTCTCACCTCACAAAAGCTCTGTAGGTCCAAATGTATTCTAATGTAATATTTAAAGGGACAGTTCACTCAAAATTAGTATTTCTTTCATTTATGTACCATCTTGTTGCCAAAACCCTTAAGTTTATCACTCATTTCTTGCCTGTTTTTTTTTTTTTTCTGTACAGTGAAAACTGTTGCACATTTGTATGATCTGCCCACATTCTTTCGCTGTGTGAAATTTAAAAAAAAAAAAAAAAAAGGCAGAATTTTCATGTTTAGGTAAACAGTTCCCCAAGTTTCTATGAATAAAGATAATGCCCAGCCTGTTCTTTGATAGATGTGGTCTGTCCCAGATGATGATCTTTCTTCCTCCCACCATGTAATGAGAAAGCCTCCCTCAATTGACTTGTTTTGCTCACTGGAGCTCTAATTAAGAACAGGGCAGGGTGAGCAAAAGAAAACAATAGGAGAACCTACACTGTGTTTCCTCCTGTGGTTCATATTAATAGAGATGGAAAACTCAATGAGTTTGTGTATGCTTGTGTATTGTTGTTGTGTGTGTGTGTGTGTGTGTGTGTGTGTGTGTGTGTGTGTGTGTGCGTGCGTGCGTGCGTGTGTGCGTGCGTGCGTGTGTGTGTGAGAGAGAGAGAGTGAGAGAGAGAGAGACAGAGAGAGAGAGAGACAGAGAGAAAAAATAAATTTTCAGAATAGTATACTAGCATATTACTCATACTGTATTTTGCTGTATGCACACTGTACAATTTTCCATATGCATGGAATATGTTTAGTATTATTTCTATACTATGCTAGAATTCACTTTTAGTTTTATATTTTCAAGTTTTTTTTTTTTTAGTTCAATTTTTAATATTTTTTATTACTATTTAGGTTTAATTTACTTTTATTTCTGTTTTAGTTTAAGTTCAGTTTTTATTTATTTCCAGTATGAAAACGTATTTTAGTTAGTTGCCCATTCAACGTCTAATTTTCTCTGTTTTTTTTTTTTTTTCAGTTTTACTTAAATTAACATTTTTTAGTTAATGATTAATTAGTTTTAAATAATAACCCTTAATACTATTCAGTGTTATTATATAAAAAATTTTGCTAATTCTCATCACATATGTGGAGAAAAACATAAATAATTATAATAAATACGCTAATATATACATATATATATATACAATTAATTACATGATTTGATTTTCCTGCAAACACAGTTGTAATACTGTTGAATTTCTTGGAATTGCGTCCGAATAAATGCAGTTTCAAATTCCATTTCTTCATTCTGTGAGGCCAACTCTAATTCAAGTTTGCACTAACAAATGTGTTTTCAATTGCACTCCTGGATTATTGGTCCAAAATTGCATTAAAAATGCAAAATAATATTCTTATTTCCAAGATGGTTAGGATGCCACTCACTTAAAAAGATCAAGTGACAACAAATATCAAATCACTGTTTAAAACATTTATTATTGCATCCAACATGGTGATTTTACATACATTTTTTAAAATAGTATGTGGTACTCTCTACTCAAAATAACTTCTCAAAATAATCTGTGTGAGTGTGTGTGTGTATATTCTAGCCTCAGGTCAAAACGACGAGTTAATTCCAATGGGATTTTTTTCTAAAATTCTGTTTCCATCAATAACAGCCAATCTTAGGCATCCAGCGGGACTAAAACCTCAACCTGCTGGTTACATCTGAACAGACACCAAAATGGTCGATAAAAGTGAGTATGTATATAATTTATCAGCCCACATAGAGATCTTTTAGCTTGTGGTTTGAAAGGTGGCACACACGTGGGCGAGGAAGAAGATGGTGAATCATTCATCACTATATGAACCCTGGACTCAATTAGTACACTAGTCCGGTAGAATAGATGATTCCCTCCTCTCATCATAATTTTATAAGTGAAGGACCAGGAGACCTTGTATCTTTGTATTATGTATGGCAGTAAACTCACTGAGCATATGAACTCAATGCAGTCTGAAAGAATTACTTAATTGAATGATGAGGGAATATGAGAAGATTTCAGCGTGTAATACAACGTCATAGGAAAAGAAAAGAAATATCTGCTCACGTGATCAAATGTAATAATGGCCTCCTATATTTCACACTGTCCATGCTAAACTCATGTTCAGTTTTTAATTTACTTATTTATTTATTATTATTTTTAATTTAATTTTTAAAGTGTTTTGCTGATAATTTGTAATAAAATATTATCAAAACTGTATGGAAGTCAGTGATTATAATGGTACAATTACTTACTGATAATCACTGAGTAATTATTAATTATTATTAGCTATTATCTATTTTCAGTAAATTATGTATTTATAACATTATTTAAAGTAGCTTCATAATAATAATAATAATAATAATAATAATAAATTGTAATAATGTCTGTGTGTATAGATAATTACTCAAAGTTTCAAGCTGATAAGATCATTTGTAATGAAAAAAATATAATTAGAAAAATAAAAACTGTAAAAATACATAATACATTATATTATAATTTAATTATTATTCAATGATCATCAACAGCTAATTATTATCATGAGCTATTTTCAGTAAATAATATAATAAAAAAAGTTCCAGTTTTATACACACACACACACACAATATATATATATATATATACACATTATTTTTAATTTATTGTTATTATCATTTTCATGACCACATTAGTCCCACTTCTTGAAATTTCAGTCTGTTTAATATTCTAAAAGGTCAGAATGTCAGCATTAAAAATATTCTGCTCTCACTCAAATATTTACACACTCACAAGGGGGCATTACCGCACATGCCCACCCTGCTGAAACATTACTCCACTACTGTGCTATCCCACACAAATGATACACTACCTCTTCTTCCTGTTACGTGTGGGCAGAGCTCCACAGTGTTCTGGCCCCGATTCAAGAAAAGAGGCTTAAAAGAGCTCAGCAGATGAGGTTTGAGGTCATTAATTAACACATCAACTGTTATTAGCATTGTAATGATGCTGGTTGGGCATCCATGCCATCCTGATTACCAACCATGAACTGGTTAATCTGAATACTCAAGGCTGCTTGGTGTACATGGGGTGTGACTTATAAAACGTGGCTGTGCTGGCAACCTGATTGTTGGGGTCTTACAGTATGAGTAATTTCAGACTGTACTAATGTACTAATATTAACATACTAATATATGATTTTCAATGGAAAATACCATGGAGAAACCTTGAGGTCATTAACAATATACAATGGATCCTCTGCAGTGAATGGGTGCCGTCAGAATGATAGTACAAACAGCTGATAAAAACATCACAATAATCCACAAGTAATCCACACCACTCCAGTCCATCAGTCCAACATCTTGTGAAGTGAAAAGCTGTGTCTTTGTAAGAAACAAATCCATCATTAAGGTGTTTTTATCTTTAAACTGTCCCTACTATCCAAAATAAGTCCATAATATTGCTTTCTCCAGTGACAAAGTCATCTCGGTTGAACCAGGAGAGAAATAAGCAAGCCAAAACAGCTCTAAACAAATATGTTGGTTAAATTTGGATGTGAGAGGACAACAGAAGATGGACTATTTCACTGGAGGAAGGGTTATTATGGATTAAGGACTCATTTTCATTTTTGGGTGAACTGTTCCTTTAAGACAACCAATGAAATCTATTTAAGTGTATAATATAATTGGCCACAATTATGGTCATTCATCCTTCTGAAGAGACATCTCATCAGTCATAACACAGACAGCAATATGTTTAAACATCTGGTGTCTTCAAGATCCTTACACAGTCAGGACATTAACAAAATTGATTAAATGCATTACTTTACAAGGTTTGGATATCAAGTTTACTATTTTCTATTTCTTTGAAAAATTTCTATTACTTCTATATACTTGCATACACTTACATTCAGAAGCTTTTTTGCTTCCAAATCTGTTTAGTCGTTCTTCAGTCCATTGTGTTGCCTTCAAAAAGCTTTATAATACACCTCATAGTCAGTTACATGTATTCATGAATAACACCGCCCTGCATCACATTTGCTGAATGAAATCCAATACTTGTTTCTTACACAATTTGGGCTGCTGATTCCAAAAATAATGCCTGTTTTGCTCTAGCATGTCACACTTTTACACAAAATATGATGCATTTTGTAGCATTTTTATTTTACTATCATTTGTAAGGTGAAGAAATCTTGTATCATCTCTTCATCACAAGAAGAACTGCCACAAAAACATGATTCCTGTCTTCACCTGAGCCAGTTACAACTACTTGTTCAATTCCCAGCCAATGTACATACATGTGAATGATACTGATATTATTTTATGCCTAATCTTGATTGTTATGAATGTGATTATGATAAATGAAGAATGTTCTTAAAATGCATTCTATATACAGGCCTCAAGTAAAGTGTGACCAGACTGTCTAGTATCTGCCTGAGCAAACATTATTCCCAGAGACACGGTCTTATCATGTGATAGATAGATATCCCCCCCCCCCCCCAATAAATATAGATACAGTGGGTACGGAAAGTATTCAGACCCCCTTAAATTTTTCACTCTTTGTTATATTACAGCCATTTGCTAAAATCATTTAAGTTCATTTTTTTTTTCCCTCAATGTACACACAGCACCCCATATTGACAGAAAAACACAGAATTGTTGACATTTTTGCAGATTTATTAAAAAAGAAAAACTGAAATATCACATGGTCCTAAGTATTCAGACCCTTTGCTCAGTATTTAGTAGAAGCACTGTTTTGATCTAATACAGCCATGAGTCTTTTTGGGAAAGATGCAACAAGTTTTCACACCTGGATTTGGGGATCCTCTGCCATTCCTCCTTGCAGATCCTCTCCAGTTCTGTCAGGTTGGATGGTAAACGTTGGTGGACAGCCATTTTTAGGTCTCTCCAGAGATGCTCAATTGGGTTTAAGTCAGGGCTCTGGCTGGGCCATTCAAGAACAGTCACGGAGTTGTTGTGAAGCCACTCCTTCGTTATTTTAGCTGTGTGCTTAGGGTCATTGTCTTATTGGAAGGTAAACCTTCGGCCCAGTCTGAGGTCCTGAGCACTCTGGAGAAGGTTTTCGTCCAGGATATCCCTGTACTTGGCCGCATTCATCTTTCCCTCGATTGCAACCAGTCGTCCTGTCCCTGCAGCTGAAAAACACCCCCACAGCATGATGCTGCCACCACCATGCTTCACTGTTGGGACTGTATTGGACAGGTGATGAGCAGTGCCTGGTTTTCTCCACACATACCGCTTAGAATTAAGGCCAAAAAGTTATTGGGTATCTTGGTCTCATCAGACCAGAGAATCTTATTTCTCACCGTCTTGGAGTCCTTCATGCGGGCTTTCATGTGTCTTGCACTGAGGAGAGGCTTCCATCGGGCCACTCTGCCATAAAGCCCCGACTGATGGAGGGCTGCAGTGATGGTTGACTTTCTACAACTTTCTCCCATCTCCCGACTGCATCTCTGGAGCTCAGCCACAGTGATCTTTGGGTTCTTCTTTACCTCTCTCACCAAGGCTCTTCTCCCCCGATAGCTCAGTTTGGCCGGACGGCCAGCTCTAGGAAGGGTTCTGGTCGTCCCAAATGTCTTCCATTTAAGGTTTATGGAGGCCACTGTGCTCTTAGGAACCTTAAGTGCAGCAGAATTTTTTTTGTAACCTTGGCCAGATCTGTGCCTTGCCACAATTCTGTCTCTGAGCTCTTCAGGCAGTTCCTTTGACCTCATGATTCTCATTTGCTCTGACATGCACTGTGAGCTGTAAGGTCTTATATAGACAGGTGTGTGGCTTTCCTAATCAAATCCAATCAGTATAATCAAACACAGCTGGACTCAAATGAAGGTGTAGAACCATCTCAAGGATGATCAGAAGAAATGGACAGCACCTGAGTTAAATATATGAGTGTCACAGCAAAGGGTCTGAATACTTAGGACCATGTGATATTTCAGTTTTTCTTTTTTAATAAATCTGCAAAAATGTCAACAATTCTGTGTTTTTCTGTCAATATGGGGTGCTGTGTATACATTAATGAGGAAAAAGAAATGAACTTAAATGATTTTAGCAAATGGATGCAATATAACAGAGAGTGAAAAATTTAAGGGGGACTGGATACTTTCCGTACCCACTGTATCTATCCCCCCCCCCCTGTCCCCTTGCCCCCTTGCCTCTATATTGCATTATGAGTTTTCTCAAACAACAGATCCAGGGACTATCAATTTCATTGAACCACTCCTCACTCATTAGTGTCATAATTAGGTATTGACTTCTGCAGGAGGCGAAAAGCTGATGATATGTGAGAAGACAGCTTGCCAAACATTTGCTTAGCACAGTCCCATCAGATGAGCCTAATGAATTTAACATGAGGTACAGGAAGCGCAGTCTCAGGGCCACGGCTGCGAGGCATTGCTGGAGATTGCAGAAATGTGGCCGCTATGGCTATCTTTTGTGTAAAGATGGGTTTTTGTGGAAGGAAATGGTTTGAGAGTTTTTGAAAGGTTCCTGTCGCAGTAGATGTAAGAAGTTTGAGGAGCGTGAAAAAGAGGCAATGAGCTGTAAACTCATAATGTTACTAGTCACAGATGTGTAGATTCATCTGAAACCTAAATCTATCTATCTATCTATCTATCTATCTATCTATCTATCTATCTATCTATCTATAATTTATCGCTTTTGTTGTGTGATAAATACTGTATTAAGGGTTCATGCAATTGCACAAGCTCTTTTGATAAGGCTTTATATTGTGTTATTGTTACCCTTATAATAGTATACTGTATTTTTGGCTCTGTCATACATCCTTCATGTGCCTTCAGCAGAGCCGAGAGCTAAGACTCAATAAAACATTTGCTTTTGACACAAGCTTTAGTGGAAATTCTTCTTCATGCAACATGACTTGCAAAGTTATGATTGATCGCTGTGAATCTCTGTCATGACAATCAGCGTAATTCACATCTCATGTGGATTCTCTTTGGATGTATTTGTGGTACCCTGTAGTCGGTTTTCCTGGTGTTTGCTTGCGCCAAAATTCAGTAAATATAACTTAATCATATTAGGAATTATGTTCCGATTCGACTGGGTGAACTGGGGCTTTTGCATAATGTGGTACCTAAAATGAGCTTTTATTCTCAGGAGCATAGCATGTCAGCAACCTTTAATCAACTTAAAATGTGTAAAACGAAGGAATAAAGGAGTAAAAAAAAGTCTATGAAATCAATTATTGGAGCATTTTATTTATATGTTTGGCGAGGGCTTATCTGAAACATAGCAGATCCTTCAGAATGTGAACATTCTTCATTCGCCGCCTCTTTCATACACACTGTGATAGGGGCTGCTGTGCTTTTGATAAAACACGTTTGCATATCATTTCACACTCGGTTAATTAATTTCTTTAGCTGACGTGGCAGCAGGCACTCTGGGTTTTCAAACAAGTGAACTTGAGCTGCACTGAAAATAAATCTTCAACAATTGCCTTTAGGTTTTGGGTGGCGAACGAGCCCGTTTGCATTCGTGATCTGACGTGCATGAATATTTCATACCGCCAGTCTGAGTGTGCTCTCTGACTAACGGTCAATTGAAAACTGCGTCCGATGCGATTCGGTGCTTCTTTATATTTCTCACCCCCATACGCTGCACGGTTTGGGAATCAAGTACACTTTCTGCCACATTTCCATTCTCACTTCAGCAGAAGTAGCCTAAAAGCCACATCCGTATATGTCTACCCATGATAATTCCGTCGGTGTTTGGCCGACGTATGTATATATGAGTGTGATCCAGGGGATATATTTCCGTCATGTTGTCATATATTTACAAAGCCACTGTTGCCACATATCCAATCTCCTTCTCTCGCACACTTCACCTCAATCCCGATGGCACGCTCATCTCCGGCCCTCAGGGGAGACGGTCAGCGCCAGCTCTTTCCTTGAACACGCTCTCCATCTGTGCTGACTCCCTGCTTGTTTACTGCATTGTTAACGCTTTATTTTCACTCTTCTCTGTGTTTTCAGCAGTTGGAAGCCTGAAGAGACCACCTATCTCCACATTTAAAAATACAATATTAACATATTAAATTACATATTCTGAAAATAAAGAGAGAGAAAATGATCAAAAATGATCTTCCTTTCTCCCAAAAGCAAATTCAAGATCCATAATAATTTTGGATTGTATAGAAGGGATGCAAACAGTAGCAGATACAATAGTTTTAGTTTCTGTCTCTTTAAAGCCCTTCCTTTCCAAAAAGCCCAGTCTGCTGTGATTGCCCTAGTGAAAAATAAATATACTAAAATGTATTGAAATTTATTTCATGCTAAGTATACTACAAATACATTTGCATATTTATGCACTTAATAAAAATACTCTGCAGTTGTACTGTTGGTATACTAAACTGGAATACTTAAAGTCTGCTAAACTGGAACAACTAATATTATGCTTAATGCACTTTAATTGTGCAGAAGTAGTGCTGAAGTCCAACTAAAGATGCACTTAAATATATTTGATTGTGCTAAGTTGGAACTATTGCAAGTATACTTCAGGTCCACTTTATGTATCTAGCATTTAAAGACCGATATTGTACAGAGATCATACAATCCTAATCAATAATAACATTAAAACACATTTTAAGCTCAGAACTCCAAATAAAGTTTAATTATAATTTTTATATCAGTAAGTCTCGAGTGATATGTCAGTAAATATGTTAATGGATTTGAACTATACTTAGCATGTATAAGAAATTATGATCCGCACTCACGAGAACAGTCTTCTTTTTCTATTTTATTTCACAATCGTCACCAATGACGTTTCCCCATTGGTGACGATTGTGAAATAAAACAGAAAAAGAAGACTGTTTTCGTGAGTGCGGATCATAATTTCTTATACAAAGTAACTTAATAGATTGACGCATCAAAATAAAAAGATCAAGCAGCGGAGGAGCGCGGTGCAAACGACGTTGTTGAACTATACTTAGCATGAAATAAATTTATTATATATATATATATATATATATATATATATATATATATATATATATATATATATATATATATATATATATATATATATTATGTTTTTACTAGGGTGGTCAGTCGACTCCAGTCTGTTGTGAAATGTAATGAAATGTAACGACCCTTACCATAAATTTGCAGATCGTTTACATGCACAAACCCCTAATTACAACACACCAAAGGAAAGGTAAAATAATAATAAAAGCATAATACACAATATATATTGGCTGAGTTAATGGGTAACTAAGTGGCTCTTAGCATTTGGCATTTATTTGTACACACACGCCAACAAAATGTACTAAATGGCTGAAAGCTTGACAAACAAAAGAAAACTCTTAATGTGTGCCTGAATGAAGTCCAAGGCTTTCAAAATTCATAGCTCCTTCTCCTTATGAGAAACAAATGATGTTGTAAGCCTGTTGAAATAAACAAGTGCTGATACTGGGACCAATTTGCATTTTATTTCAATTACGATGTGATGTTACCGCAGCAGTGACATGCTCCCAAGTTTCACTTCTGATTTAAAGGTCACCATACCTGCAGTAACCTGAAAGTTATTATTTTTCTAGGTCTTCCGGCGCCCTTTTGTTTACCTCCGAGCAATTCCGCGGCCTGAAATTTAGCGTGTCTCTGAGTGCCGTTGGCCTTCTGCCTATCTCGTAATAGTTTGGAAAAGCCCAGAGAGAACAACCGCACGTTCTCCCGCTTCTCTTTCTTGTTAAGAACGTCGCTGTCTTCCGTGTCTCTCACTTAGCCTCATACATAAACCATGTCCTGATGTTTGTTTTGGCTCAAAGCTGGACGTTTCTATGATGAGCAAAATGAACCGCCAACAATCAAGGGTTTTGGCACAGACTCTCAGGCTCTCGTCGCATGTATTGTCATCCATATTATTGAACTGTCGCTACTCAAGACCCTCGGCGTGTTCTCCCACAATGAAAAACAGACAGGCTGCAATTTGGCTTTAGACTGATTGTCACTGTCTTTGTGTTTATCCTTCTCTGACGTATATTGTGCAAACACGGCTTTTGATATGGTTATTATGCTAGAAGATAGTGTTTCCTCGTTCCTCTTCCTCACTTCCTGCTTCAAGTCTTTTCATTTCACTGACTCTCGGCTTTCGATTTGAGGTTTAGTACTGTTGTTGTAGCTGCTTTTATTTGGCTTAAAAAATGGTGTTGATGAGTAACTGAACATAGTGATTCTACTAAAACACATTTTCAGCTGCAAAACAGTAGTTCAGATAAAAAAATATAAAAAAATATTCAAAAAAATATTTTGTTATATCGTGCCAAAACCCACCATTATCATTTTTTTGTGATATTGCACATACAACTACAACTGAGTGAGCTGAAATGTCTTTTCTATCAAATTCTTTTCAATCAAATAACTTTGGAAGAACTGATTTGTTTCGGTGAATCAATTCATTCAGATGATTCATCTATATGAACCGGTTCAATAAATGATTCAAAGATTTATTCAGTTCCTGGGCCTCATATGTGAACGTTCCATAAAAACATTCTGATGTAAAATGTTCCTTTCAAGCCAGTGTGAAAGCTAGAAGCAATGGTTTGAAATAATAATGTCTTAATAATTGCTTTGTTTCTCAAAAACACAGTTTTTTGCTTCACAGGATGTTAATTGATTGACTAGAGTGGTGTGGATTACTTGTGGATTTTTGTGATGCTTTTGTCAGCTGTTTGGACTCTCATTCTGATGGCACCCATTCACTGCAGAGGATCCACTGGTGAGCAAGTGATGCAATGCTATATTTCTCCAAACCTGTTCTGATGAAGAAACAAACTCATCTACATCTCGGATGGCCTGAGGGTGAGTAAATTTTCAACAAAATTACATTTTTGGGTAAACGATTTCTTTAGGGGGTAACTATTTCTTTACTTTCTGTTAGTAACTTTTAGTTGCCTGACTAGTTTAACATCTTTGAAACTGTGGCTTTCAACTTTGTGTCAGATGCTTCTCTTAAAATTCTTTTACACATTTTATATACTATATATAAATTTTATATAAGCCTCTAAATTGAACATGAATAGCATAGCTCAGATCATTTCAATGTTTGAAATCTCTGACTTTTCATTGCAGATATCTGACAAATCTGAGCACAGTTTGAGATGCTGTTGAAATTTTGTTGAAAGTATAGGCCAGATACTCAACAGACACATCGACTTGTATTTTGTGGCCTATGTTTAAATGCATTATTAATGCATATGAATGTGTATTAATTAATTTACTCTCAAAAATTTTCAAATTGGGTAGTGCAACTTTTATTTTGTTGTAAAAAGTGTTGGGCAAGTTACTTCCAAAATGTAATACATTATATATTACTAGTTACGGTCTTTTGAAAGTAATTAGTTACATTACAATATTACTGTCTCTGAACTGTAATGCTACTTTTGAGTTACTTTTGAGTTACTTTCACCAAAATATCCACAGAAGTATGACTAGGCATTATAAAATGCCAAAATGTAGTTTACTGCTGCTCATTATACATCCAGTGGAGGGTAATGTGCAACCCAGGCTCATTGGAAATACGTGCCTCTACATACATTTCTGCAACAAGATAATTATGTACCTTGCTGCACGTTTCGCGGCAGTTTCGAAGTGAAATGTCCAGAGAGTGGCGCTAAAACACACATTTAATACGTGACCATGGCACGTTTTTATTACGTTGGTACAGGCATGTATTGCAACGTTTTTATTATGCTGCTTGAGGTACATATTGCGGCCGATTAGAATTCAAATATCCGGTGAGTGGCACTAAAGATTAATGCTCTATCATGTTGGAAATATCCCCTACACCAAACCCAAACCTAAACCTACCCAATAGTGTTAACAAATACAAAAGTAAAATAAAAACGCATTCACTGATGCAGCCATGCTATTTCAACTTCCTTATGCAGATTTGAGCTGTTTTGTCGAACCGTAGATTCACGGGATTCATACTAGAGCTCTTCATCACCTAAGTGCAACGCCATATCAGGTGAACTACCGAGTAAACCTACTGGATTAGAAAACTCATGCATATGATCCAGTATATGTGAGGACAACGGTCAAAAGTATCAGTTTTCAAATCGTGCAGGATGTTAAAACTGTTTTCAAGTCATAACAAAACATTCTGCAAGTAATTGTGTGAAAATTTGCCTTTATTAATCAAAACTCTGTACCTGTAAATCACACTTTGTGTGAAAAGGAATAAAAGTTGTCAGAATTTTACTGCCTCTAGTGTTGATTTCAACTGGAAACTGCAGTGAATCGTACATATAGGTACGTTTTTTCAGTTTTGCAGAAATGTATGTAGAGGCACATATTTCCAATGAGCCTAGGTTGGTAATGTGGTAGGTCTATATAGCATAAAATTATAAAATCATAATTAGATACCGGTATGTTGGTCTACATTAATGTTACGTTGTAGTTTAGGTTAAACACAGATAAGCACAAACCACATTATTACATTCATAAATAACACCTGCAAATAAAGCGAAATGTTATAATGTGCAAACAATAAACACAATACCTAGCCTATAGGCTATTTTGAACGGTTTTCAGAACAAAACAAGAATGAAAAATATAAGTTGCTAAACAGGCCAAAACGAATTAGGCTAATATAGCGAAACTGAAAGCAAACAGCGTTGTTCTCACGCAGCCATAACCTCTCATTCGGCATGAATCCAATTAAATGTGTCCATATTTGCGATGTATTTGAATGCTAAACTATTATTTATTATGTAGGCCTAAACCAGGCTTTGCACCTAACGTGCGTAAAAAACATCCTCGTCACATGAGCAAATGTGTTTGTCCCGAGCTCTGGCTGAACTGCACGGATTGTACTACGCAGTACGCACTGTTTAAATTAACCAATGTATCTATATGTTTGATTGACTGTATTTTATTCTGATAAACAGGCTGCAACGTTTGCAATGTTGTATGTGTGTGCGTGAGGCGCCGGCGCGATCGAACAGCGGAAACAACAAAAAAATACTCCGTCATTTTCGGTCATAGATCATTCGAAACTGCAATATGTGTTCACTTTTATTTCAGTCATCTCGGTTTCCTTTCCGTGAACTTTCATAGAGCGCCGCACCACACAAAAATTAACCAAACTCAGAAGCATGTCACTTTGTCTTTTCTTTTCGTTTGTTAATCTGTTAATTAGGCTATTTAAGTCAAATATATTTCGCGTATTCATTCATTTCATATATACGTAGACTATGATTTAATAAAAACAGATTTTGTAGTGGCACCAGTCCAGGTATTTCCAAGTGTTACGCGTGCTATTTCTCCATGTTGAGAGTTTGGTGTCGCACATAGATTGCACCTGACTCTCTGATGAACTGAATATAACGGAGTGTGTGTCCGTCTCACAAATGTAGAATCCGAATCACAAATGTAGAAAAATAGAATTCTGCAGTCATCTCAACCATCGAAGTCCAGCAACAGGAAATAGACAAATTATTTGACACGCTGATTTTCTTTTTCTCTGGTGCTGTTTTGCAGTGTTGGTAAATTCACCACTTAATTTTGAGTTAAAATATGTTGTTGTAACTTGCGTTACTGAGATTGTAACAAGTAATAATATTACCCAGATTTTATTAGTAAGGCATTATATTACTGCGTTACAGCAAAAAGAAATATACTACTGTAATATTATTACTTTTGTAATGCGTTACTCCCAACACTGGTTGTAAATGTACACTACTGGTCAAATGTTTGGAATTACTGGAAATGGAAATGTTTGGAAGATATATATATAGAGAGAGAGAGAGAGAGAGAGAGAGAGAGAGAGAGAGAGAGAGAGAGAAGATGAGCCTATAAGGTGGCTTAAAAACATTTTAAAAAATCATAATAATAAAATAATTATTACAAACCTTTGACCAGTAGTGTAAATGGTCTATTGCCGTAGATCAGAGTATTCTGATCACATCATGCATCCTTGCGGCTGTGCGGATGCATCGAATATGAACCAGGATTTAGTTGCTGAAAAAACAATTTGTCAGACTCGTCTCCTACTGTGCGTACAATTTCAGTGTTGCCTTGTGGAGTCGAGTACCTCTGCTCGATAGAAACCGGAGTTTACCGGGCCTGTTCTCTCAGGAGAAAAATCTGAGAAGCTGGAGACTTTAGCAAAGAAGTGATACTAAAGAGATTTCATTAGGGATTTATCTTTCCTGGAAGCTCTGGAGTAACTGGAACGGCGTTTCCCTACAGCGGCAACATTAGCAGAATGCAGTTTTGGCAATTTAACTTAAAAGACGAGGTAAAGGAGTCATAAACCTTTTCATTTATTTCTCAGATAGCATATGGCTTCTTCGAGTAGACTGCGTTAACACATCTGAAGCAATCTATCTTCCAGGTTATTTTTAGGCATGAATACATGCAATATTAAAACAAGGTCCCCGATTCAATTCAATTTGCCAACACGCCGCACGTACATAACAATATAAATTGGATTGCCAGTCCTGAGTCACCGAGAGAGAAAGTTAAACGGGAAGGGAGGGAGGACGACAGACTGTGAACGAGAATGAGAGATGAGCGCCGGGACAATAATCAATCATGAAATATGGCGAGACGGTGAGCGAAAATGGCTAAAGAACAGCGTGAGAGAGAAAACGAAAGATAGAAATGGAGGGAAAGCTGACGGCTGCACAAATTAATTCGGGTTTAGAGGTCGGTCGAGGTGGAAAATCAGGGCCGGTGGCCAGCGGTCGCTCTGTTTCTTGACCCCTGATTTAAGTGAACTTCAGTCTTCAGTTCAGTCCATGCAGACGTGCTCACGTGTTGCAAAAGTGATGAATGTCTTTCAATTAGAAGCCATTTTTTGCTCCCTGCCCACCTTTTATGAAGGCAATCACGGTCTGTTAAATGACTGTCCATTTCTCTAGGCACCTATGCAAAGCAGAAGCGAATGAAAGAGCTCTCAGACTGTCCGACTTACCATTGTTGGGCATTCGTTCAGTTAGCATCAATTATTTAACCATGAATAGTGTTATTTTAAACTTTAAAACCCAGGAACAAAGTTTTATAATCAGTCAATGCACGGCACCTGCAAAAAGTATTCAGACTTCGAACTTCAGTTCAAATGGTGCTGAAGTTTTTCTGCAAATATTTAGGAGAGAAGAAAAAAAGAACTATTTAGTTTTACATTCATGCATTTGGTAAACATTTTTATTCAAAATAATTGACATTGCATTCAAGGACTACATTTCATCTGTGTATACACATTCAAAAGTTTGTTCATGTTTTTGAAAATCTTTTATTTATTTGATCAAAAATGCAGTAAAACATATTTAAGAATTACACAATAAGATTACGATAAAAATATAAGAAAATAAAATCTAAAATTATATAAAAATATCAATAAAATATATCATTAGTATTGTTAAATGCTATTACAATTTAAAATAACTGTTTTCTATTTGAATATCATTTAAATTTTAAAATTTAAATTTATTCCTATGATGCAAAGCTGAATTTTCAGCATCATTACTCCATTTTTCAGTGTCACATGATCCTTCTGAAATCATTCTAATATACTGATTTGCTGCTCAATAAGCATTTCTCCTTATATGCAATGTTGAAAAACTTCACCGCTTCATATTTTGTGGAAACCGAGGTATTTATTTCATCAGGAGTCTTTTATGAATAGTTCTAATTGACAGCTTATTTTATTTTTATTATAATTTTATTTTGAGATTTCTTTAGATAATTATCACAATTGCTAGCCTGCTTTGACCTCAGAGAAGGAAAAAAACAGGTAATGTGTGATGCATAAAGAATATTGTCATGTAGTAAAATATACAGTTATGAGAATTATGAGAAAAATGAGAAGTTTTATTGTGATTTATAAAATGTAATAGAAATTTGAATTTTATATCTTTCAGTTCATGTCTATTAGTTTTGAGGTTTCCTTAGGCTAATGCATTACTAAACCTTGACAAAACAAGCTGTAAAGCAAATTAAAATTGAAATATAAAAGTTGCACTAACAATAGCAAGCAGAAAAGTATGATTTTGATGGCACAGGAAAGAAAATAGCGTTCATCAAACCATTTTATGGGGCCTTTAAGTTTCCCATAACCCTGTAGCCGCTTGGTCTCTGCTGATCATGAACATCCGAACAGCTTCACTGTGGATTACACAGGTGATGATGAGTCTTCAGGCTGAAACGTCTGTTTAAAGGGATTGAGAAGAGCGTGAACGGGATGTGCAGTGTTTGGGATACATATATTGGATACTTGAGCTATAAAACTCTGCTTAAATTTCTTGAGCAGTTGCACAGGTTCGGCCCATTACCTCTTTAACCAGAAGCTTTCCTTGCTACCTGCAATTTGCCATTAGGTATGATTGAGTCTCTCAAATTGAATCTGCTTGCTGATTATTTTCTTCATTCATAACTGATATGGGTCACAATGGAAGTTAAAAATCCTTCTTCTTAATTTAATCAAGGCAAGTGGCATATGAATAAATAAAGGAGGCATATCACCTTATTTTCCTGTGTGATCACACCTGATTATAAGTTGCACCTGGTTAATATATATATATATATATATATGTTTTTTTTTTTTTGTTTTGTTTTTTTTTTTGTTTTGTTTTTTTTAAAGGGATTCCGAATGGAACCACAATGAGAAATGACCTGTTGAACTGATACTATCCCTGTTCCAGATATGATGAAGGGTAACACGTCTTTAACATGATCAGATGAGACGGGGCCCTGAAGCACTGCATGTCAAACAACATTTGTGCACCAGAACACCGCAAGTGTTCACTGAGCAAACCTGACATTAAACCAACATGTTTAAAGGCCTTTTGCTGATTACATCCAACTAACTAGAAAGGGAGAACAAGTTTTTGTTGTCGTCTCTATGGCAGATGCTTGAAATTAAACTAGTGGCAAACTGTCAGCCATCAAAGAATTAGCTGTAGCGTAATATATTTCCCCTTCATATTTAATATCATTAGCAGAAGCCATAATAAGAGCGGTGAAACGCTCACCTCCTCCTCCATCTGACACCGGGCTGAGCAGCAGCAACTCGTGTGCATTTTAATTGATCTGCACTGATCAGAAACACAATTACATCTTGCTCGCTCATAATAAAGCATGGATAAGTGGGTTGGAGAATTCATTTATATACATAAACCCTATAGCTTATTGACAATAATGGATGCCTTTCATTAATAAAGGACAGGCCTTCTGGAGAGGGCACTTTACTCACAATGCAGCTTAACTGGAGAAATTTTGGACTGATTGATGAAAACTTTTAGGAGATTGCATTGAAAGCTTCTGGGGAGAAGAAAATCCTCTCTTTACATCTTCTTGTCATTGGTTTCTTCTTCCAGATGATGAGAATCGAGATGCTTCTGCTGTTTTACATCGTGCTAAATGACTGCCTAATTTATTTAAGCACCTGTTCAGGACAATCAATATAATAAGACTTTTTGACTTACCATTGTTTGGCATTCACTCAATGTTCATTCATTATTTAATGCTGGATAGTATCATTTATTAAAGAGGGAACAAATTTAGCAGTCGATGTGCAGTGCCCAAAATCATTCAGGTCCCAACCTCTAACTTAATGCAGTTTAACCAGAGAGAAAAACTCAAACTTGAGCTGAAAACTTTTGGAATACTTTTGCAGAGATGGAGAAAAAGCCTTATATTCTCTGTTACTTTTTCTTCCTTCATCTTTTTTTGATTGGTGCTCTTCTTGTAGTCTCAAACTCAGATGCACACCCACGGATCATCTGATTTACATTTATGCATTTGGCAGACAGTATATTACAGCGCATTTGAGATATATACTTTATCAGCTCGTGCTTTCTCTAAGAATGCAGCTTTACCCAGGGGTTTTTCCTTAGTCCGTCAAGTCTTGTTTACAAAGTACCAGGCTGAAACAATGAACACTTTGAGGAAAGAATTAATCAATGGAACTCTGTTAATTAATTAATTAAAATAAAATAAGCAATTAAAATAATATGAATGAACTATATAAGCATCTAAAAAAAAGTAGTGTGTGAGTAGTTAGATAGATAGATAGATAGATAGATAGATAGATAGATAGATAGATAGATAGATAGATAGATAGATAGATAGATAGATAGATAGATAGATAGATAGATAGATAGATAGATAGATAGATCGATCGATCGATAGATAGATAGATAGATAGATAGATAGATAGATAGATAAAAGAAATATGAAGTAGCACAACTGTTTTCAACATTGATAATAATAAGAAATGTTCTTGAGCAGCAAATCAGCATATTAGAATGATTTCTGAAGGACCATGTGACACTGAAGACTGGAATAATGATGCTGAAAATTCAGCATGGCATCACAGGAATAAATTACATTTTAATATATATTCAAATAGAAAACAGTTATTTTGAATTGTAATAATATTTCAGAATTTTCCTATTTTTACTGTATTTTTAATCAAATAAATGCAGGCTTGGTGAGCAGAAGAGACGAACAGTTGCTTTATATGCTAATTAGAAGGCCTCTTTCTGTCTGAGTGTGTGCAGTTCCTGGCCAGAATAAGCAGAATGAGGACCAGACTTTTTGCCGCAAGCAAAAAGACCTTCTACGCTGGATTGAAGTCCTCCAAATAAAATCAATAATCAAGATGTTTCTCCTATTGGGTTGTCCTGTTTTAATACATAAAGATGTATCTCCCCCAGTGGCAAAAATAATACGAATTGCTCTCAAGCTGGGCAGTGATTTGTAAAATGTTATTGGACAATGAATGCGGGCTGGGGGACAGATCGGGACACAATGTCATAATGTGCTCTCTGGGTTTGGCTTGCTGATAGCAACAGCTGTTGTGTTCGCCGTCCCTGCCAGCGGGTCATTTCCCTGCCCACCGCCGATCGCTCCCTCCAGCGTGGGTGGTTATATCTTTCTGAGACTAAAGCGTAATTGGGAATAATGAATGCTTAATTTTTTACAGAGGGCAATGCGACCACTGTCCTGTCAGGATGATGCAGTGCCACCCATGTATATTCATCAGACATTCACCAGCAAGGGATTTGAACCTTGTAGGTACGATCAGTGCAGGTGATGGACTAATTATCTTGGTGTGCCTGTACAGAGGACTCGCAGATGATAATCCAAATATAATAAGATATGCTGGTTAGAGTCAACGTGAAATGGCATTCGCGTTACATATAACTTACTTAATGTCATTTTTTTCAGAGTGAAACAGGATATACAATCAGGGGGTGGGATTTGATTATATTTAACAGAAACTGATTGGATACTAAAAAAGTAGGTGTTACCTACCAGAATGGACTTTGTGATGTCAGCAGAAGAAGGTTGTTTTAGAAGTGGAACTATTTTTATGTTGTTACGTAGAGCATTTTTTCCTTGAAATAATGTTAGGACAGTAAATGTCATAAAACACTAAAATAAAATAGGGGGTGGGGGGGGAGTAAAACTCTTTAAAAGTAATATATTAAAAACAAGTAAAATTCTTTAAAATCTTTAAAAACCATAACTTTCTTGAATCCAGGGTCATTATTATTAACTAAAACTATTAAAAGTATTTTGTTAATTAAAAATGTATTATGTAAATCTATTATAAATGTTATAGTATATAAATCTTAAAACATATTTTTAGGATACCTTTCTCCTAATTTTATTCTCTCATGTTTTATGTTTTGTTTTATTGCTCTGTTTTTGTTTAGTGCCTTGAGAAACTTACTTTAAAAGTGGTATAAATATGTATTATTATTATTATTATTATTATTATTATTATTATTATTATTAAATGCTATAATATATAAATATATATATAAATATTATGCATAATTGCTTAAAAAAAGTTAATTTCTCGAAAGAAAGAAAGAAAGAAAGAAAGAAAGAAAGAAAGAAAGAAAGAAAGAAAGAAAAAGAAAGAAAGATCTTACAGACCCCAGACTTTTGAAAGGTAAAGAAAGGATACCATTTTCTCACAATATTGTATCAATACTGTAGGTACTAGAATCTGTTTTTATATTTGTCCATTCATATCATAATAAAGCAAGTATCATAACAAACAAAACTTGAACTCAGAACTGTTGGGTCTTTGTTTTGTGTTTTTCACAAAGGGCAGAAAGGGCAGAAAAATCATAATGGTGCAGAAAGGAGGGAGCAGAAAACTACTGCTGCATTACATCACAAAAGTTTAAAGCCTGAAGTTCAGCATCATAGAGGTCAAAGTTTGTTTGTTTATTTGGAATGATCCTTCTCAAATTCACAATGATTTTCTCCGAGCCACCAGCTGCTGCAGTTACAGTAAATACGAGCAAACAAAGAGGCCGTGTGATTTCTTGCTCCTCTAAAAAGACCATTTTCATTTCAAGCTGTTATTGTTATTTGTACTGCACCAATACAACGACTCCAACCACAATTTGGCCTTCGACTTTAGGGAACAATGTGCGTTTTTACCATTCCTGCAAACGTGCAGAAGAAGTCTCTCTTTTTATCTCTCTCCCGCTCCCCTACGGAACAGGTATAAAGTGCACAAGCGAACATTTTTCGAGTGCCTTTGCTTTTTATTGTACCATTAAAAGTTATCTGCTCCCCGAACTTGTTAGTGCAAGAAGTTTTCGAATCATTCTGGAGACGTGCTTGTCACAAAAAGTGGCTGTATAAATCTGAACCACTGAGTGCACTGTAATGTGACTGAAAATCCACACTTCTTCCATATTGGCGAGGTAACATTCTGTGTCAAACTGTGACCAGCCATTGAATTATTTGGAGACATTTAATGCTTCCTAATAGATTTGCCTGATCTATTCCTTCACTACCAGGAGCCGCAGACCTCAGTGCGTCAACCGGACCGTACTTCCTTCGAGACAAATATTAAAACACATCCAGAGGCAGCTGTGCATGTTATTATGTGGGTTCTCCATTTCCGCAGCCTGAATCCCACCACCCGCCGGCTCCGGTCGTTCACGTGTGCTTTCATGGAAAACAAAAGCCTCCAATACTTTGCTTTTCTGGTTTATTGAGGCCTGGTGTCAAAGGACAAAGAATTAGCGCTGTTTATGCCCATTAGGCTTTTTAGTCATTGCAGATGTGAATGGAAATGGGGTCTTTGGTTTTTCGAGCAGCCTGCTGATGTGCCATTTAACCTGCAGGAAAAATTAATCCATTGTCTGATGCAAACACAATCCGGGCGAGTATTTGGAGCGAAAATACTGCTTTTAGCTCCACATGAATCCTAAAATGTCACTGTAAATGAAGAATGACAGTTGATTGAATGAGTTTTAATTGTTACAACACAGTGTGTCCCAAATTACTATAATACTGGGTCAAGTGTTAAAACGAGTGCTGTTCATTAAAATAAAAGTTCACCTAAAATGAAACTTTGCTGAAAATTGACACCCTCAGGCCATCCAAGATGTAGATGGGTTTATTTCTTTATCAGATTTAGAGAAATGTAGCATTTCATCACTTGCTCAGCAATGGATCCTCTGCAGTGAATGGGTGCCGTCAGAATGAGAGTCCAAACAGCTGATAAAAACATCACAATAATCCACAAGTAATCTGGCTGTGTGTTTGTAAACAAATCCATCAAATAAATGCCATAAAAGTATCTTTAAACAGTCAAAAAGACAGACATTTTTGGAGTAATGATAACTGAAATCAGTGAAATTGATGTCATTATGCACTCTGACATTTAAATACTTGCATTTTATTGGTGCAACTCATTTTCCAGTTCATTAGGTAATTAGAATATTACATCATTATATATATATATATATATAATGTAACAATTTAATAAATTAATTATTGATTTCTTTTTGTAGAAACTGTGATTCTTTTTTTTTTTCAGGATTATTTTCAGAATAGAAAGTTCAAATGAACAGCATTTATTTGAAATACATATCTTTTGTAACATTATAAATGTCTTTTACTGTTACTTTCCATCACATTAACGTGTCCTTGCTCGGAAAAAAAAAAAATCTGAAAAGTAGTCTACTTATAAAGTACTTATTACACTACAGTATTTTACTAACAAAATAATAACAGTATGTATTTATAAGTTTGTCATTTCTTATTGTATGTCAATTGTATGTTTATTTCTCTGGACAAAGTTGACACTTTAATGTACATTCAGAAGAGATCTCAACAATGTCTCAAAACATTTTGCAGTCAAAAGTCAGACATTCCTCATTAAAATCATCCAAGAGCACTCTATTTATATCCACATTAACTTTACAACTCTGTACTCTCGCTATAAGTCAAATATTGACACATTTGTGTCCATTTTAGTGCTCCCAAAGAACAAAAACCTCAGAGAGGATCTGAAAGTTAGTATCAAACTAAATCTAGTCCTCTGGGATTAAAAAATATTGCCTGGACTTTTTTTTTTTTTTTTTGAGCACATGACAGAACTATTTTTCACCTGTTAGCTGCAAAGCACACTTTTCCTTGACTGTGAATGCTGTTATAAATAGTCGAGGAGCCCTACAAAATACAGATGCATTCGGCACGTCTCTGAAGTGCTCGAGCTGCTGAAGAATTGTCAGCGTGAACTCACACAGACAGCGTGTTGCTTCAGAGAGAAGCAGCAAAACAGACCCAGAGAGACGTCAGCTAGCTGTTGTCAGAGCGGGAATGACAGATGTGACATGACATGTTTGCAGACGACCGGATGAGAGACACGTTAGCGATAAAGGCCGTGTTAACCTGTGACTTTCTTCTCTTGTGTCACAGCAGAGGTGAAGGCACATCAGAAACCCTCTCATATGCATAACATCTCATTGTGAGCTCCTGCTGCTCGGGTTGGATTTGAGACGAGAACAAGGTGAGGTCAGTGAGGTTGTGGTGTTTTATGATGATGTCACTTGAGACTGGATTCATGGTTTAACTGATTTGTTTTCATCGTATCGTTTTGAAAATGTACATGGTATGTGATGTAAGCGGTGTTATTTTCAATATTATTTATAGTTTGTAGTGATATTTTGATTGTTCAATAGTTTTATAGTTATTGAAGGGATAGATCACCCAAACCTGTTTGAGTTTCTTCTGCTGAACACAAAAGAAGATATTTTGAAGAACGCTGGTAACCAAACAGTTAACAGAAGCCATTGATGTTCATAGTATGTATTTCCCTTATGTAGAAGTCAGTTGCTACCGTCGACTATGTGGTTACAAACATCCCTCAAAATATCTTCTTTTGTGTTCAACAGCTAAGAGTAATTCATATATTTTTGGGTGAACTATCCTATTAATAATTTGAGTTTTAGTTTGGTTGTATTTTTATATTTTCAGTTTTCATTTTTATTTGTTTAGTTTTTAATAATTTTGTAATTTGATTTTGTCAATTTTTATTTATTTAATTTATATTTATATAAATAAAATATTTTTATTTTATTATTTTTATTTTATGATTTTTTTATTTCAGTTTTAGTTTTTTTTTATTTCAAGTTATTAATTTTAGTGATTCAGCTTATTTCA
Organism: Spinibarbus caldwelli; assembly: GCA_039654775.1. Classification (NCBI taxonomy): domain Eukaryota; kingdom Metazoa; phylum Chordata; class Actinopteri; order Cypriniformes; family Cyprinidae; genus Spinibarbus; species Spinibarbus caldwelli. The sequence goes on along the minus strand of CM077225.1, from coordinate 4,299,707 downwards.
GGTAGTTGTCAAGGCAAAATTTGTCATATAAAGTTTTTCACCCGGTTTTTTTTGTTTGTTTGTTTGTTTTTTTTTTCTTCTTATTCAACTAATATATATATATATATATATATTCCCTCCAATGTTTTTTTTCCAAATATATATAATTTTTTTAAATAATTTACATTTCAACAAAAATACTTTTAATAGTTTTAGTTAATAATAATAATAATAATAATAATAATAATAATAACCCTGGATGCAAGAAAGTTATGATTTTTAAAGATTTTAAAGAGTTTTACTTATTTTTAAATACAGTACTTAGGGCATAAAAAATAAAGCATCTTAAATAAGTCTTTACTGTAATGAAAATACTTTGAATGAAATTCTTTTTAATTTTAGATTAAGTTTTAGTAATTTTGTTGTGTGTGTTTTTTATCATTTTAAATAGTTTATTTAATATGTATGTCTTTACAGTTTTTAAGTTTTAGTTTTTAGTTTTAGTTATTTAGTTTTAGTAATTTTAGTTCTTTAACTTAAAACTGAAAAATTGTGCTTTGGCAACTAGCTGGAATAAAATAACTAAGTTTTATTTTTATTTCAGTTAATGTTATTTCAAATAATGATTTTTTTTAACCCTTGTATATAATCAAATAATAGTCCAAATAGAGTCCATATTAAATATTTGATAAATATTCTATACATTCAGAATATTTGCATACATACTACTGACCGCGACCTGCATGTGTTGACCAATCAGAAAACTTGGAGATGGCTTTCTGCCAATGGCGTGAGTTTGGGGTCTGGGCTATTTGGAGGGAAGTCGTGGCCTAATGGTTAGAGAGTCGGCCTCGTACCCTAAAGGTTGCGGGTTCGAGTCACGGGCCGGCAGGAATTGTAGGTGGGGGGAGTGAGTGTACAGTGCTCTCTCCACCCTCAATACCACAACTGAGGTGCCCTTGAGCAAGGCACCGAACCCCCAACTGCTCCCCGGGCGCCGCAGCATAAAAATGGCTGCCCACTGCTCCGGGTGTGTGTTCACGGTGTGTGTGTGTTCACTGCTGTGTGTGTGCACTTTGGATGGGTTAATTGCAGAGCACAAATTCCGAGTATGGGTCACCACTTGGCCACATGTCACTTCACTTCACTTCACTATTTATTTGTTTTGAAATGTCATTATTTGTGCAATTCCCTTTGGTGCCACTAGTGTCACAGAACTCACAGAGCAGCTTTATTGTTTGATCAATAAGTAGAAGTCAATAAATAACAAATATGTCTAAGTGCATTGCATCAGAAACACATGAATAATGAATGGCAGTCTGACCACTTTTTCCAATTTGGTTTAGTAAAGGACGGAAGATGGCATTGCTGTGATTACTCAAGAGTTGCCATAAAGTGGCACAAGAACTCAGGAGATTTCGTCATGTACTTGGGAAACAATAGCAAGCCTAATATTGTGCCCTAATTATATTTCAGGAGTCGTGCAAGCTTGTTACAGTGGGATTTGACTAAATGCTGCACTGATTTCTGAATGCAGGAATATGATTTCTCTGTAGTAATATATTTCTGTGTTCATCTCTCTTCAGGGTGACTTGAGCTTTTTGATTACTGTGCCGAGGAAATGGCCATAAATGGAAAATCACTGACAGGTAGCGATTTGGCATTATGTTTTATTGTAATTTATTTTCTTTGCATATGAAATGTGTTGCTCCCCAAGTGAAATATCGCTCGAGTCTCTTCTCCTCACAGTCACATGCATGGATATTTATTCCATTCTAACCTTTCACAATAATGGAGGGACTAGGGCAGGTTTCCGGGTCTATCAATTTGGCCAGAGAATGAATGTGTCAAAGTTGCCTCAGAACTAAAAAATGAATGAGAAAATGAACTGACTTCAGTGAATTTTTAGGGGAAACACTATTTAAATTCATATATACTTAATGAAATGTAAATCGAGTCAACGGTTGTGTACATTTCTATTTTTAACAGACTGTACAAATGAAACATAAGAATATATACAGTGTGTGTGTGTGTATGTATGTATGTATGTGTGTGTGTATATATATATATATATATATATATATATATATATAGTAGTGTATGTATAGATGGACGGACGGACGGAGATTTTTGCTGTGTACTGTAGGATCTCAAGCATCCCAAGATGAACAAATCCTGTTTATCTAGAACTTTCATATTTAAATCCAAAGTCATTTCATATCCCATAATTCATTTTCTTTAATCAATAGCAGTGTCTATTTTCTTGAACAACAGCATTTCCATATTTGATTTCATGCAGGCTCTGACAAATTCCTGCTTACAGGAAAGGTTATCATGATAGATGGCATGAATTTCTCAGTGATATTCATAAATATGGGTTGCATAAATCTCATATAATTATTTATCGATTTGTGTCAATGATGAAGCAAAACTAGGAATACAGCTAAGCAGCCAGTGATTATGCGAGTTGTTTTACGCAGTTCTACCTGGATTTACTTTGATCTACTTCCTTCATAAATATGTTAAAATGAAATAAATGCGTGTGGAAGAACACGGCTACATTTCTCCAGAAAATGACAACATTTTTATGCATCTGGCACCACTTAACCATCACTTACAGCAATTTAAGTACTCGGGGGTGTACTTGTACTTTGATCTACCTATGTGATGCTTTTGGGAAATTTTCTGCCACGATTATAGAAGGATCATCTAACAGCTGTTTTTGCTTGAATCTCAACTGAAAATTATTTTAAACTTCTTTCCATGTCAATGTATGATATCCAAATGCTTTTAAAATGAGACATGAATTTTTATTTATTTATTTATTTATTTAGACTGATTTGTAAGGCTATGCCGCCATAAATTAATAATAATAATAATAATTTAAAAAACATTCCTTCTTTTTTTTTTTTTTTTTTTTTAACCATATCAATGAATAATGGTATGGGACATTAATTTTTAGTGATTCTTTATTTTGCATGTTTATGAAGTGAGATGTGGATTGTTTTATGATATGATGAGTCAATAAGCTGTTCAACAAGTAAATGTCTTTGGAAAATCCAATTCCTCTTTTCAGTAAAAATAAAATCCCTTCATTATTCACTCATGTTGTTTCAAACCCATATGACTTTCCTTTTTTATGGATGCAAAGGAGATGTTTTGATGAATCTACTTTTAATATAAAAGTTATCATGTTTAGTGCTTTACCTCTTTGTAATTCCATTTCAAAGTAATTTAATTCTGACCATTTAGTGTCTGATGAAATTATGTGGGTTTTAAAGATTACGGTACAATCTAATAAAGACAAATTGCAGCTAATCTTGGAACATGTTGCATATGACGCGTGGGCTGCCGTACAGCGTGCGGTTTCTTCATGCAACTAAAAGGCATTCAATCACTCTAAAGCAAGCATGAACAACTGTATGGCCGTGTTTCCCGACGAGTGAGCAGGCAGAGAAAGAGTTATGAATGCTAGCCGGGTGAGCTGACCTCATCTGCTGGAAATATGCAGTAGATTTCTGTGAATCAACCTTGTAGGCTGAACCCTTACGATGAAATATTACCATGACTGACACCCTGCAAGCCTCTGTACACAAACAACAACTGGGTGAATCTCACCAAAATCTGACAAGAACATGGCCAGATCGTATTTCACCCCAAAATCAACAAAGAAATATGGAACGGAAGAAAGTGAAGCCATTTTGGGGATCAACAAGATGTTTTGATTCTGCAACCTAACAAAACTATAATGAGAATCGGCATGTAGAATTATGAGAATTGCCAAATAAATTCAAAAATGTATTTTTTATTGCATTTTTTTGTTTTGTTTAGTTTTGTTTTTATTTTGGGAGTTGAATGTGATTTGGATATTTTTTTTTTTTTATTGACAAGGTTTATGAGATTAACCTAGCTTTTAAATCATTTTATTAATTTTAATTTAAGTGTTTATTTATTTATTTATTTATTTATTTTATTTTGTTTTGTTTTGGGGGTAGAATGTGATTTGGACATTTTATTGACAGGGTTTATTTTACTTTACTTTAGTGTAGTTTTCTGCTTTTTATTTTATTTTATAATTTGTTTTGCTTTGTTTTGTTTTGTTTTGTTTTGTTTTGGACATTTTTATTGACAGCGTTTGTAAGATTAACCTAGCTTTTATTTTAATTTATTTTATTATATTTAATTTTGTTTATTTATTTAATTTAATTTATTTTTGCATTTTATTTAGTTTCATTTTTTGTTTTGTTTTTTTGTGTGTTTGTTTTTTTTGTTTGTTTGTTTGTTTGTTTGTTTTTTGCTTGTTTTTTGTTTGTTGTTGTTGTTGTTGTTTTTTGTTTGTTTTTTTTTTTGTTCAGTGTGATTTGGACATTGTTATTGACTGTTTGTGAGATTAGCCTAGCCTCTTTTTTTTCTTTTCTTTTCTTTTCTTTTCTTTTCTTTTCTTTTCTTTTCTTTTCTTTTCTTTTTTATTGAGATTAACTGCATCTCTCAGGATGTCTGTCAAATAGCCAAACATAGGTCTCTATCTGACCAGTGGTGGTTTATATTCCCAGAATGCCTTAATGACAAGTGCCGGAAGGGCAGCCCAAAATATATTCTCAATGCAAATGAATGTTTAATGATTTTTGCCCTCAAGTGAAAATAAGAAGGAGTTGTTCTTTAGCCTGAGGATGACTAAGCCAGACAAAACATTCTCATCCAGATTCTTGCTCATGGCATTTTATTTCACAAGAACGACCAGAAAGTCTTGAAATGCTGTGCAGTAAGGGGTTAACTTGAACTTCCCTGAACTCACCGAACGACAACATCATATTCTTGTAAATGTTGTATTAGCTGTAATGAAGTATTTATATAATATCCTTACATGTCATAAATTTTAAACAAATGCAAAATATACCATTTTACTAAGAGTAATGCAAATACTGCACTCTGTTTGGCTCAGCTGGTATGTATAATTTCTTGATTTTGTGTGGATGTACTGAATACTTTACAAAGCTGTATTGAACTCTAATGTTTTACTAAGAAATAAGCCACAAGCCATGTGCTCAGATGCTAGGTTTTCTGGGCCTTGTTTGCAGTGTATTTCTCAGCAGAAATCACAGGGGTCCTCTAGGTTTGTTGTAGGCCTCTGGGCCTCTTAACCATGGTAAATTCACTGTATGCATTGAGTAGTGCATTGGATATATAGATATATAAATATATAACATAAAATATTTTATGAAATCTTGTGTGTGTGTGTGTGTGTGTGTGTGTGTGTGTGTGTGTGTACTTCATTAGCTATGTTTTTATTTTATTTTATTTCATTTTATTATTTGTTTTATTTTCATTTTATTAAATCACAATTTATTAAAAATTTTATGGTCATTTAATTTTATGGTTATTTTATTGTTATGAAGGTCAAGCAAAGTAGCAACTTTTTATGGTAATTTATTTTTATTTTTTGGATATTTTATATATTGATAACAATAATAACTAGAAAATATCTTATGTAGTTCATTTGCTTAGACTATTTATGGTTGCCAAACCATATACCAACTTTTTAAATGGTTTTGTTTTGTCTTGTTTTAATCTGATTTGTTTTGTTGTGTTTTGTTTCATTTTGTTATGTTATATTATAATTTATTTTATTGTATTTTAGTGTATTTTACAATTTATGGTTGTTGAGAAAATTTTTAAGTGTTTTTATTTTTATATCTTTAGTGTATTTTATTTTTAAGTGTTTTGTTGTGTTTCGTTATATTATATTATATTATATTATATTATATTATATTATATTATATTTGTAGCAATTTTTACTCTTTTTTAATATTTATTCTCTGGTTATCCAGACATATCATTGTTATTTTAGTATTTATTATTTAAAAAATACTTTTTATTTATTATTATTATAAAAATTTACTTGAAATCTAAATTTTAAGCAATGTAGTAATGTATTTTTTTTTATGGGTTTAGTACTTATTGTCAAGCAGTGTGCCCTCAACACCTTCAAATGCAGCTCATCCAATCAGAACTATAATTTCATTAACATGCGACATGTATTTTACTAACATCATAAATGAACATTGTACAATAGTGTACTTTATGTAATATAATGCTACTTGTTTATCTAAGAGTTTCAAAATGTTCCTTTATATCAGGGCTGGATTATAACTAGACCCCCGAGGCCTCAGAGCACCAAGGGGTCTCTAAAGCCTCTCATGGCCCAGAACTGCCAAAGAAAGTTGAACGCAAGAGCCCTCAGAGAAAGCTGACCACTAAAGCTCTCCGGTTCTCCATGAGCGGATATTTGGAGGGATGGCCTCTAAAAATGTTGTCAAAAAAATTAAGCCGTTTACAAGACCAAAGTACATCTAAAGTATAGAACTTTTGTGTGCTTCATCAGAAAAATCATGAAAATTAAAATGATGTGAAATCTGTACACGCCATATTAGAATTTCCTGTCAAATATTCCATAAAGCAGCGGGACGCCAGCCTGTGCTCAAGACAGGAAGCCGCCCACAACAACAAATCAAGCGAAATCTGTTCATTCAGGGGAACCTCTAATCAAATCCCTCATTCAACGGATGCAGGCGGATGATGCCAGATTTCCCAATTTGTTTTCAACACCTCTGTGTTTCATCATATTGCTGTGTGTCAGACTCTCAAGGCACACAGACTGTCTTACACATCCGCCATTTGTCAGGATGTGGGACCCCGGGGGTCCGTCTTTAATCAAATCATCTCCCTATCCCTGTGTGTTCATCCTGAACATGACTTTCTTTAGGCCAGCCTGATTTGTGACCTGGAGGTCTCAATAACCTGAACCGAAGATTAAACCATGTTTCAGGCTCTGATGACTTGTCAGTCAAATTGTGCCATTAACCAAATCTAGGTCATAACGGTGAGCTTCAGATAGCTGTTCCATCTTATTTGTGACACGTATAAGGAGGGAGCCGTCATGACTCTGGGATGATGAAAATCATCTTTACATAGCAAAAATATTCTTTCTGTCTGTTTGTGTGTGTGTGTATACATTTACATTTACATTTATATTTAGTTATTTAGCAGACGCTTTTAATCCAAAGCGATTTACAAATGAGGACAATGGAAACACTCAAAATCAACAAAAGAGCAATACATATACATATATATGTTTTAAAAAATATACTGTTATGCTGATTTTGAATGTTTATGTTCCAAATGATGTTTATTATTAAAAAATTTATTTATTTATTTATTTATTTTATTTTATTTTATTTTTTATTATTTTTTTTTTTGTATGTATTGCCTTTTCGGGGGGGGATAAATCTGTTTGGAAAATGCATAATTATAATATCACATAAGATGTGCTATGTATCTATGAGCTGTTGTTCACAAATGCTAGATTAAATTTTTTATTTATTTATTTATTATTATTATTATTATTTTATCTATTTATTTTTTGTTTGTTTGTTACGTTGCTCATTCTTGTTAAGACTTGAAAATGAAACCCTACTCACTTTCCTAATACATGGTTTTATTGTATTTGTATTTTATAAAAGTTTTTTTTTTTTTTTTTATAGATGACATCATGGATGATGCATGGATATCCACCTATCTCCATTGTGGTACTGTATGCAATGAACACTTTTTAGAGGTCACGACAGCTCAAATCATGTGTTTTGTTGAGGAGATACACTGTAAGAACCAAAATATAACAGAGATACACCTAAAAGATATCCTAGCAATCACCTGAAACACTGAGAAAAATTTCTGCACAGCAAGATTTCCTCACATTTTCTCCAAAATCTAGCTGACATCATCCTTCTGATTTTACCTGGATGTTGTTACTCTAGAAAAACAGCAGACACTGACTCAGAAATGACAGAACGGTCACAGTTCTTCATGAGAGGCAGCTTCTCCGCTTAATCTGGCCATCCTTCACAGCGTGAGGTACCCAGACTCCTCCAAGTGTTCCCCGTCTGACAGGAGTGAAGTGGCTGCAGGAGTCAGGACGGTTCTGGAGGTTTGTGACGCTTTAGGGGGTTGATGGATCAGGGCTCGAGTTAAAACTCTTTCTCTCTCTCATAGGGGATGATCAACCCGGATGTCAGAGAGACTCTCCAAATCAGGTGCTAGATCTGAGGCTTCCAGCTGATATTTCACCTCCCTGGCAAGAAGATTGGACCTCAATGTCGAACATCCTCTTGATCTGCAGGCTGAAGAGGTGGACCCCTGAGCAGGAGCGTTTCTGGTGAACAGGGTTTTCGCAAACCCAAATTCTTGATACTTTAATACCACAGCAGAAGCTGTAAGACTGACTGTACTTCTTCATTTAAAGCGATAGTCCACCCAAAAATGAAAACTGTCATCATGTATTCAACACAAAAGAAGATATTTTGAAGAATGTTGGCAACCAATACTATGGAATTCAATGGGAGCTGAAAACGTTTGGTTACTCTTTAAAATTTCTTCTTTTGTATTCCGCAAGAGAAAGTAAGGCAGACAGGTTTGGAAGGACATGAGGTTAAATAAGTGATTACATCATTTTCATTTTTGAGTGTACCATCCATTTTAAGTTAAATATTAATGTAAATATTAAAAAAGTTATAGGAATAGTTCAGCCAGTGAATGGGTGCCGTCAGAATGAGACTCCAAACAGCTGATCAAAACATCACAATAATCCACAAGTTTCTTACAAATATGCAGCTTTTCACGTCACAAGATATTAATTGATGGACTGGAGTGGTGTGGATTACTTGTGGATTATTGTGATGTTTTGATCAGCTGTTTGGAGTCTCATTCTGACGGCACCCATTCACTGCAGAGGATCTATTGGTGAGCAAGTGATGGAATGCTACATTTCTCCAAATCTGACGAAGAAACAAACCCATCTACATCTTGGATGGCCTACGCCTGGATGGAGTTAATTTTCAGCAAATTTTCATATGAAAATCTCTTTTGTGGCATAGAAATGTCATTCAGTGAGCAAACAGATTCACAAAAAAAAAAAAAAAAAAAAAGAATCACCAATTTAAGTTCATATGTTTTTGCTTTTGTTATGTTTAGTGATTTCCTGTTCAAGTTAAATATTGTCACTCTTCTGTCAATCCCTCATTTTTTAACTAGAAAAAAATACATCTATATCATTGCATAGTTATATGATCTAAGGATCAGAGAGAGCCTGGGAAATGGTCATTTAAAACAAATTATAACTGTTTTTGGAACAAGAAATATTTGCTAACATTATAAATGGACTTCAGGGGAAAATATGACCCATTTAAGCAAAAAGCATGGACATAAATAATAGACCCAACTAACCAGAATCACAAGAGATTATCCTATTTGACCGAAACAAATGTTTCTACTGCCCAAGTGTGGATGAGTTTAACTGGATGTGAGATTAAATTAGTTCAGTATCTTTTAGCCTTAAGAGGATGCGTTAGAGGAGCTCTGCATTTTTAAGAGGCTTAATTAAAACATTTCATGTGCATTTGCATTCATGTCTGAGCATGAATACAACACAGTATTATAATCAGTTGTGTACGTGAATGTGTGTAAAGGTGTAAAAACAGCAATGTCAATATTTCTTCGTTTCTTATTACATCTTTTTGGTACATTTTTAGTATGTTTGATGTACAGAGTAAGCTATATCTTGTGAAACTGTACTAATATTTATTTTATTTATCATGTGTAAATATCTTAATCCATAACAAGGCAGATCTTTTTTTTTTCTTCTTTTCTAATACGCCAATAGGTGGCAACAAGTCAATTTGAGTGAATCATTGAATCATTCAACCTTATTCGTTCAAAAATGTTAATTCATTAAGGAAGTAAACAAATGACCGTCTTTGAGTGAGTCATTGAATCATTGATTCACCTGATTCAATAACAGCGATTTGTTCAAGAACCAGAGTGAGTCAATCAATCTTTTACTAAACAGATTCATTCAATAAACAGTGATTCATTCAGGAAGAGAGCGCTACATCTGCATGTTGTTTGCTAATTTCCTTGACGGTGCAAAAATACACCAAAGAAAGGGCAATATTGTCTCAAAAATGTAAGTAACTCGATATTAACTTATTGTTCATCAAACAGTCGTATAAAAAAATAAGACAACGGCTGCAATCGTGCTGTTTGTTAATGTAAGGTAAGCTGATTTCTGATTTTAATTGATATCCCAACCTGGCTTATCTGTTTTTAGAGGGATTTTCAGATGGTATATAACTGTGATACTGATATTTAACTCAGTTTAATAGCACATAGTGTGCTAATTTGATGTCTCTCATATTTGTCAACAATCCTATTTTCTTACTTAAGTGTTTCGTTTGCAGTTATTTATTTGCTAAGTAGACGTAGGCCTATACCAAGACGTTACTGAGATGCCCTTTAAAACAACTTATCTAAAAGAATTAGTCGTATTATTGTTAAATTGTATTGTGCAGCATAGTGAAATGCCAGAAATGTTTTTGTTTTTCCTATTAATGATTTATTTGTGCGTGTGAAAATGCAGACAAATGCTCTAAATATATAGCGTATTGTGTTTTAGGAGAGCAGATGTCTTTGCAGTTGTACCTTCATGCCCAAAAAGTTTGGTTTTTATGGGTCATATGTACCGCCTGATCTTTTGCATTGTAACAGATGGCTTCCCTGAACACCATCCTCCTCTCAAATACGTCTGCAGCTCTTTGGATGGAGATCCCAAAGCCCACTCATCCAACTGGAAGCTGTTGCAAGTGAGAAAACCACACAGAATCCTCGAGAGAGTATATCCCACAGCCGTAAACGCGTGAGAAAACCCACATATGGGGATATCCTTGTCTGGAAAAATCAGATCCTAATTGGGGAAACTCTCTGCCCACACATGCAAAGGATGTATCACGGTGAAGACTGCCAAAAGAGGTATGATGGCATCTGCTTTGGCCCGTCGCCACCTATTCACTCCTCACATGGAGTTTCTTCTCTTCTACTAGTTTGAAGTCTTCTCTTTGTGCCTCCGCAAAATGTACTCCACTGAAACTTGCTATTTGAAGGAACAGTCTACCCAAAAACATGAGAATTAGTCATCATTTACTCAGCCTCATGTTTTTCCAAACTTGTATAATGTTATTTTTTTCCTTGGAAGACGCACTTGAAAAATCTCCAAGCTGCACATTGTGAACATGAGCTGTCAAGTGTTATTTTAGTATTATTTATATGCTATTATAGTATTTATTATTATATTTTGAAATATTATTATATATATTTATTTATTTTTATTTTTTGTTTGTTTGTTTGTTTTTTAGTTTTCATTTTAATTTGAGTTTTGTAACTATTTTTTATTTCAGTTTTACTAATTTTAGCACTTAAAATTAATGGTTTTTTTTGTTAAACTAACTTATATTTCAATTATTTAGCTTTACTGTACACACGTGTGTGTGTGTGTGTGTGTGAGAATATTTGTATAACTAAATTTTATTGCTGACGTGATCTTTACTGATTAAGTGCTAAAAAATGTATGATTAATCTTATTTACTAAACTAACTTATTTAAAAAAAAAATAATAATAATAATATTGAGCTGCAAGTGAAATGGCAAGTTCATCAGTTTTAAGATAAAATTAAATTAATATGCTACACTGAAACTTATTTGAATTTGCATGATTCAAATAAAATTTTGATTTATTTATTCACATTATGCAAATATGCCATAGGCAATGTAGAAAAAAAGGAACAGCTCTGACACAAATTAAACATTGTTCATAAACGTGATGAAGAATATATTTGTTTAAGTCATGTGAACTACTTTTATGATGCCTTTTTGGGTTTATTTGTCATTTGTAGATTTTAAAATTGTTGCATGAAAAAGAGCAGCAAGAACATTCTCAGAAGTTTCTGCTTTTGTGTTCTATAGAAGAAAAAAAAGTCACACAGGTTTGAAACAACATGAAAAAGTGAATAAACAATGACAGAATGTTTATTTTGTGGTGAATTGTTCCTTTCAACTACGATTTTCATGCTGAGCATTTGTAGGCAGAACTTAAGGCATCTCAAAAGCATCTTAACATCTCTATCTTTGTAGGCTTCACACGTCTGGTGTGCCGTGACCCAGTGGTGTCAATGGTACAAACCGGTTGCACCTTAAGCCGCGTGGGTGGCGTTCCCAACATCATGCATCATTTAACAACACCCACACTTAGAGATACACTAAAAGCCTCAATCCCTCACCGAAGGAGCTGCATTGAGAATACGACCCATTTATGACTTCCAGTATGCTCCTTTTCCACGTCCGTGTTATCATTTGTTACGTCAATAAGAATACTCCTATCCCCCACACACTCGTAGCCCCTAGCCATATTTCCAGGCCAGGCGCTGATATATTTTTCTCGGTGGAGGGCGCCTGGGTCCGCACATCCATCATGCGGTGGCTATTTTCAGGGCGGCCGTGCTCCTCGATCATTCTCCCATAGTAATGCGAGTCAGAAGACATCAGTGGGTGTAATGGTGTGCTCCGCTCGGCCCCCGCCTGCCAGCAGCCCGCACAGATGCGCTCCGGCACTAAAGGTGCGACTCGGATACACTTACTTCTTTTACGATGATGCCGTTCTTCTGTTCGACATCTGCGTTACGACCCTCTACCAGGTTGCAGAGAGAGTCCGAAGTCGTCCGTGCCCATTTCCCTGAAATTGTTCGTGAGTTATTGCCAACAGATACTTCACGGGTGGCGTTGAACGCTGCCGTTTCTTTGAAAGGGGGCAAAATGCCACGTGAAGCCATTCCAGGAAAAAAAAAACAGCTTCTGCCCGAAATGAGAGATGGTAGATCAGTGAGTATACAAAGGCTGAGAGATGAGAAGCTGTCATAGGATGGAAACAAATGGTCATTGTGGGTCTCGGCCCAGAAAATCATAGCAACCCATAACTCTCTAAAAGCACTGTGTTGTTTGCGAGTCGTACACTAGGTGATGTTGAGAGTTTATTGGAGCACTTTTTTGTTTGTCTAATATTTAGAAATGGACATTGATCATTAGAGTAGATTTATTAATAATACACCTTTTTTAAGTGTCAGCTCTATTTCTTTCCTTTGTTTTATTTTTTATTTATTTATTTATTTATTTATTTTTTTTAATTTTTCAGTTTTAGTCATTTTAGTAATTCAACGTTAGTTGCCAAGATAACCTTTTTAATTCTCTTTTGTTTTTATTATTTATTTATTAAGCTTCACTTCAATTACTGAAAAGTTTTATTTTAGTATTTTAGTTTATATGCATATGCATACAATTGATATCTAAATCATTCAACCCCCAACACTATGTTAGCTTTTCTAAAGATCCAGTTTTTTAAAGAAAAATTGCTTATATAACAGTTTAGTGTCATATTCAAAGTGATGCTGTCAATAAGTTTATGTAATGCAGTTACAGTCAAACCAAAAATTATTCAGACACCATATTGATATTTTGTTTCTTTTTTTTTTTTTGTTCCTTTTTTTTTTTTACTAGTGGGTGCAGGACACTTTAGTTCATTTATGTAAGTGAGGATAGCAAAATGAAGTAAACTGTGACATATTATACTCAAAAAATCTTCATACAGTGGATTACCAGTAAAATTGATAAAAATTTGGGACCAAAAATTTGATCTGACACTTTGACCTGACTATGTTTTGTTAGATACCTTTCTATCAAAGTTATTTGACATTATCAAGATGGATTTGTGCTGACACAGATTAACTCTTGAGTTCTTGTCATATTTTATTACCATTTTCTAAACTATAGCAAATAAATGAGCAATATCACACGAGTAGACGTGCGATGTGGCTGTATATCGGCACGGCTGTGATTCGGCCGTACGTAATCACAGTGTGCCGATATACAGCCATATCGCATCGCACCGCACATCTACGAGTGTGATATTGCATTTATACAACAGTTCGACGGCACGAGTGTGTAAATAAATTACAAACAACAACGGAGTGTCTTTAAAAGCCCTCTTTTGTGCAGAACTACTTCCTTCCGCCACAGATTTAACTCTAAAGTTGACAGTTTAACAGCTGAGCCCAAGCCTCCGTTACTAATTCCAAAACGTCACTTTAGAACTAGTAACAAAGGAACTTTGAGTTGCTTCATTGAAAGTTTATTGTATTACTGTAGTAAAAGCTTGCTGTATTATGTAAAGTAAGTATTATGAGAGAGAGATGGACTGAGTGACCTGCATCTGATAGCCTACAGCATCTCAGTCTCCTAACGTTACTCACAATTAAACATACGTTTGAATGTCCACTGAGGAAAGCCTTATCTTTGTCTTAACATCAAAATCCTTTCATTGATTTCTGATGACAGCGCTGTTCAGTGCATTTGTTAGCTGTGTCAAGCTGTTGTTGAAAGTAAAAATAACTTCTGTTTAGAAGAGCTTTTTTTTCATTATAAAAGTCTTTACTGCAGTGCTGACTCATTAAAAAACTGTTGTCGCCGTCTAATGGCGGAACAATGCAACTAAAATTACCATCATGAACACACGCACCATGTCTCAGTACTAAACACTATTAAATACTGTTATTATTTATATAAAATACTATTTATTGAATAATCATATTTAATCAACAACAACAACAGCCATCATAAAAGCTGCTAGGCAAAATAATCTGTACTTGTACACAGGACTTCTATATTACTTTAAGTTTAATTATATAACAAATGGTACCAGTTGTTACGGTAGGATTGGTCAATAGCACTTAAGGCAGGGCTTAGTGAAGGATCAGTTGAATTGAATCCCAGTTGGCTTTACAATAAGACAAGCAGTGTAAAGCATCTGTGATGAGCAGGTTGCTATGGCAACCAGCAGATGCTCGCTGCACCGCGCCGCTGTAAATGACAGTTTTCTGTGTCTCTGAGAGCAGCATTCTGAAGTCAGAGAGAAAGTCAAAGTAAAAAGGAGAAACCCTCACCATTAGGCCTCACAGTTAGGTGCTTTATAACATCTCAGATGTTCACTGACCAGTGTGGAAATGTGCTCTATGATTCTTGGCCCCATATCAAGACAAATGTGTCCGCCGACGCATTAGCCTTTGAAAATGCACTGCCGATGTCAGGCTGCATAAATCTTCTTAGGGTTACTGCTCTTGTTCTGTAAGGGACTCCTTAATTTGGCATTTGTCAACAGGATCTCATAGCAAATATGAAGGAACGCTCATACCTTTATTTCCTTGGTCAGTGCAATGAAAAATAGCTGACATGGCACTTTTATCACACTACATCAAGAGCTGCTTCATTAGTGTCTCTTAGTTCTAGGATACACACTTGTTTTTTTGTTTCATTATAGCTGATGTAATAACGGTCTTGCACAGTCACACCATTGGCGTTTCTTCAACTGGCTACTTTTGACCATGTAGACTTTTAAAAGATAAACTCCTGTAAAAACTTTTATTTCTGCCACATTTCAAATGATATATTTTGACATATAAATTAACTTTCCAAAGGCTAATTATATAGCTAGTAATTTATATTAAATGCATGCAATTAATAACACTGTGATCATCGATATTTATTTATTTTTATTTATTTATTTGTTTTCTTTAAATATCATATTTTATATTTTATCTCAGGTTCTTTAAATTATAATGATATTGTTTTTGTTTTTTTTTGTCTTTGTTACTGATAAACAATTGCTAAATTTTGATATGGGTATGAATTTTAAAAATCCATTTTTATAATAAATTTTTATATTTTAAGTCTGAAAGTCAATATCTGAGATGAAAAAATTGATGTTTGGGAAAAAAAAGGGCACTTTAAAAAGTTTCCAAAAGCATTTTATTGTAACTTTTTCATTTAGGTAAAAGAGAAGAGATGAAGTCCTGGGACACAACAGTGCCAGTAGCTGAAAAAATACCTGATTATGAGAGGAAACATTTTGCAATTATAAATGAACATTCACTAAACATTATGAGCTCAATCAAGCAGACCATAGTTTCATTTTAGCAAATTAACAGGTGCATGAAATGGATGTTTACTTTGGAAATAAACTTTAGATACTGGTTCAAGCAGAACTGTATTTTCCATTTTGGAAAAAGCTTCACATAATTATTGTTTCTGTAATTATTGCTTTTGTACAAATAGAAATTGTGGTCACAAAGACTAAAGACATCACTATTTTCTAAATAAACCTTTTTTTATAAATATAAATTCTCCTAGCAATATGTTTTATGTGGTATACTCTTATTTTTTTTTAGATATGGTTGCCTGTAAACATACTGTAATAACAAAATGAACTGTGCATGAGCTGAAATGTGTACATAACATATTTATTTTACATATGCACTTGTTTGTTTGTTAGCATTGTGTCATTATTTTTGGGTAATTTGACTAATTTGACAAATTTTACTGTAATACTTCTGTATATTTGCCCATATACATACCATTATACAAAAAGGGTAAATAAAACAAACAAACAAATAAATAAAATGTTTTAAATAAAACAAAGATTATTGGAGTAGATTTTACAAGGAAAAACTGTTTCAGTCTTTCTACTAAAATTTCATGTTTAATTCAGTGTGATACTTGCCATTTCTTATTAATTATTTGTGGAATTTATTCACAATTTCTGCTTCAAAGTATTTTTTCAGTGTACTGTATATATTTTATGGAGTATGTTTTACCATATACCTTTTATGTATTTATTTATTTCAGGTACACTTGCCTCAAAACATATTTTTAAATATATTATACATGTTTGTTTGTTTGTTTGTTATAGCATTATGTCATTATTTTTTGATAATCTTACTGTTTTTTTTACTAATTTTACTGTAATACTTCTGTATATTTGCCCATAATACATACAATTCAGTTTTGTAGTGCACTGAAAAATGAATGAATGATGGAATTAATGAAATACTTGCCATTTTTTAGTAATTATTTGTGGATTCTACATGCAATTTCTGCTTCAAAGTATTTTTTTTTCAGTGCATTTTTCTGAGTATATTTAAGCATATACCTTTCATGTATTTATTTATTTCAGGTACACTTGCCTCTAAAGATAAAAACAAAATGAACTGTGCATGAACTGAGTGAGACTGGAGCGGCTTCAGCTTCTCAGAGGCTATAAGATTCCAGCGTCCCATCCGCAAGCATAAGCAGGTAGGTTAGAATTGCATGATTTCCCGTTTTTCTTATCACATATTTTGAGAGTATTCAGCGTGCACACCCGGCTCATCCCAGAGTCCCTTTTCAAAATTCTCAGACTCCTTAGACGCTCCAATTTGCATGCATCCTCCATTCCCAAGGCGTTTCCTCCTCGTCTGTACAATCTCCACCTCTACCCTTGGGGTCGAGCTTTGTTCCCTCATGTGTGGATTATGACTTTGAATCATAAAAAGCCCCATTCCTAAAACCTTGATCCTCTCGGCGACATAGAATATTAGTCTACTGACCTCAAACAAAATGCTGGCCGCCCTCAAATGCAGAGTAAACATAATGTTCCCCACTCTAAGTCAGATGATTTGGAGAATGCTTGATGCAAATGCTATGTTCCCTTTTCCCTTGCCAAGTGCAAAGATGAGGACAGGCAGGCAGAATAAGCAATGAGCTTTCAATAATTTATGGTGGCCACATGTCTGAGTTGGGTTTGCCCAGAAGCCCTTGTCTTGGAAACACACAAGAGGTAGACTGCGAGTGTCTCGGAAATGTTACTTCTCCAGAACATGACAAAATGACTTTTCCTATGCAAAAAAGAAAGGTTATACCCATAAATGTAAACAATGAGAACAATGCTTGTAGTAGTTTAGCATGTTGTGTGTACATTTACCTGTATACATATAGTTGTATTACTTCAGTATACTTATTCATTTATGTATTTGTTTGTTTGCATGGTGTCATTATTTTCACAAACTTCAGTAACTCATTACTGTCTATTTGCCCATATACAGAATATATAATTTTACTTGTTTTATATATTTCAGTTTTATTTATTTATTTATGTATTTATAAGGGCATTTTATATATATGTATGTGTGTGCTTGAAAGTCAGAATACATGTATGTGTTGAAAAGTAAGCAGAAACATGTATTTGAAACAAGAATGTATGTGTGTGAGAGTTAAAATATATGCATGCGAAAGGAGAATGTAAGTGTGTGAGAATAGAAATGAATGTATGTGAAAGAAGAATGTAAGTGTGTGAGAAAAGAAATGTATGTATGTGAAAGGAGAATGTATGTGTGTGAGAATAGAAATGTATATGTGAAAGGAGAATGTAAGTATGAGAATAGAAATGTATGTATGTGAAAGAAGAATGTAAGTGTGTGAGAATAGAAATGTATGCATGCGAAAGGAGAATGCAAGTGTTTGAGAATAGAAATGTATGTATGTGAAAGGAGAATGTATGTGTGAGAATAGAAATGTATGTACAGTATGTGAAAGAAGAATAGAAATGTATTTACAGTCAGGTCCATAAATATTGGGACATCGACACAATTCTAACATTTTTGGCTCTATACACCACCACAATGGATTTCAAATGAAACGAACAAGATGTGCTTTAACTGCAGACTGTCAGCTTTAATTTGAGGGTATTTACATCCAAATCAGGTGAACGGTGTAGGAATTACAACAGTTTGCATATGTGCCTCCCACTTGTTAAGGGACCAAAAGTAATGGGACAGAATAATAATCATAAATCAAACTTTCACTTTTTAATACTTGGTTGCAAATCCTTTGCAGTCAATTACAGCCTGAAGTCTGGAACACATAGACATCACCAGACGTTGGGTTTCATCCCTGGTGATGCTCTGTCAGGCCTCTACTGCAACTGTCTTCAGTTCCAGCTTGTTCTTGGGGCATTTTCCCTTCAGTTTTGTCTTCAGCAAGTAAAATGCATGCTCAATCGGATTCAGGTCAGGTGATTGACTTGGCCATTGCATAACAGTCCACTTCTTTCCCTTCAAAAACTCTTTGATTGCTTTTGCAGTATGCTTTGGGTCATTGTCCATCTGCACTGTGAAGCGCCGTCCAATGAGTTCTGAAGCATTTGGCTGAATATGAGCAGATAATATTGCCCGAAACACTTCAGAATTCATCCTGCTGCTTTTGTCAGCAGTCACATCATCAATAAATACAAGAGAACCAGTTCCACTGGTAGCCATACATGCCCACCACCACCATGCTTCACTGATGAGGTGGTATGCTTAGGATCATGAGCAGTTCCTTTCCTTCTCCATACTCTTCTCTTCCCATCACTCTGGTACAAGTTGATCTTGGTCTCATCTGTCCATAGGATGTTGTTCCAGAACTGTGAAGGCTTTTTTAGATGTCATTTGGCAAACTCTTGTCTGGCCTTCCTGTTTTTGAGGCTCACCAATGGTTTACATCTTGTGGTGAACCCTCTGTATTCACTCTGGTGAAGTCTTCTCTTGATTGTTGACTTTGACACACATACACCTGCCTCCTGGAGAGTGTTCTTGATCTGGCCAACTGTTGTGAAGGGTGTTTTCTTCACCAGGGAAAGAATTCTTCGGTCATTCACCACAGTTGTTTTCCGTGGTCTTCCAGGTCTTTTGGTGTTGCTGAGCTCACCGGTGCGTTCCTTCTTTTTAAGAATGTTCCTAACAGTTGTTTTGGCCACGCCTAATGTTTTTGCTATCTCTCTGATGGGTTTGTTTTGTTTTTTCAGCCTAATGATGGCTTGCTTCACTGATAGTGACAGCTCTTTGGATCTCATCTTGACAGTTGACAGCAACAGATTCCAAATGCATATAGCACACTTGAAATGAACTCTGGACCTTTTATCTGCTCATTGTAATTGGGATAATGAGGGAATAACACATACCTGGCCATGGAACAGCTGAGAAGCCAATTGTCCCATTACCTTTGGTCCCTTAACAAGTGGGAGGCACATATGCAAACTGTTGTAATTCCTACACCGTTCACCTGATTTGGATGTAAATACCCTCAAATTAAAGCTGACAGTCTGCAGTTAAAGCACATCTTGTTTGTTTCATTTGAAATCCATTGTGGTTGTGTATAGAGCCAAAAATGTTAGAATTGTGTCGATGTCCCAATATTTATGGACCTGACTGTATGTGAAAGAAGAATGTAAGTGTGTGAGAATAGAAATGCATGCATGCATGTGAAAGGAGAATGTATGTTTGTGAGAATAGAAATGTATGTATGTGAAAGGAGAATGTAAGTGTGAGAATAGAAATGTATGTATGTGAAAGAAGAATAGAAATGTATGTATGTGAAAGAAGAATGTAAGTGTATGAGAATAGAAATGTATGTATGTGAAAGGAGAATGTATGTGTGTGAGAATAGAAATGTATGTATGTGAAAGAAGAATGTAAGTGTGAGAAAAGAAATGTATGTATGTGTGTGAAAGGAGAATGTATGTGTGTGAGAATAGAAATGTATGTATGTATGTGAAAGGAGAATGTAAGCGTGTGAGAATATAAATGAATGTATGTGAAAGGAGAATGTAAGCGTGTGAGAATAGAAATGTATGTATGTGAAAGGAGAATGTGTGAGAATAGAAATGTATGTGAAAGGAGGATGTAAGTGTGTGGGAATAGAAATGTATTTATGTGAAAGGAGAATGTAAGCGTGTGAGAATAGAAATGTATGTATGTGAAAGAAGAATGTAAGTGTGGGAGAATAGAAATGTATGTATGTGAAAGGAGAATGTAAGTGTGGGAGAATAGAAATGTATTTATGTGACAGGAGAATGTAAGTGTGGGAGAATAGAAATGTATGTATGTGAAAGGAGAATGTAAGTGTGGGAGAATAGAAATGTATGTATGTGAAAGGAGAATGTAAGCGTGTGAGAATAGAAATGCATGTATGTGAAAGAAGAATGTAAGTGTGGGAGAATAGAAATGTATGTATGTGAAAGGAGAATGTGTGTGAGAACAGAAATGTGTGTATGTGAAAGGAGAATGTGTGTGAGAATAGAAATGTATGTGAAAGGAGAATGTAAGTGTGTGAGAATAGAAATGTATGTATGTGAAAGGAGAATGTGTGTGAGAACAGAAATGTGTGTATGTGAAAGGAGAATGTGTGTGAGAATAGAAATGTATGTGAAAGGAGAATGTAAGTGTGTGAGAATAGAAATGTATGTATGTGAAAGGAGAATGTGTGTGAGAACAGAAATGTGTGTATGTGAAAGGAGAATGTAAGCGTGTGAAAGCACCAGAATGAATTATGGCTTGTACGGCCCCTCATATGTGCGTTTGTCATTTTTACTATAACAATATTTACTTTTTACTTACTTTTAGTCATTTAGCAGACGCTTTTATCCAAAGCGACTTACAAATGAGGACAACAGAAACAATCAATTGTAGTATTAAAACAACTAAAACTGATCCAAAACTAAAAGCTAAAACTTTATAAATAGTATACATACACACACATTAAAAAAATAATTAAATAAAAATGAGAAATGCATATTACAAAATTTCTAAACTTAACATTTAAATGAAAACAAAATAAAGCTACAAACAATTCAAAATATTAAGAGAACAAAAGGTATAAGAGTGTAATAATGATTCTAACATAAAACTAAGCCAAACACCAAAAACAACTACGTGTATGTACACACACACAGAGACATATATGCACACACACACGCATATCCATAAATTCAATATTATTTCATTTCCATGTAGTTTGTTGAAGTACTAAAATAACTCAAATTAAATAAAACTAAAACTTAATAAATAACTTATACAGACATAATAGAAAAAAACTAATAAAATGACAAACATTACTACAACTGTAACTAAAATTAAAATAGATAACATATACAAATCAAACTACATTAGTTTAACAGTAATCCTAAAAAAAATAACTGTGCCAAACATACAAGTAAGAAATGGTTATAAAAACTGAAAGAGAAGTGAAACAAGTAATAGGAAAGAGAATAAATGAAAAGCGATACTTATCCTTTGCCGGTGTCCCTGTCCGGTGGAGTCGCACGGTAAAGTTTATGGTCTTTACACACTTCGGTCTTCACACGGCGACCGCTGCCACGGTATAATAACCTTTTTTATACCCGTCTAACAAATCACTAATTGAATTCAGCTGGACACACTTTCCTGTTAATCACAATAAATGGCCACGCAAGCGGAGACACTAACAAGGTACGTACGAGACCAAACGCGATTTCAGCACGTCTGTACAATATATACAATATATATTTATAATAAAGCAATAAGCCTCAAGAAGCCATGGTTTACAGTGAATTTATAACAGCTAAGGGGCGTTGTTAGGAATGACGCGAAGCGGAGTGCCTAAAACCCCATTAGCTGTTATAAATTCACTGTAAACCACAGCTTCATGGGGATTATTGCTTTTTATAAAATGGTTATTCCATATACTTAGTAAGGTTTCACAAAATAAAACAGAGCAAATAAGTATAATGATATTAATAAAAACAGTATTCTTCCACCAAATAATGTAGTTCCTCAGAAACAGTTGTGGTTGGAACAAAGTGGTTACCAAGCAACACAAAGTAAACAAAGGTGTAGGTTTATAGTTTCAACGGGCGCACGCGCCTGGCCCTAAGTTAACTTCCGGTCTGTGTTTGTTTATCGGTCTGGTTAGTGGCGCCGACTACAAACGCAGTTAAAGGTAAAGTGATGAGTAATGAAGTTGGGCTCAGGTTGTTGTGCGGTGGGATGTGTTTCCCATACATTTATTTATTTGTGGTGACCCACCACGATATCAAAACTGACCGATTTTCCAAAAGGCTTTGTTGAATAAACATGAGCACGAACTACATGTTTAAAAATCAAAATGAGGCGCTGATGTTTTTATATCACCGTATTTCTGAAGGAAGACTGTCTTTAGAAAAATTTTGATGTCATTTTCATTTCATCTTGCATGTTATATGCCTGATAAAGCAGCGTTTGTAAGCTCAGCACTGCTTTATCTACAGCTGTTACCGGGGAAACCTCTATTTCTCCCACTTTAAAGCACCTCCTGCTGGCAGAGAATGAATTTGCATTTTCAATAAACCCATCTGATTTACGCAGCAAGTATATTTTGCTTGTTATCAAAAAATAATCTACTCTAGAGGGACTTGGCTGTTGTTATTGATTCCATTTGGAAGTCTACCAGAAGTTAAGTTAGGGCCACACAAGCGCACATGCGCAGTAACATTTGTTTATGTTGTTGCCGTTGAGACCGTCTATAGTGTAATTTACAACGGCTTCGAACCTGGCTCAACCAATCAGAATCAAGGACCAGAACTATCCATTTTATAATATATTATAATATATATTATATTTAATCATATACATTTGTATCATTTTTTTTATTTTATTTATTTATTTTTTATTTATTTATTTTTTATTAAGATAAGGACATTTCCCACTCAAAATACTTCCATTATTACTTTAATTACAAAAAAAAAAAAAAAGTAATAGAATATTTTTTATGAATCTTTATTACATTAATGAAAATTTGCCCTGTGGTGGGAAAAACAAAACATTTGTAGAGTGCTGCCACATTCATTAACTCAATTGTCCATATTGAGAAGACACTGAAGGTTTTGCGCCATTCTATTTTAGACATTAACTTTAATACATAGTTGTCCGAGGGGATATGTGAATCTATTTTGGACTGCGTGGAGGATGCCATAGGCTGCCACTAGAAACACAAATACTAATGCAGTTTTTATGAGGGATGTGTTCCAGGGTGGCCTATCATAAAAAAACAAAAAAACAAATCAATAATTTAGTCTCCACGGCCAATGGTGTGTGTACATTGCAGCATGCTAACCCAACCAAGCCAAAGAGGAAGTAGACAACAATGCTAGCAGCTCTTGTCTGCTCTCCAATGCTTTTAAAATTTGGACAGCACTTAAGATTTGCTTTTTCTTATTAATACCCGTATTTTTTCCTCTTGAGTTGCGTATTCTCATTACTTTGACGTAAAGGCCTCATCCAAGGATTTATTTTCTGAGGAAATTTCTCATTGTACAGTGCAAATAAACAGCACCAGCCTCTCAGTGTAGGCACAGTTTACTGTTCAAGGACAGAGCTTTAATTGAAATGCACCAAAAACGAGGAGTCTTGTCTTACAGGCCAGTTATTTACATCAAAAATTCAATTTCAATTCAATTTGTTAGGCTGAACTTCAGAGGGAAACCGCTAGAAGGTAAAAACATGTTTATTTCACAGTCTAATTATTTAATCAGTGGTGTTTGCCGAGGTAAACTTCAGTATTAGCAGAATATCATAGAGACTTGGGGGACAACTTTTTATATATATAAAGGCAGAGCAGGCTGAAAATGTAACTTTTAAAGCTTTTTGTTATCCTAACAGCAAGAGCGCTGCATAATGGAGTGCAGCAGATCAGTGCAGTAATTTCAAATATTGCGAGGGAAAGTTTGTCCATTTCTAATTATTGGGGGGGACTTGTCCCCCTCAATGTCTGTGGTGGTTACAGCCCTGTATTGTAGGACTAAATATGTGTTTAAATTCATTGTGGTCATTTCTTAGTTGTTTCCCAGAGCAGAATTTAAAGTTCAGAAGCTGTCTGATGCATTTCTTCTTGAGAATACAGAGTAATTCTGACCACTGAATGCACGTGAATCATCAAAACATTGTCTTATTTATAAAGAATGTTTTGAACTGTTCTATGTTTAACTCCAAGTCAACCACAGTGAAACTGGTGAACTTTTGGAGCGTGCGTAGAGTAACACAGTCGACAAAGTGTTGTATGTATTGAGTAAAGGGGTTTGGTAATGCATGTGGGTTCTGCTAAATTATCTTTCCATCAAACAATCGCTAATATTAAGATTTAATCTACTGTACTTGAGTTCTGGATCTGCTGTAAGATCTGTCAGGTCAACAAAGAGATGATTCATAAACTGGATTTTCATTTTGATCTTAAAAAAAAAAACTTAAAGTTACTTCTATTTCTGATGTTTGTAGATTGACAGAATTGGCTAAACTTTTGTCATTTATTATGGTCAGTAGTTTTAAATATTAATATGTTGTATCTCCTCCCTGTTTGGTTGTTTATTGCTATTTTGGTGGAGATTTTTATGTGTGAAAACTACTTTAAACATTTTAATTAAAATAAATGTAATGTGTAAATATAGAAGTCTCCTATAAAGTTTTATTTATTTATTGTTTGTTTGTTTGTTTGCTTGCTTGCTTGCTATATATAGTTGATCATATTTATTTATATTTAAATTCAATTTAATTTGTAAATAAAATATAAATAATAATAAAAATTTATAAAATGGTGTAAAAATTGTTGGGTAAAACAATTTGTATCAACTATCATTGATATGGAAGAATATTTACTAACTGTATGTTTTATTTTTTATATTATTAGTATAAATGTTTAAATATTAGTTATTATAGTTAACTAAAACTAAACTAAAAACTATATAAAAAACATTTCCTTTACTTAAAATAAATATTACTTGAAATAATTATATATAATGTGTGTGTGTGTGTTTTATATCAGCTAGGTGCAGCATTTCTCTTTTTTTTTTAGTTTAACTAAAATAAACTAAAATTGAAATAAAATGACATTTTATATTCAAAATGACAGTTTATATATAAATTATATATACAGTTTATATATATAACAAATTACAAAAATCAAATCAAAATCAAATCACCTTTATTTATATAGCGCTTTTAACAATACAGATTGTGTCAAAGAACTTAACAATATCAAATTGGAAGATAGAGTGTCAGTAATGTATAATAATAAGATTAAAGACTCAATTTTCAGTTAAAGGAATTTCATTATTGAATTCAGAGATGTCATTGTCTAGCTCAGTTTAGTTTAAATAGCATCTATGAAATCAAATTGATGATAATCGTTAGAAATTAAGTGTCCCCAACTGAGCAAGCCAGAGGCAACAGCGGCAAGGAACCAAAACTCCCTCTGTGACAGAATGGAGAAAAAACCTTGGGAGAAACCAGGCTCAGTCGCAACAAAATTACTAAAACTTTAAAATCATAATGAAAACAGAAAATAAGAAAAGATTCAAAAATTAATAAAATCTACAATAGAATCTCTATGATACTAAAATAACACTGTTATATATAGTAAATAAACAAGTCAAAACTTTCAACTTTTTATGATATATAAAACAACCAGGAGTAATAATGAGGGATATTCACTGTAGGGTGCTTAAGATGAAAAATAGACACACTATGAACTCTTGCAGTGTATGTCTGTTTATATAAGCAAGAAAATCCATTATGTGTCACTTTATGTACCACAAATCAGTTTTTCACTGTAACGATCTGCTTCTAAATTTACTCAAAACGCTTGTGGTCCCAGTCAGTCCACCTACTAACCCAGCACTGTGTCCAAAGAATTACCCGAGCACAAAAACACGTATGCATGTGATAGCGTCACAGAAATACCCCGTGTGAAATTCCCGCTGTTCAGGTAAAAAATGGAAGGTGAAGTGTTGTCTCATCTCACCCATATCACTTCACACCTCGCTGTGGTGTTACACGAATCAGTCATGACCAGCCGTTTATCGCATTAGGCGGTTAAATGCCTCTCGAGGAGGCCCATGCAAATGTGTGCTGAGAATCAAGCCCTGTGTGTGGCGTAGAACACTCTGTAATCATTTGCTTCCTCAATGACAGGAAATGGAACGCAGCGTGAGCCGTAGTAACCAGAGGAACATGTTGATGATGAGTGTGAGAGACTGTGGTGACCCATCTTATGCAGAGGTTTTCTCATCGGAAGACGATCCTATTTGCATGATGCTCAGGAAGAGCTAAACCTGTGAGTACAGTTTGATCAGAGAGATGTTTTTCTTGGGTTGGATGTTGGAGGGGCATCAATTATCAGTAGATAAGGATGTTTTTGGTGGTTACTTTCAAACTTTAATAAACTGCGATATTAATAGTTATTTTAAGTTTTTGGTGTTATTTGTGTTGTTTTTGATTAATAATTAATATTGGTTCATAATAATACATTTAATAATAAATATAGATTTCCGTTAGATTAAAAATGGCAAAAATCCAAATATCATTTTTTTTTTCCCTTGTTCCCAACCCTGTCTTCTTATTATTAGAAAATGTACACTTAATAATAATAATAATAATAATAATAATAATAATAATAATAATAATAGACTATTTATTTATTAAAAATATATATATATATATATATATATATATTAGAAATAAACTTAAACATACATCACATATATTTGTTCTTATGTTAGACCGATATTAAACATTACCAAAATCCAAGCAAAATTATTTAATAAACAATATATAAAATAAAAATATATTTTGGGAAAAAATAAATTAAAATAATACAATAAATGATAGTAGAAATAATGACAACATAAATTTATCAAATTGTATAAATAATCATATTAATTCAAATTAATATTTTGTATTGTTAGTAATTAATTTAATATTAATACTTTGTAATAAATAATTAGTAATAAATGTAATTCCATAAATTGTAATTTAAAAAAATAATAATTATAAAAAATCTTACTTAAAATTAATTAGATTAAATAACTCATTGAGGAGCCATTTTTAGCTTGTCCCCAATGAATATGAGTCATTTTGTTTTGTTTTATTAATAATAATTGTTGTTTTTCCATTAAATAGTAATTAAAAATAAATAAATACAGCAACTTTAAATAGTAAGGTATTACTAAGGGTTGGGGTTGGGCTAAAAATATTATATTACAATATGTTTTGTCTCATATTTTGTAAAATGGCAGTTTCATGTTACTGGCCAAAAATTACTTCATGAAGACATTAAAATGTGCTTATTTAGCTTGTTTAAAGTGCCCCTATTGGTTATGAAAGGTTCATATTTTGATTTTGGGAGTCCCCAACAACAGGTTGACATGCAAGGTCAAAAAACACTTTCATTTTCTTATAACATGCATTTATTTTTACCTTATTTGCTCAACGACTCCCAAACGATTTGTTCAACGATTCATTTTTCCAAACCCCTCCTTTTATTGGTCTATTTCATTTAATGCAGTGTTTGTGAGCTTTTAACGCTCCAAAAGCGGCACCTAGTGGCAAAGAATGAATTTGCATTTTCATTCAGACCAAGGCAAAAATCAAGTTTTCCCAGGTCTGCGCGCGCAACGAGTGGGCGGGCAATATGCTAATGTTTCATTTTGACGTCAACATGAAACGGCTTGGGATTCGTTTTAAAAACGACTCGTTTCAATGATTCAGAGTCCTCTTTTTTTTGAGAGACAATAACTTTATACACGGTGCACTTTCAGATTTAAAACTCCAGGATGTTTTCATTCACTTAGAGCTGTTACACACTGCATGAAAGGTAATTTTCAAAAATCCATAATAGGGGCACTTTAATGTGGAATGTCTCACGTTCGAACGCAGATCCCAGGATGTTCTAATCATTGTTTCTTATCCAGAAAGAAGGAGCAGAAACAAGCAGAGTGAGGTCCAAGGCTCCTGCCCCTAGATTTACTCTGACCCAACTAGAAATTGCTCAAACAGCAATGAGGCCACCCAGAGCACACAGGACCAGCGATGAGGTCGGCCCCGAGCGGAGCGGTCAGGCTTTGAAGCATAATCAGCTATCTGTTCGCTTCCCCGGTTTCTCGTGGTAACAGAGAGGTGGACCTCCTCTAAGACAGGGGAAAGGGTCACTCTCCAGCCGAGTCTGATGGGGGATCTGGAGTTTGCAGGAGTGCAATTCAGGTCTGGCTCTACTCCGTGACCCCCGCTGGGGACGCCACAAATCGCATCACAGCACTGGAAGAGCGTTGGGAGCCCAGCTTTGATGTCACCAGCAGACTGAGGCGGGGACGGAGATTTCTCCTGAAGGGAATGCAGCGTGATGTTCGATTAGAACTGGAATTTGCTGTGCCTGTTACTCTCAGTTCGTCGTCTGAGCTAAATGTGCTTGTCAGTCTGAAGAAGAGGAAGAAACTTATAAAGAACTCAGGTGTAAGTGTACTGCACAAACATCAAACTAGATACAAACAAAATCAGAAACAAATCAGAATCAGAAACAAATACTCATATGTATTGTGCACAAAGTTTTATTAACTAAATCACAAACACATAACTAGTCTAAACAAACACATATATATACAGTATATACACACAAACACAAATCACACATATATGGTACATGTGAAGGGTAAGTGAGACGATGAATGAAACCGGAGAGAAACAGGAGAAATGAGGCTGAGTTGACCATCTGAAAGAACCATCAGTTTCTAATTCAAAGCACAGTATACAATAGCTTACAACAAACCTCTGTGTGGTGAAAGGAGCGATACTTGCATTTGACTTGGCTGTGGAACGAGAGTCTCGTGAAGCCTCTGAAGAAGGTCTGGATGGTTCCATTCGATGGCCGAAGTTGCAATCTCTTGAAACTCCGAGGTTGTTCTTGACTCTTTTGGGGTTGAGAGAGTCCTCTCTCCTAAGTAAGTACATGGCTGGGTGTAAAATGGGGCCTGCTGGCCCTGTGGGCTGCAGTGGAACTGCAGGCCGCAATCCAGAGATGAAGACGCAGAGACTGCCAGGAGCGGAGAGAGAAATGTCTGAGCGAGGGCATTTCCATGATGGTGAATTCCAGGGATGAGTGAAGACGAACTCCAGTGGTATTAGTCTGACTCTTTGTGGTCAAGAGCCATCTCCCCAGGCTAGGGAGATCGCACACGGCTCTATATGTTGGGGCCTGCCAGGCGCACCCGCACAGGCTCAGCCTCTCCGTGAGTCCAACCACATGGGCAGCAATCGGAAGATTTAGCAGAAGAGAGGGGCGGACCTGTGCGTGAGCCCTTTAAAATCAGGGAAGAGTCATACCTTTCAGAATGGGCTAGACCAATGAGAGAGGCTGAATTTCCAAGCGGGAGGCTGGAAATATTGGGGGGTTTATGACCCTTTGTCTGAGAGCATGGTTCGAATGTCTCTGGCAGTCTATACTTTGATTAAATTACAAACACACATGACATTCTATGAGGAAGTGATGTACACCAAAGTGTGCGTCATCAAATGAGCATTAATTTGGTAGGAGACACAATATAGGTGGGGTTACATTAACTAGTACTTCACTAGAAAAGAATGCATAAAACAAAATACAATGCAGGTGACACTATACAAGACAGTTAAAATCATACACACAATGTCCTGGGATGCATGTTTTTCCGTAGGAAGGTTTGTCTATGAGTGACAAGGAGGAAAGTTTTGTTTGTATGGGCATTGCGGGTTTGCTAGTTTATTCATTAAATATAATGAATAAATGTGTGTCTGATTAGTCCAAACGCTACACTATGATATTATGCTCAATGCACATTTTATATATTTTATTTTATAATTTTGTAATTATCTTATTACTTTATGTTAATTTATATTATTTTATTTAACTTCTTGTGTTTTTTTTAACCATTTTATTGTTTATTGTAGTGAAATTTATATTTTAATTTTAGGTTAAGTTTACAAAAACTGAATACAGTTTTTTTTTTTTTATGATTATGTATTTATGTTTACTTATCTTTTTTTTCATATTATGTATTGTCTGGCAAGAAAAGATATGTAATTTAGAGTATAGATATGTAATTTAATGTATTTTATTCTATCTATGTCTGTCTGTCTGTCCGTCTATCTATCTATATTTATATATTTACCTTCAGTATAAGACTTTTTAAAACCCATTTCATTGCCTTGCAGAAAATTTGCCACTAGATGTCTTTTAATATTTATATTATATTTAATGTAATAATTTTTTCTTTGAAAAAAAAAAGTTTTTTTATTTATTTTATATGTATTTTTCTTATTATTTATCTCATTATTTTTATTTATATTTTAATTACCAGCAATATAGATATATAGGACTTTTTTACGGATTTATATATATATATATATATATATATATATATATATATATATATATATACAGTGCCCTCCATAAGTACTGGAGCAGTAAAGACAAAATTGCTCTGTTGGCTGTGGAGTCAAGACATTTGCAAATATGATTAAAAGATGAATATGAGACAAAACTACAGAATGTCACATTTTATTATTAGCAGTTGAACATAAGGCAGATATAAAAGATTAAAAGCTATTATTTAGTTGCAGATCCCTTGCGCACAATCACAGCAGTGAGTCTGTGACCCATAGACATCACCAGACTCTTGGTCTTATCCTTTGAAATACTTTTCCCAGCCTTTAATGCAGCCAATTCCAATTGTTGCTTGTTTTGGGGAGTTTCTGCCTTTACTCTCCTCTTCAGCGGGGGAAATTCATGTTCAATCGGATTTAAATCTGGAGATTGACTTGGGCAATCTAAGACTTTCCATTTCTTTGCCCTTATAAATTGCTTGACTGAACTGGCAGGGTGTTTTGGGTCATTGTCCTGATGCAATAAGAAGCACTTCCCAATGAATCTGGTGGCATTTTCTTGAATATTGGTAGGCAAGATGGTTTTGTACCCTTCCAAATTCATTCTGCTGCTGTCATCATACATTAAGTCATCAGTAAAGTTGAGAGGGCCTGTTCCAGAGACAGCCATACATGTCCATGCCATGACACCACCTCCACCATGCTTTACAGACAAGCCTGTATGCTTGGGATCTTTTGCTGTTCCCTTTTTTCTCCACATTTTTGCTTTCCCATCACTTAGATAAAGGTTCATCTTTGTCTCATCGGTCCATAAACACAGTTCCAAAACTCTTTTGGCTCACCTTTGTGCTTTTTTGCAAACTCTAATCTTGCCTTTCTATTTT
Organism: Spinibarbus caldwelli; assembly: GCA_039654775.1. NCBI lineage: Eukaryota > Metazoa > Chordata > Actinopteri > Cypriniformes > Cyprinidae > Spinibarbus > Spinibarbus caldwelli. Next base: position 4,268,086 of record CM077225.1, on the reverse strand, counting down.
TGGTGCTGGTCAGAGGTTTGCGTCTTGCTGTGTAGCATCTGTAATTCTGTGTCAAAGTCTCCTGAGGACAGTAGATTGTCAGAGCATCACCCCAGCTTTCTGGAAGTCGTTGGTGATTTTACAGACACGCCTTTTATGGTTCATTTTCACAACTTTTATGATTTGTCTGTCATCAACTACTGTTGTTTTCTCAGCCGATCAGGTCGTTGTTGGTTGCTGGTGTTGCTGGTGGTTTCCAAACTCTTGATTTCTCCATGCCCTTTGTTTTTGCTATAGCTCTAATTGATTTCCTCCTTTTCTTTTAGCATCCAAATTGCTTCCTTTTCTCTCAAAGTCAGCTCCCTCATCTTCATCCTGGTTTGTGTGTGTCATCATCGAATGCAAGATTCAGAATGCAGAAGTAATGGATATAACTGATACGACGCATTCCCTGCTTTTAATATCTGAAGAATGAATGCAACAGGACACAGCTGATCACTTAGAAAGACCTGTGAGGCAACTGTTCCAATACTTATGCTCACATCAGATAGGAGGATGAAACTCTAAAAGTGCTGAACTTCTTAGCTGGTAAATCATGTATGTTGAATCACCCAATAATAAAATGTGACATTCTGTAGTTTTGTCTCTCATTCATCTTTTAATCATATTTGTAAATGTCTTGACTCCACAGCCAAAAGACCAATTTTGTCTTTACTTTTACTTTACTTTACTTTTAATCATTTAGCAGATGCTTTTATCCAAAGCGACTTACAAATGAGGACAACAGAAACAATCAATTGTAGTATTAAAACAACTAAAACTGATCCAAAACTAAAAGCTAAAACTTTATAAATAGTATATATACACACACATTGAAAAAATAATTAAATAAAAATGAGAAATGCATATGACAATTTCTAAACTTAACTTTTAAATGAAAACAAAATAAAGCTACAAACAATTCAAAATATTAAGAGAACAAAAGGTATGAGTGTAATAATGATTCTAACATAAAACTAAGCCAAACACCAAAAACAACTACGTGTATGTACACACACACACAGACATACATGCACACACACACACACGCACACACACACACACACGCATATCCATAAATTCAATATTATTTCATTTCCATGTAGTTTGCTGAAGTACTAAAATAACTCAAATTAAATAAAACTAAAACTTAATAAATAACTTATACAGACATAATAGAAAAAAACGAATAAAATGACAAACATTACTACAACTGTAACTAAAATTTAAAATAGATAACATATACAAATCAAACTACATTAGTTTAACTGTAATCCTAAAAAAATAACTGTGCCAAACATACAAATAAGAAATGGTTATATAACTGAAAGAGAAGTGAAACAAGTAATAGGAAAGAGAATAAATGAAAAGTGATACTTATCCTTTGCCGGTGTCCCTGTCCGGTGGAGTCGCACGGTAGAGTCGATGGTCTTTACACACTTCGGTCTTCACACGACGAGGGCTGCCGCGGTATAATAACCTTTTTTATACCCGTCTAACAAATCACTAATTGAAGTGGACACACTTTCCTGTTAATCACAATAAATGGCCACGCAAGCGCAGACACTAACAAGGTATGTACGAGACCAAACGCGAATTCAGCACGTCTCCACTCAGTAAACAAATCAAGCGTTTCCTAGCAACGGCAACTGCGCTAAACACTAGTGACACAAGTAAATACACTTACAAGCTACTTTTAACTTCCGCTTTTCTTTACTATTCCAATACTTTTGGAGGGCACTGTATCTGATTTTTTTTTTTTTTTTTTTTTTTTTTTTTCAGATGATATAGATGAATTTTGCCTCTAGATATATAATTTAGTGTTTTTTATTTTTAGGTGTTTTTTTTTTCCCCCATGAAAATTTAATAGATATTTATATCCCTGACATATGCTATGCACTTCTTCTCTATTTGACTGACACTTCAAGACAGCACTAAGATCTAGACCTTCCCTTGTCAAATTTATAGTTTGTATCCACCATCAGATATATTTTGGAGACAGAGAGCTGCATAAATTACCTCTCCACCTATTTATTGATTCAGGGAGCAACTTCATGCTAACTCGACGAACTAATCCATTCAATCAGTGAAAGACCGGGCCCGCGAACCCGTACATAGCATCACTGAACTGTTTCATTGCCTATTTTCAAGAGCTACCACTACCACTGCATCTGAACACTAGAGCAGCCACAGATCAGAGTGCTTTCTTCAGTGAATTATTGGTATGAGTACTACATCAACCAGCAGTGCGGCCCTGCGGTGTCCGTGACATGTTTAGTTGCTTTTCTGCAGCAAACCAAACCGCTTGCTGCGTAAAATAACCAGAGCACTGGTCTAGGACCATCTACCGCAAATGTAATTGCAAATGTAGTTTCTGTGAGTTGCCTAGGGACTCTGCAAGAAATATTACTCGGAGCCCACGGGACGTGTATATACCCCATGACAGTTGACCAGATTTGTAATTAAGCGGTCGACATTACAGCACACCGTGAATGAAGATTAACGAGCTGCGAGCCAAAGTTGATGAGCCAAACTAGAGAGACAAGTATCATTAACCCTTTAGCAGCCTAAGGGACCTCTGCAATCCAACGACAATGATATTGCGGCCAAGGTTCGCTTGCATTTCTGCAAACTCGTGTCACCCTGCGGTACAAGCATTTCACAGAGCAGAACAATAGGAGTTGGCCTTCAGTTTGGTTTACGAGCACTCAAGACCCGAAACACTTTCCAAGTCGAAACAAAAAAGACAAAAAGCACTTAGGGCCCCATGTCTTGAAGGCAGGGAGTATTAGAAATCTAAGAACATTAACCTGTCAAAGTGGATGAGGTAATTTGTTTTCATTCATTACACAATGGAGTGCACCCCAGTGATTAATGTCACGCCACGAATGGGGCAACTGCGTAGGGGAATGTACTCGGAAATCATTAAGCTAACACGCTAACGCAATGAATGCTCCTCGCACACCCACATTCTCCTCCGACGACGACGCTAACTACCCCGGAGGAAAATTATATTGCTTCAGATATAGAAACAAACGAGACAATTATTGATGTACAGTAAGAGTATAAAGCAACCTTTTTGACATTTTAATGTTTCTTTTTTCAGGTGTCGTGTTTGCGGTTTCCTTTCAGTTATGTGTCACGTAACGGTAAGAGTGCATGTTTTTGAATTATGTAAAGTTTTAATGATGTAGTTTTAAGAGTTGACTTCATTGGAGTTTGCATGGGAAATTGTATGCTGGGTTGCAGCTCTTAACAATAGTGGCAGTTTCTTAATTATGAGAAGTAATATTCTGGAATGTATCCATAACAAATTATATAAAGTGAATACAGTTATATATGAAAGATGTAATTATTGGTCTTATGAAAATAGAAATGACCAGACTGTAGCAGAGTGTCCTGCTTTAAATGGCACTAAGAAAATGTTTTTACTCAAAGTACATTAATTGACATTAAAAAAAAAAGTTTCTTAAATTAGTTTCTTATACTAGTTTCATATACTTAATTGTTATCTTTATTTATATATTTATTTTTATTTTGCTTATTTGTAAAAAATAATATTGTTAAATTATTGTGTACATTTCATTTAAGTTGTATTATTATTTTGTATATTAAATTAATCTCAAGATTGCTGTGAATATAGCCTTTGATGCTGAGATGACAACATGGTAACTCAATTAATCATTCAATCAATTGAAAAATTTGAAAATAGATTTTAAATAAAAATATATATATATATATTTATTTAACATTTTGCATTATAAAATGTATTTAGTTTTTGTTTTTAATTTAAATTTTGAGTCTTTTTGTTACTTGTTTTCCAGAAAAATATAGAAATATCTTTTAAACAAGATGAGAAGCAACACTGGAAGATATTAAGGGATTAAGTTAAGATATTATGTTTTTAATAGATGATATCTTAAATTTGTGTATTGTGTTTTAATGTATTGTTTTTAAAATTTGTTTTATACTTAATGTGTTTGATTCTCAAGTATATTTATTTATTTATTTATTTATTTATTTATTGTTGTTTGTTTAAAATAAATTGTGATATTTTACTGAAAAATAATTTCAGTTTAGGTTCAGAATTTTAAATTGAAAGTTTATATAGCACATTTCATACACAGTGGTAATTCAAAGTGCATTACATAAAAATAGTTAAAATAATCATAAAATAACCACAAAATGCATAAGATATAATAATGAGAAATAAATATAATAAAAGAAAAGAGTAAAAAAAAAATAATCTAGTAAAAATTCTAAGTATATGTATCTTATGTAGCAGTGTATTTTAAGAATGTTGTTGCCCCTTACACATCCTGAAGAATATTAAAAAAAAAGTGTGTAGTTCACATAATTTGGTCTAGGAAGAATTTGAGTTCATATTAAGATCTCTGATTTTTGATTACAGGCAGATCTGAGCACAGTTTGAGAAATTATTGAGATCTATTTTGCAACAGAAAAATCTGAGAAGCAGGAGATTCTCCATTTGCTTTCTTCGCTTTCATGCGAGACATATGAATATATGCACGATGAACTCTCGACAGTTTCGCACAGTTGTTCAACTCAAACCCAAAGCCTTGAGCTCAAAGTAAATTTCATCGTGGAGGGATTGAGAGAAAGCGTGTACTGTATAAAAATACTTAATTAACAATTTGCAGCGCTACAATGCACGTGGCATTTGTCTTTCCCGAGCCCCCACCCGTAGCGGGTGCGAGTTGGCGTCGCGTGTTGACTCAGAAAGTAGAGAGTTGCGCTAGATAAAGACTAGCACGTCTGCTGCAAGAGATTACTGAAATGACAGTAAGGCTTTCCAGGGAAGCGGCGCTCCTGTGATCTCAAAGTGCCACTGTGTCAGTGTCAGGGTGGCAGTTGTTGCAAAGGTGACAGGCCTCTCAGACGAATCTGAAAACGTCCTTCTGACTTGCGACTGGAAATGTTTCTAGGACACTCGCTATTGCAGCTACCCAGGATGTGCTGTAACAGTAATGGGCTCAGACTGGTGAGTTTCCTTCTTCCCCGCTGACACGCTGTGAATGCTGGTAACTCGGCGAGTCAGGACAGCCAGAGTTTTTGTGTGGTCTGTTTGTATCTGTCAGGTATTTCTGAGGGACCTGGTGGATTTTGGATTTGTTGATCCTGCAAAAGTTGCTGGGACTTTTGTAATATTTGTATTTCAGCTAACGAATAGCACACAAAGCCAAGGAATAGTTCAGTTCAAAATAAAGTTCTGCCACTCAAAACTGTTCACTGTCACTTCCAAGAGTGTGAATTTGAATCGAAGCTGAATTTGAATGACAGGAAGCGGAATTTACTGAATTGGAATGGAGTGCATCAGTCGTGTTCCAGAAATAAGTCTCAATCATTTTCTCCATAGGGGAAATGGTAACTTATACCAATTCCCCAATTCCTTTTGAATGATAACTTATAAGCCTACTGTGAGCTCTGAGGTTGTTAATCAATGTTATATGCTTCTGTTGAAGCCATCAGCCTTGTATTATTTCAACTTGTTTTTTTGTTTTTTTTTCTAGTGTATGGAGAATATACTTAATTCAGTGGCTACCATCAACTCTTTGGTTACCCGTACTCTTAAAAAAAATATATCATCTTTTGTGTTCAACTAGTACATGTTTTAAATGACATGAGGGTAAGTGATGACAAAATTTTCATTTTTGAGTGAACTGTCTCTTTAAAATTGAAATTACCGGTGAAAAACTACATTACCCATGATTCTGTAGAGAAATCTCCACCAATCAGAGGAGCGAAACAAGCAAAAGAACTAAAAGAGCCATCCCACTCTTATGAAGCACTGCAAATGACGTAATGCAGTCAATCTCCCTACACTCTTAAATTATCTAATGTTATTAGATTATCTAATTATTATAATTATCTAATGCTTCATGGGATTGTAGTTCCTTCCCTGATTAAAGCTGTTAAATACACAGTATTTTGTACAATCAAACACCTTTTTTGCTTAAAAGCAAAGATTATAATATTGTGGTTCACCTTATATCATCTATCTATCTATCTATCTATCTATCTATCTATCTGTCTTATCTATCTATCTATCTATCTATCGTTCTGTCTATCTATCTTTCTATCATTCTATTTATCTATAGTTCTATCTGTCTGTCTGTAACATTGTCTGTCTTTGAATTCCAATGCATTTTACTTCTACTTCCTAACATTAAAATTAGAATAGCAATTCTGCATCCTGTTTGCTACCTCAGTTCAAATTCAGAAATTGAATCGCAATTTTAAAGACATTCTCAGTTCAGTTCTGAATGTTGGACATCACGTTTAATTGACTCAAATGTGTCACAGAAAGGCAGTGTTATAGTGAAAATTAGATGCTTGAGGACATTGCGAGACAGTTTGCAAAGGCGCTCTGTTTGCTAAGTCACCCCGTTTTCCAGCCCTTTTTTTAATCAATCCTTCTGTGATGTTTCTCTTTGGAGATGAGCACAGAGCTATGAATAACATAAAACTGTCTGTCTTGATGTTCGCATTGGTCACAGACCGAATCAAGTACAATTTGCATTCTTTAATTAGCTTCTGAGCCCTGCGTGATTATGACTTGGCCGTGATGCTGCACGCTTAGAAAATAAATAACAAAACGGCGTCTGAAAGCAGACATATTTTCCCTCTCTGCCGTCTGATGATTGCCCACAGAAGTAAAGAGAGGTTTATAGAGCACTACGGTAGCAGAAACAACAACCTGCAAGCCAAACATTGTGTATATATGTGTGAGAGAAGAGCGGTGAGGGGTGGGTTTTGAGCGTAGCATGGCCTCAAAGCTAAAAAGCCTGTCAGGGAAAAAACTACTGCTGTATTCAAGTGCACGTCTGGTAACTTGGCATAGGACACGTGTGCTCCCACGCAGAGCTGGCACCAGGCGAAATGCTGCCTTGTCTGTGTCTCATATCTCTAATATGATGTCACAACCAATTTTTCTGAATGAACGTCAGGCAGATTTTTGCCTAAATATAGCAGCGCACAGATTAATGACATCCATAACACAGGTTTAAGATTACTCACACACACTATAAGACATATTAAACAAAAATGGCGGTACAGTGATGACAAAAGATGATTTATTATGGTACTGTATGATTACATTATTAATATACATGATACAGTGTGCACCATATACTTTGAGATATATTGTAGTACTGAGTTACTATGGTATGTGTCATGGTATCTGGGGAAAAAATACCATGGTGCATATTTAAAAACACTCCCTTAAGAAAAGTACTGTGGTGGCACCATAGTAAGGGAATATTTTTGAACATACCATGGTGCTTTTTTTATAAGTACTTTAAAGAATACCATGGTATTACCATAGTACATGTTTTGTAAGATGCCTAATTTTGCATTTTGAATTTGTTAGGGTGAGTTACTGTTAGTACCTTGACACTATAGCATTTCTAAGATAGCATAAAGTATGTTTCTAGGGTTAGTAATTGTCTCATAAAGAGTTTATTGTTATGGCCAAGCATAAATAGTTTGTTGTTGGTTGAGCATATAGCATAAAGAGTTTATTGTTGTCACCTAGCACAAAGTGTTTCTTGTTATGGCTATTTCTAAGTGTGTTTTAAGACTAATAACTCTCACTATAGCATAAAGTGTTTGTTGTTAGGGTTGTCAAGGTGTATCTCAGAACTAGGATGATAAGTTCATTGTCAGCTAGCATAAAGAGTTTATTGTTATGGCTAGCATTTCTAAACTGACAGTGTTTTTTGCTAGGGTTAAGTGTCACTAGAATAAAGAGTTTGTTGTTAGGGCTAGTATTTCTAAGCTAGCATAATGTGTTTTGTTTGGGTTAGTAAGTGTCACTAGCATAAAGAGTTTGTTGTTAGGGATAGTATTTCTAAGCTAGCATAATGTGTTTTGTTTGGGTTAGTAAGTGTCACTAGCATAAAGAGTTTGTTGTTAGGGATAGTATTTCTAAGCTAGCATAATGTGTTTTGTTTGGGTTAGTAAGTGTCACTAGCATAAAGAGTTTGTTGTTAGAGTTAGTGTTTGTATCTCTCAGCTAGCATATATTTTGCTTTTAGAGGTAGATTTTTAGAATTAACATCTATCAGCTAGCATAAAGGGTTGTATTTCTTAACTAAACTTGCTAAGATTAGTAGCCTAACTATTAGTATCTCTCAAATAGCATACGTTTATTGTCAGCTTGCATATAGGCTAGCATTTCTAAGCTAGCAATAAGTGTTTGTTGGTAGGTTCAGTAATTGTCACTAGTTTGTTATGGCTAGAATTTCTAAGCTAACATAAATTGTTCTTGATAGGATTAGTAACTAGCTTAAATAGTTTGTTGTTAGGGTTAAGTTAGTATCTCTTAACTAGCATAGCATAAATTTTGCTTTTAGATGTATATTTTTGAATTAACATGTCAGATAGCATAAAGGGTTTTGTTGTGTGGCTAGTATTTCTTAACTAAACTTGCAAAGATCAGTAACTATCACTATAGCATAAAGAGTTTGATGTTAGGGTTGACTTAGCATGTGTATTTCTCAAATAGCATAAAAAGTTTGTCAGCTTGCGTATAGGTTAGCATTGCTAAGCTAGCATGAAGTGTTTGTTGGTAGGTTTAGTAATTGTCATTAGTACAAAGAGTTTGTTGTTATGGCTAGTATTTCTAAGCTAGCATAAAGTGTTTTTGATAAGATTAGTAACTAACATAAAGAGTTGTTATGGTTGTCAAGCTGTGTCCCAACACTTTAAAGTTTGACATCTTTTTAATGCAATTTTATATACAGTTTTGTACTTTTTATGTTCTATGTGAACCATGTTTTGTTTTCAAACATTTGAATGTAACATTTGAAAACTATACTTCCGCTCGTCAAAGGCAGCTGTCACAGTTGCTAGGCAACAACAGCAAGCCGCTGTAGGCTAGACCATCTCATTTAACAACACTTAGTCTGACCTTCGAAGACGCACCCTTTGAAGTCTGCGTCCTTCGAAGAATGCAGCTTCTGAATTGGGACGCAGCTTTAGGGTTGAGCGTTAGTATCTCACAGCTAACATACATTTTTGTTTTAGAGGTTGTGTTATGGCTAACATAAAGGGTATCTCGTTTTCAGATAGCGCTGGCCCCCATCTATCCTCCCCTCTTGATTTTAAGCCTCAGTTCTTTTTGAGCTGCACACAAACTCTTTGTAGTTTGTTTGAGGCTGATAGCGCAGACGGGGAGAGACACAAAAGCAGGCGATGAGAAAGCAGGAGACTGCATTAAAACAAACAGTCACCGCGCGCGCTGAAAAACATCACATTTTTCAAGCACATCACATCGATTCTGGAAACACAATGTTCGATTCCCTGCTGTAAGAAAAAAGGCACCGGTGCTCACACGATTTCTCAGGATGTGTCTGTCTTAAAGAGAGAGCAAGAGAGGGATGTTCTACTGAGGGGACAGTGACATAAAATTCAACGCACAAGCCTGCCATCTAGTGCTGGCACGTTCTCAGAGCACAGAATTCTGGGACACGTGCTTGCATGCCCTGCTGGCTTCCTCTCTTTCTTTTTCTTGCACACACACATACACACTATTCTATGTCTGGAATGGAATACTAGCATACTGCATTTTGCACACTGTGCAGTATTACAGTATACTAGCTACCGTTCTACCTATTTTGAAGTAGTATGTTTTCAATTTAATTGTTTAAAGCTGCAGTCCTTAACTTTTTTTGGTTAAAAATTATCCAAAATCAATATTTGAGCAAGTACATAACCAGCCAGTGTTCAAAACTATCACCTAACTTCAGCTCTAATGGTTAGCTTATAATAATGTTTTCTAATCTGAGTGGTACGGGTAGGTTTTCGCAGGAAATTCAAACATGGCACTGTGTCATTATGTCACGTCTGTAAACATGAAGTTGTCCCAGCTACTAGGCTACGGCATGTGAGGATCCTGCAGGTGGTGCATCGTTTAAAGCCTTTTCTCACAGCAGCTAGAATAATTAAATGTCAAAAAAAATCATTTTGATGGCGGATTGTAATCCAGAAAGGATTATATGAAACACGTGAATGAAATTAAATTATATTCCAGTTTTAAATGTGCTTCTGATTACAGAAAGCCTGGGATTACACAAGATTTGTATTTTAAAGAAAACCAGTTTGAAGGGAACATTGTTTGCTTTTTGGGTTAAAATAATTTCTTTATATGAAATTCGAATGGTGTGACAATTAGAGATTAGACTGTACATAAATTGAAATCTACACTCTAATACACACTATACTCATAGTCACGCAATGCTGATGTTGTTAACATTAATAGTTTGAGAATAAAGTATAACAATAATAATAAGTTGCACTGTTTGATGTGATATGAGCTAATCGATCGTTAGATTTAATCACCATTGGTAGCGCGATTTATTGAAATGCTTTTTTTTTTTTCCTCAGTTGGTCAGAACAAGCGTGGCAGACTTATTACTTACTTGTTCAGATGACAATATACGGTGAAAAATCTTATTTGGGTCATATATTCCAAGACGTAGGCTAGAATCTGTGATTACTAAGTACAGGATTCACACCGGTTACTGACAGCTACACATACTCCTCAAAACATTAGATTCATCCGTGCTGGAGCCGTGCCGGAGTACAACCCACACAATAAAAATAATTCCGCAAAGAACTGCAATTCCAGGTTTTCAAACAGAGATGGTGACAAAGAGGCAAAACTTACGGACTGCAGCTTTAGTAAAGTGAAACAGTATGTATAAATGATAAACAGCAGTGTTTGGAATCGCATGGTAACACTATGTTTGAACAATATTTCAAACGTTTATCGTCGTGATGTTCACTATGTGACAGTACGATTGTTATTATACGGTACATTACATTATAGTATTCCATTCTGAACATGGCATAAGTTTTAAACAGTAGCGCACCGTCATCGTTGTCACATTCATTTTTTAGTATTATATAAATACTATTACAGTATTTTTTAATATTTGGAATAAGTTTTTGTTTGTATATTTTCAATTCATTTTCATTTGAGTTAAGTTTTAATAATTTTGTTGTGTGCTTTTGTGTATTTTGATTATTTTTTCTATAAATATTGAAAATTATTTCTTAAATTTTTCTTTTAGTTTTCATTTATATTTAATTCAGTTTGACCATTAGTAATTTTAGTACTTCAAATTATTTTATTTCACTTAGATGCCAAAGCAACATTTATTTATTTATTTATTTCCTGTAGCTCAAATAGTAGAGCATGGCGCTAGCAACGCCAAGGTCATGGGTTCGATTCCCAGGGAAAGCAAGAGCTGATAAAAATGTAGAAACTGTAACTTGAATGCAATGTAAGTCGCTTTGGATAAAAGCATCTGCTAAATGTAAATGTTTATTTATTTATTTATGTAAGGTCTTTTATCTAACACTTATATTCTATTCATATTTTTATATGTTTTATTATATTTTTTACAAAAAGTAACAAACATTTTTTAGTAGTTATAGTTATCAGTAACAACACTGGTGACTATGAACTCATCTATCTATCTGTCTAACTCCATCCCTTTGCAACCCTATTAAACCAATTTTCTTAAAAATTGCAGCTGATGTTATTTCTGGGTTATTTGGCACATTGGAAATAATTGGCAAATTCTATATACAGTATGTCATCAGGGAGTTTGGACACTGTTCACAACATATATACTGCGCACTCCAGAAATAGTAAGAGTTGTTTGCTAGTATGCTATTCTGAACGTATCCCGTCTCTCTCTCTTTCTTTCAGTCCCAGTACTTCCAAGTCCAGCTGAGCTACAATACACTGCCTGTTTGGCACCCGCGCACCGTGCCACGGTCCAAAAAACAAACAAACAAACATCATCCACCCACCCGACTCCGTACTCCAACCCCTATCCGGACTTCCACGGCACACGCTAGCCCGTGACACGGCTATATTATGTGGCAGACCCTCCCAGGACCGAGTGCGTATGTCACCGGTTTTGTTTACCTTCTTTATCTCTTCCGCTCACATCCCCCTTTTTCCAGAAGTCCGGGCTAGGGACACACAGACACCTTTGTGTGACTATTTTGCCACGATGGCAAGCCGAAGTACTGTCTGCGTCCAAGGTCTCTCCTCCAATCCTTTTTCCTCCCTGCCAGCCAGCTAGACCACGGACTGGAAATAGCATTGATGGATTACTAACACGCCTGCTTGGGATGCAATGGAGCAGAGTGAATTTGAGCGTGCGTGTGTGTGTGTGTGTGTGTGTGTGTGTGTGTGTGGAGAAAACAAAGAAGTGGGAAGAGCAGGAAACCTTGTCAAAGGGGAAAACTGTCCCGTTAGGAAGCAAGCCTACACTTATATCAATCACCCTTCTATCAGAGAAAGACATTATCTGTTAGGTTTGGCCGCGCGAGAGGACACAGGAATCGGTCGATAACAGTAATGAAGGCTCATGAATTATTCACACGTTGGAAATTCACCCCTGGAAACCGTTCTATATATAAATATCCGTCGTTTTCCCTCCTTTAGGGATGCGTCACGATTGTGCAAAATTTCACCTGTGATTGAAGCGGCATCGTTAGGATGCCGCACGTGTCGAACGTGCGCATTTGTTTGCGCGAAAGCGCGCGTATGAACTTGAAGAGCTATTTCATCAATGCGAGAAGGAGGCCGTTTCACAAATGAGCCTTTCATCTCCAGTGCAGGGTAATTAACTGCTATTTAATGGACGGTGCCCACGCGCTCACTGCATTATCGACCGTGCGCGCTCACTCGCTCGCTATCTATGCGTTTATCAAGAGAGGCTAGGTGCGATACATCTGAAAGAGCTATTACGGCTCGATTTCATAGGTGATTTCATTTCATAGATCCGGCCTGTGGAAAAGAAAAATCACTCTTCTCATCTGTTTGTCCTAGACAGCATCTCAAAGTTCTCTGATTCTCTGATTTTTCTCCTGAGAAAAAGTAATCTCATTGGTTTCTCCTTTAGAGATTCTGAAGCACTAGAGCTTTTGGTGCAGGGCTGAGTCTATTTGATCATGGAGTTCATATGGTTTACAGTTGGTTCACAAGCAATCTGTCGTCCTAGCAGGAAAGAAAGCACTTTTATGTATAATTTGCATGAGTTGCATGATGCATACAATAATACAATGTCAAATGAGACCAGCTGAATCACACCCCGGTTTGGATCAAGTAATCATACCAAGTGTGAAGACAGTCCAGAAAGGATCTCAAACAGTGCTGAGATTTGCCAAGATACAATCTGCAATCAGTCAAAGAGATCTCAGTGTGAACTTGAACATTTAAAAAAATAAATAAAAAACAAGTTTTCCAAGACCAAATTATCTGGGCTGTGCTTGATATTTAATTTTAATTTATTTATAATTGGCATTAATTTTACATTCAAATATTTTTACATTTGATATCAAATAGCAGTATTTACATGAAAATATAATATATTGTTTTATATTTTTACATTAAATTTACATTAAAATATTTAATATTTAAATCATTTTCATATTTACATTAACCTAAATTTTATAACTCCTTTTTTTTTTCTAAGGAATTTTAAGAGATGCAGCTTGGACAAAGGTAATGGAAAAGTTCACCAAGAAATAAAAATTCTCCTCATGTTTTTCCAAACCCATATATTGTAGTTATTTCTGTGGAAATTACATTCCATTTTCATAGTTCATAGTGACCAGGAGCTGTCAAGCTCAAAAAGAGAATATAAGAGACCAAAAAGCACCACAAAAAAGCATCACAAAAGTAGCCACGATTGGTGCACTATATTCCAAGTCTACTGAAGTCATTCCCTTTGTATGCCATTTTTAAAGATCTTTTTTATGATGCATTTGTAGCATTTGTTGTTGTTTTAGACATTGCATCGTCATTGCATATTGATTCTTCCAAACTTTTGTATTGCACAGAAAAAAAAATTGCATAATTCAAGTTCGGAATGACATGAAGGTGAGTAAATAACAGTTTTCATTTTTGGTTGACTCATCCCTGTACATGAAACTGATAACCCCATTCAATCTCCTGAGCTATAAAAGAGCAACTGTTGAGCAATAACATTTTCCTGGAAATGTCCTCACTTTCCTGACAATTGCTTAAAGGGGATCATTGTGTGCAGAAAACCCACATGTCGTTTGCAAGATTTATTACGAATAAAATCTAGGGAGTTCACCATAATTTCTCTCTTTATCTGTCTGTTTTATCACTCAATCATTCCTCTATATTCCTTCTCTTCGCTCCCGTGTCGGCCCTGCAATGTTAACACACTCCTACATTGTGATGTCCCCCAAGCACTTGGTCTTCCGAGTGCGACTGAGTGGAATATTAAACAGGAAACGGCTGCAGCATCAAAGTATGCAATCTAAGGTGCCGGCTGCCGCACGCACCTGAGAGATTGATGTCTTTGTGTTTGCGGGTATGTGATTCTGCATGCGGTCGAATGTTCGCATAGGTGTCTAGCTGCGTGTTTGTTTTGTCTTGGTGCTCGGCAGCAGCTGGCAACACTTACGGAGCTTCCTCATGTTTCAGTGATGCAGAACTGATCAAGTCAATTGAATTCAACCGAGAATAGCTGTTAGCAAACAAGTCACAGGAAACAAGTGGAGGTTTCCTCATATGTGCCTGTTCTCTTTGTCCTCCACTCTGGAAAATTATCATTACTTTTCATTTTCAGTTACAGATGCTAAACTACATTTGCATTTCCTGAAGGAGGCAGAAAAAAGGCAGTGCAGGAGTAGTGTTGAAGGAGGAGTTTATCTTAAGCTTTGATTCTGTGGAAATTAAATGCCGCAATTCAGATTTTGTAAATGAGTCACAGTTCAGTTTTGTAAATAAATGCACAAAAGAAGACCCATAACAATGCGGTATGCAAATAGTACAGTGACATGGGTGGTTGCTTTTGCATTACATGGCTTTGTCAGGGTATGTAGGACAAGGGGATTGTTACTATACTGTAGGTTCTTATAGGTGGTTGCAAGGCATTGATAGTTTGTTGCTGGGTTGTTTTAAGTGATTACTAGTTACTTGCTTGCTAGTCATGTAATGTAGTCATTTTAAGTCTGTGGGATAGGGCAACCATAATCAAAGTACTCTCTCAATACTCTCACACAGAGACCAACTTTTTCTTCAAGCACGATACAGAGCTAAGGGATGGTTACAGCTACACAGCCCAGCCTAAAATAGCTTTGATATTGGGAGATATTGTGTGTAGCCTAATTTAAGGCACTTTCAAGGAAAGTCTGTTAACTTGGTGGCCATATTTGCACCGCCTCCAGGCAGCTATTTCAGGCATCCAAGACCAAGTCCTATCTAAATTAATCCTGAAATCTCAAAAACTGCCTGCTGAACTCACAATTAAATTACATATTTCAAATCAGCATCAAAATCTGAAATGAACTGCCTCATGAATGTTGTTCCAAATGCTAAAATGGCATTAAAAAAGCTTATTTTTCAACTTAGGCCAGCCAATGTACACATGTATAGTCATAAGCGCGAGTCTCAGGTTTCTACGGGAACCAGAGCTTCTAACGGCAGCTGCAGTGACGCGATTACTTTTCCAATCAGCGATTGGCTGTTTTATTCAGAAGACAGGACTATTCCACCATTCATAAGTAATATAAGTGAACTGTCTTTGTATATCTATAGTCTTTGGCCTAATTTGCACGCATCAGGGAGCTGCTCTCAATATTCAAGGTATTGAAATTGCTTTTGAACGCGTGCTCGTGTACATAGAATACTCTGTATATAGAAAGCTACGGTGCTGAGCGTGCGTTCTACAAGAAAAGACTTTTATGGTGTGTGCACACCAAAAGCGAATTGCGCAAGTAGATTACATACAAAATCAATGCAAAGACACGAATGGATGCGAATCAGGTGGCATGATTGCTGTGAACGCGATATTCTCCTCAATCGCGTCTTCCACTCAAGTTGAAAAATTTCAACTCGAGCGGGAAATTTGCATTACGTGTTGTCACGCAGGCCAATCAGTGAAGTGCTTGCCTTACTTTCGTCACATGATCATTGAACTCTGAAGGTGTGTGCACACGTTCCTCGCTCTACTTTACTCACAGGATGTTTTTCATGTCACTCACAAAAACATTGTGCATGCTCTCCTCCATTTTCTGAAACAACCGGATGCATCGATAAGCTCTTCGCTGGCTTGCACAACAATGCGTCATGCGAAATTCCTAGTCGAGTTGAAATTTTTCAACTTGCACGGAAGATGCAGTTGAGCCGAATATTGCACGGTCTTTGCTTCACCCAATTTGCTTGGCCGGGCGCAGAATTGCACCTATTTGCGTTGACTGTAATCTACTCACACAAATAATTAAATTAGCTTTTGATGTGCACACATCATGATTCCTGCTTCATTGTGCGCGACTCTGCAGCTCGTGTTGAATGAGCAGAGCAGACTCTTTCAGTTCAGAATTGAAGCGACCATTATCCAACTGAATGAAATGCTTTTTATTTCAAAAAAAAAAAAAGCAAAATGACAGCGTAATGTAACGTAAACGTAGCGGTGCCATGTTCTATGCTAATTTCTCACTCACACGTGTGAGTATATATATATATAGACAAGAAATTAGAGGGAATGAGATCAAGCAACAAACTTGTAACACCTTGTATGCCACAGATCAGCATGTGAATAAGTATGCCACGGCTCTGATGTTTGGTAAATATTTAATACTTGTTAATGTTTTCTCAGTGATATCTTCCACTCCTTAGCGAACCGCCGGAAAATGTCAAGAGACAGGATGATGACGATATAGGGATCAACTCTGACAGAGACACCGCAAAAGAATTTTGGAGACCAATTCCATTTCAGCTTGAAACAAGAGTCTGATGAAGTCTTTAACACACCGTGAGATTCGAGTGCGAGTTAGCAGATCCACACACTCCTTCAGACGCTGATAAGAGAATTGTTTGCTCCAACACTCCCTCGGCAGAACTGGGGAATTTCTGCAAATAATCTTGTGTTTTGTTGGATAGGCTGTTGGTGTGGAGTGTTAATCACTGTTTCTCCTGTGCCGCGGAACCTCTTGCTTTAAAAGCTGGGAGCAAGGAAATGAAACGGTAATATATTGATGTATATGGGACTGAGGGAGAGTTTGGCCAGATTGTGGCCATCTAATGAAACGGGTGGATGTGTCAGCAAACTTCTGCAAATAAACAACTGTTTGCTAATCAGCGGGTGATACAAACTCAGCAGAACTGAAACTGCAGCCTCATAATGGTGCATCTAAGTAGGAAAAGTCAGCATTTGTCACATATTGAAAAAGCAGAGATGAAACCAAGAGGTGTAATCAGAATCAGAATCAGAATGAGCTTTATTGGCCAGGTATGCTTACACATACGAGGAATTTGTTTAGTGACAGAAGCTCTACAGTGCAACAGAAAGACAGCAACAGGACAGGACACAGATAATAAAAGATTAATATACAAATATATAAATAGGCAATGTACAAATAGCAAAAACACAATATATAATATAGACAATTATGGTGTACAGGTCTGATATGTGCAAATCTGAAATGAAAAAATAAGTATGTGTGGTGAATAAATAATTTATAATAGTGTTGTGTGTTCCACGTTTAATGTCAAGTGTTCATGAGATGGATTGCCTGAGGGAAGAAACTGTTCCTGTGTCTGGTCGTTCTGGTGCTCAGAGCTCTGTAGCGTCGACCAGACGGTAACAGTTCAAAGAGGGAGTGTGCTGGATGTGGGGGGTCCAGAGTGATTTTGCCAGCCCTTTTGCTCACTCTGGAAAATTACCGTTCTTGGAGAGTGGGGAGGGTTGTACCAATGATTCGCTCAGCAGACCGGACTACCCTCTGTAGTCTTCTGAGGTCAGATTTGGTAGCTGAGCTGAACCAGACAGTTATTGAAGTGCAGAGGACGGATTCAATGATGGCGGAGTAGAACTGATTCAGCAGCTCCTGTGGCAGGTTGAACTTCCTCAGCTGGTGAAGGAAGTACAACCTCTGCTGGGCCTTTTTCACAATGGACTCAATGTGATTGTCCCACTTCAGGTCTTGGGAGATGGTGGTGCCCAGGAATCTGAATGACTCCACTGCAGTCACAGTGCTGTTCATGATGGTGAGTGGGGGGAGAGCAGGGGGGTTTCTCCTGAAGTCCACGATCATCTCCACAGTTTTGAGCGTGTTGAGCTCCAGGTTGTTAAGACTGCACCAGACAGCCAGCTCCTTAACCTCCTGTCTGTAGGCAGACTCGTCACCGTCCTGGATGAGGCCGATCAGTGTGGTGTCGTCTGCAAACTTCAGGAGCTTGACAGAGGAGTCTTTAGAGGTGCAGTCGTTAGTGTACAGGGAGAAGAGCAGTGGGGAGAGAACACAGCCCTGAGGAGCTCCAGTGCTGATCGTACGAGTGCTGGATGTGTATTTTCCCAGCCTCACTAGCTGCTGCCTGTCTGTCAGGAAGTTGTTGATCCACTGACAGACGGAGGTGGGGACGGAGAGCTGAGTTAGTTTATTCTGAAGGGTGTCCGGGATGATGGTGTTAAAAGCGGAGCTGACGTCTACGAACAGGATCCTCACATAAGTCCCTGGTCTGTCCAGATGCTGCAGGATGAAGTGCAGTCCCATGTTGACTGCATCATCCACAGACCTGTTTGCTCTGTAGGCAAACTGCAGGGGGTCCAGTAAGGGTCCAGTGGAGGCCTTCAGATAAGCCAAAACCAGTCTTTCAAATGATTTCATGACCACAGACGTTAGAGCCACAGGTCTGTAGTCATTAAGTCCAGTAATTTTGGGTTTCTTTGGGACGGGGATGATGGTGGAGCGTTTGAAGCGTGAGGGGACTTCGCACAGCTCCAGAGATCTGTTGAAGATCTGTGTGAAGATGGGGGCCAGCTGGTCAGCACAGATTTTTAGGCAGGCTGGTGACACACCGTCTGTGCCTGTTGCTTTCTTTTGTTCTTCCTGAAGACCTGGCGCACCTCATCTTCGCTGATCTGAATTGCAGGTGTGGGGGAGAGGGGGGTTGCTGGAGGTGTGAACGGTTGTGTGGAGAGGTGTTCAGGGCGGGTGTGGGGTGTTTTTTCAAACCTGCAATAGAACTCATTCAGATCGTCTGCCAGTTGTTCATTCTCCAGAGTGCTGGGGGATGGTGACTTGTAACTGGTGATTTCTTTCATACCTTTCCACACTGAAGCAGAATCGCCGAAAGAGAATTTTTTCCTTAGCTTGCCGGAATAATTCCTCTTTGCTACTCTGATCTCCTTTTCCAGTGTGTATTTGGCCTGCTTATACAAGACTTTATCCCCCTTTCTGTAAGCATCTTCTTTGGCCTGATGGAGCTGTCTGAGTTTTGCAGTGAACCATGGTTTGTCGTTGTTGTAAGTTAGATGAGTCTTGGTAGGAATGCACATATCCTCACGGAAACTGATATAAGATGTTACATTCTCTGTGAGCTCATCCAGATCATTTGCGGCAGCTTCAAAAACAGTCCAATCAGTAAGAGAGAAAAGTATAAAAGTAAAGTATAGTAAGTATACTTAAAGTATACTTAAGATAAAGTATGGATGGATATTGGCAATATTTTACTCAAAGTATCTCGTCAGTGGGTACAATTAAAGTTGAAATGTCGGTCTTTGTATTAGTAGTGGGGATTTTTGACTCTATACACCAGTATGTTGTAGTGGACAGCACATTCCAGGGCCAAGTTTATGGCAGGGCCCCTCTCTGAACACAAAAGTGGACAGAGGTTTGCTACATTTTGATTGGATCTTGGTGGACTAACATAAGCAAACTGTCCAACGCCATCAGATAAAGATGCCAGGACAACGGCCAGACACCTCTTAGAGGGCAAGAAGAAGACCTTTGGAACAAAGCCCGGGAAGGACGGGACTTCCTATTCATCAAAATGAAGTTTTTGCCCTTCACCCACCAACAGACTGATTCCTCAGGTTTTGGCCTGTGACTACCATAAAAATTCCTTAGGACTTCTGGACACAGCAGCAGTGGGTGAAACAAACAGGGATCACAGAGTTCCATCCAAATCCATTCATATCTATGTTCTCAAACCTTAAACTGATGCAAACTACAACACACACATCTTATACTTATTCAGAGAAATAAGTATTCTCAGTGACAGCGACGTGTAGTGCAACATCTTACACAAACTCAGCTGTTAATGGACAAATGAATGCATGCATGATAGTTCAATCTTCTTCCATCATGTTTGGACTTAATGTGTTCGTAACATTGCCAAAAGTATTCTGGTTGTGGTTTGGTAAGTGAATGATGCATTGGTAAAACTTTAGTGACACACTTCTAAATGTGTGTTTGGACTATGCAAATAAGTTCCACAGGAGGAAAGAAGGGTGGGCCACACCGTGTCCCCCCACTCTGATGGAAATAGCCAATCACAGCCTGGAAATGGAGAAGCGCCAGATTGCAATCTCCTCCTCATTGGAAAGAGATAAAGGTACCTTTCCAAAAGACACTCCTCGTTCTGAGTCTGAGTCCCGAAAGGGAAAGACGTTAACAGATAAACCCGTTATGAGTCTCCAGGCCATAAGGAAAGGGCCAGTAACAGAGCATCCGATACCCCCGTTCTGAGTCTGAGTCCCGAAAGGGAGAGACCCTAACAGATACCACCATTCCGAGTCTCCGGCCCGTTAGGGAAGGGACAGTAACAGACCTCCGTTCTGAGTCTCTGGCACGTCCAGGAGACACCAACAGTTCAACACATTCTGAACCTCTAGCCCATGAGGAAGTAGGCAATAACAGATACCAAGTTCTGAGTCTCCAGCTTTGAGGCAGCAACAGATACGACCACGTTCTGAGCCTCCAGCCTGCGAGGAAAGAGATAATCTATGTTCAGACTTCATTCAGAGTCTTCATCCAGCGAGACAACAACAGATGCAGCACGTCCTGAGTCTCCATCATAGAGAGACAAAGCGGATCGACCAAATTCTGAGTCTCTAGCCCAGAGAGGCAGAAGACACACAGACATTTGCAACAAGGTTAAGCTCCGGCGAGCAAACCTTCACTCCAAGGTACCTTTGCTTGCGTGTTCCAGGCTAAGGACCTTCTGCACCTACTTCAGGGTCACATCTGCGTGTTCCAGATTTTAGGACCCTTTGGTGCTCCAGGAGATCAGCATCCTCCAGCGCTTCATGTTCAACGCTGTCGAAACGGATTCTTGCTCCTTTCCCCACTGCATTGTTACCAGCACAACCAGTGGATGAAGTCACTGCCACCGGACTGCTCACTCAACCACAGAGAATGTAACTATCACTTATCCAAACCTCTTCCAGAGACCTAGGCGTTGTTGTGTATTATCAGTATATGCTTTTTTCTAATTGACATTAGATGTTATATAGCTGATTGCAGTTGATAACAAATAATATTTCAGGTATCTGTTTGATGCATAATAAGGTTCTTCACCTTATTTGTTTAAGAGTAGTGAAAGTTTATCTTTCCAGATAACGTAGCTCTGACATAGCAACATCCAACATAATCACTTGCATTTTATGCATCTTATGCACTTTATTCCTTTTTCATTCATGGTATTCATTTAGTAGTTGTTGATTACTCTTGTCTATCTTTTGTTAATAAAATTTATTTTATTACACTTGTGTCTTCCTTGTGTTGATATTGCAGTAAGGTTCTACAAGTTAGGTATCCCGCCAATCTTTCTTATGTGATGTACTCCTAACCACACCTTAAGTGACACGTGATCCAAAAATCATAACGTCACCTGTGACGTGAGTACCCATCACTACACTATTTCGCCTCCTTGGGTTGGCGAAACCAAAATTCTCTACAATGTGTCGAAAAGTGACCGTCTTTATGAGTGAAT
This sequence comes from Spinibarbus caldwelli, assembly GCA_039654775.1. Classification (NCBI taxonomy): domain Eukaryota; kingdom Metazoa; phylum Chordata; class Actinopteri; order Cypriniformes; family Cyprinidae; genus Spinibarbus; species Spinibarbus caldwelli. The sequence continues at coordinate 4,246,269 of CM077225.1, read as the reverse complement.
CGAGTCATTCATTTAACCGATTAATTCAGGAGCAAAACGAGTAACTATTTTTAGTTAGTCCATCATTCAACAGATTTGTTTAATAACATTCATTCATTTAGGAATGAAACAGTTGACTAAATCTGACTTTGAAATACCATACTAGCATACTACTCATAGTAGTTCTGCAAAATCTGAAGAAAAATAGTAATATAAAACGATGCTATTCAAAATTTAGCCAGAACCTTTATAAATGAGTCATTGAATCGTTTACTCATTCGACTCATTCTAAAATACTTCACAAATTGTGAAGAAAAGCAAAGAAAACTCTACATTGATCCAAATGAAATTCTAGGATATAAATTATATATAATTTCATCTTATTTTGAAATGTATTTGACTAGAAGTACATATTTAGTTTCAATATTACCAACAAATTGTTTAGAATGAGTCCCAAAATGTCCACTGAGAATGAGTTCATTTTTCAGAATTTTGACTTATGGAAAATATGTATAATATAATTTTTGGAGATCTTAGACTTTGATGTTTTAGCAAATCTGAGAAAAGTTTGCGACATTGTTGAGTTCCTTTCTGAAACTTAATTTTTAAGGAGAAAAGTAGGAGGACAAATTTTCCATTTGTTCTTCATTCAAGTCTTTTCATTTGTATTGATTTGTATTTCCAGCAGGCCTCATCACCATATCATCAGATTTGTTCCCAAAAATGCTCCTTGAAGTAAGATTCCCTTTACAGCTATTTCTTCTGAACAGCTGGTGACTCAGATGACTACCTGAGAGACGAGAGGCCAGCTATTACAGAAAATGCCTCTTAAGAGATGACTCTTTCACAAAAAGCCACATGCAAATATACCTGGATGACTCTTGTGAGGAGGAAAAATGGCTACCACTTGGGTTAGGAGACAATTAGCGTAAACAAGAATGAGCGAACGTGGCTGAATTAAAATGCAAATTAGCATTAAAGAAAATGAACTGACGAGATGATTGTCTTCCTCACCCTAGGCTTCGCTACACAGGCTAACCGTTAATCATCATCTTAAAGCTGTTTATACATGTTTTTTCTGTCATTGAATAATTCACATTGATGTTGAGTTAGTATAAATTGAGTCTGAAATGAAAGTTCACAAGGGGCTTTCATTCATTTTGTCCCGCCAGCTACAAAACAAAATATGATCTGCTTTTTTTCCAATCACATCAGAATTGTAGGCACGTAAAACGTATGAAAGTGTTCAAAATGAAACAATTAATCTCTATGAACGCATTAACACTAACTACATTCTGCCTAATCCAAAGAATACCTCAGTCGGGTCTTTTTGAAAGAGGTGATACCTTATAGAAGAATAATTGACGCAAGACTTTGCTTCTGATTTGTTTGGTTAGCAACGTGAGAAGAGCTTGTCTGACATGTTTAGATGTGTTAGAAAGGCAAACATGCCAGTTACATACCAGGATGTCATGAGTATCCAAAGTGCTTTAGTCAGCTGACGTCTGACAGGACCACTGAGAAGACTCAGAATCCTCTTGCTGTTATAGTACATTTTGTTTCGAATACATATAATGTACATTTAAACTTTTTTTTTTTTTTTTCTGTAGAAACATAGCATACACTGTAGCATTAGTATATTGGGAATTTGCAATCGGATTTAATTTAATTTTGTCTAGCAAAACGCTGTGCATGTAAGTAAATAGTCATTAAATTCATAATATTGTATTTAGATGATCATCTTTTATTATTATTTGCAGTATTTTTCTGTTATTTTATTAGGTTTTTTAAATTATTTATTTTTAATATTGACTTTTATCATTTATTTTTGTTTTTATGATTTTTTTATCATTATTTTTATTTTTTAGCTGCTGAACAATTCACTTTTCAACTTTAAGATAATTTAAAAGCATACAAGAAGTTCAGGGGTAATGAAAACTTGCAGGATCTTTTCCACTGGTATTGTTAGTATTTTCATCATGTCTTGGTTTTGGTCCTCTGAAGCTAAACTTTTGAACCTGCATTTTATGAACCTGTCCTTTGATTTGCACGGGTCGGTGATATTTACTTTGCTAAGTGCACAGGAGACCGGTTCGCTGTGAATATGCATACACTGCAGAAATAAGGTCAGTGTTTTGTCTAGGAACCAGGCTTCTGTCCAGACGATTTTGCCTCTAGCTACCTGAGCAAAGGTCAGATTAGCAAGTTATACAGGCAGAAAGGAACCGGAGCACCAGTGGAATATGTGTGTCGTTTTACATTTTTATACATTGTAAGCTGAGATTGTAATTAGGTGCCACTACTTTAACACAGTTTGATAAATGTCAATCTAAGACCCTCAGTCATGACTTTTTCAATAAAACAAACATTACGAACGTTACTGTAAATAAAGCAATACATAACTTGTTAAATGCAAATTTCCCTATATGATTCCCTATGTTAAGTTAGGCGTAAAAGTGCAAAAGGCCCTAATTTCAGGTTGGACATAAAACAAACTTTGTGTGTAAAAGTTCTCTGCCATACTAGATAGTTGCTAAGGTGTTCTTCTAGGATGGTTAAGATGGTAGTTTGTTATGGGTTTTTACTAGGCCATTTCTATGAGGTTGGTAGAATGTTCTTGATTGTTGCTAGGGTGTAACTAGGCTATGTAATTAATTATGTAATTAAGGCAGTTAGTAGTACTGTGTGGTTGCTAGGGCATTGCTAGGAGGTTGGTAGGATATTATTAGTGGTTATTAGTGTTACCAGGCAGTTGCTAGGGTAATCTGACATTGCTAGGAGGTTAGTTTGTTCATGGTAGTTGCAACAGTGTTCTGAGTGGTCATTAGGGTGTTACGAGGGAGTTGTTAGGATGTTCTGATGTTGCTAGGGAATTACTAGGCAGTTGCTAGGAGGTTCTGTATAGTTGCTATGCAGTTTTCATGCAGTTAGTAGTAGTAGTGTGTGGTAAGTAAGGCATTGCTTGGTGGTTTTTAGGATGGACTGAGTGGTTGTTATAGTGTTGCTAGGCAGTTGCTAGGGTAATCTGAATGATGCTAGTTGAACTTGAGACAATTTTAGTATGTTTTTTGTAGTTAGTAGGGCATTGCTAGGAGGTTAGTTTGTTTATGGTATTTGCTACAGTGTTCTGATTGGTCGCTAGGGTGTTACTAGGCAGTTGTTAGGATGTTCTGATGTTGCTAGGGTAATCTGAATGTTGCTAATTGATCTTGAGGCAATTGTAGTATATTCTGTGTAGTTAGGAAGTTAGTCTGTTCAGGGTGGTTGCTAGGGATATTCTGATGTTGCTAGGGGGTTACTAGGCAGCTGCTAGGATGTTCTGGATAGTTGCCTTGTAATATTATGGCAAGTAGTAGTTATGTGTGATTTGTAGGGCATTAATAGGAGGTTGTTTGTCGTTTGGGGTGGTTGCTAAAGTGTTCTGAGAGGTTGCTAGGGTGTTACTAGGCAGTTGTTAGGATGTTCTGAACGTTGCTAGGGAGTTATTAGGCAATTGCTAGAATGTTCTGGATGGTTCCTGCAGTTTTCATGTAGTTAGTAGTACTGTATGGTTAGTAGTGGTTGTTATAGTGTTGCTAGGCAGTTAGTGTTGCTAGGGTAATCTAAATGTTGCTAGTTGATCTTAAGACATTTACATTTACATTTATGCATTTAGCAGACGCTTTTATCCAAAGCGACTTACATTGCGTTCAAGTTATTTACATTTTATCAGCTCTTGCTTTCCCTGGGAAACGAACCCATGATCTTGGCGTTGCTAGCGCCATGCTCTACTATTTGAGCTACAGGAAAGCTATGAGACAATTGTAGCATGTTCTGTGTGGTTACTAGGACATTCCTAGGAGGTTAATTTGTTCAGGATGGTTACTAGGATATTACTTGACAGTTGTTAGGACGTTCTGATGTTGCTAGGGAGTTACTAGACAGCTACTAGGATGTTCTGGATAGTTACTATGTTATTTTAAGCCAGATAGTACTGTGCGGTTTGTAGGGCATTGATAGGAGGTTGTTGTTTAGAGTGGTTGCTAAAGAGTTCTGAGAGGTTGCTAGGGTGTTACTAGGCAGTTGTTAGGATGTTATGAATGAATGTTATGCAATTTTAATGCAGTCTGGTTAGTAAGGCATTGCTAGGAGGTTGTTAGTTTGGTCAGGGTGGTTGCTATGGTTTTCTGAGAGGTTGCTAGGGTTTTACTAGGCAGTTGTTAGGATGTTCTACATATTTTTGGGGCAGTTCCTAGTTCTGTGTGGTTCCTAGGAGGTTCATAGTATGCTGTTGCTAGGTAGGCAAAACTTTGAGCTACACATTTGCCTGAAAGTTTCTAAAAGTTACCATGTGCAACGAGGCCCTAATTTCTGCCTAGACTCAAAGCAAACTTCGTGTCTAAGAGTTCTCTGTTGCCATATTACTCCAGTGACAACTGAATACCAAATCTACAATCGCTTTATACGGTACACCGCATGCTTTATGGCAGACATAAATGCAGCGTCTGTTATTCAGATCAAATTTGTATGGGTGAAAAGTAAACACGGTCTTATCAACTCAAATATGACATCCAGCTAAACACCCAGGATCCCATATTTCGATAAACAAACTCAGGGTAGCCATATCCTTAGCATAAGCTCGTCCTGATGTGGCTGACAGTTCAAAGCGCAAGATTCACTTTGGGACGAAGACTGATAGTATTCCTCAGAGGAATGTCAATCTTTCTTTGGGCTGCTGCGTGTTTTCTTATGCGGCCCAGTGCATGATAGCGAGGCCATGACACTATCTGGCTCCATATATGATTAAGGGATTGAGACACCTACAGGGAGAAGGTGTCATTCCTCCACTGTGACAAGACAAAGACTGACAGTTGGTTTTATGACAAATACATGGGCTGTTCTCTATCTATTTGCCCTGTCCCATTATTTCTGCCCCGCACATTCTCTCTTTTTGGTATCTTATTCTCCAACCTTCTCCCCCAGCTTGCTGCACATGTGTTCAGTCAGTCACGGCTGAAAATAATCGCTCGGCACTAAATTGATTGACACGGTGTGATGGTGAAACTCAACGAACCGACTTGAGGTGACAGAAGCAACTGGGGAGCTACAAAGAACAAGACTCCAAATCATTGACATTTTGTCTTAGGATGTTTGGTGGAATTTATTAGGAGACGGAGATCTTCAACAACAGCTACAACTAGATGTTTTAAGCATATTTATGGCTTGTAATTGTACACTTAACTAGATTTTTTAGGAAATATAAGTGATATTGAGCCAAGCAAAATGCATGGCATGATGTTAGGGTGTTGCTAGGCAGTCGCTGGGATGTCCTGGATGGTTGCTAGGTCATTTTCAGGCAGTTAGTGGTTTTGTGTGGTTTCTAAGAGGTTGGTAGGATGCTTTAAGTGGTTGCTGTGATGTTGCTAGGCAGCTGTTAGGGTGATCTGGATGGTTGCTAGGGTGTTACTAGGCAGTTGCAAGGATGTCCTGAATGATTGCTATGTCATTTTCAGGTAGTTAGTTGTTCTGTGTGGTTTCTAGGAGGTAGGATGTTTTGAATGGTTGGTATGGTGTTGCTAGGCAGTTTATTCAGGGTGGTTGCTAAGCTGTTCTTTAATTCTTTATCCGCCAGCGTTTTTTTTTTTTTTTTTTTTTTTTTTTTTAAAGTTGCCAGTCACCGCCAGCATTTTTGATGATTTTCACCTAAATTTGATGGCCTTCAGAATATTTTCTTCTATGAATGTATGAACATTATATATGAAAATAAAGAACCGAACCTCTGCTTTTAAACAAAAAATAAATAAATAAATTTAAAAAAAAAAAAATTAATTCTATCTTCATGTGTTCATGTTTTATCACCACTTGAATGCAGGTAGGTTTCATCAGAAATACAACATTTTGGACAAAAAACTGAGAAAAATGCATCTTTATCAAAGTAGTGCATTTTCAAGCAAAATACATTCAGATATCATATTCTTTCACTTGTAAATAATTATCTGAATAATTGAAATTGTATTCAATAAACAGAACAAACAGACACACACACGCGCGTTTATATACACACACACACACACACACACATATAGGCTACTAGGGGTGGGAATCACCAGAGGCCCCACGATACTTGTGTCACGATACAATATTATTGCGATTTTAAATATATTGTGATTTTCTGCGAAATATTGCAATTTATTACCTTTTTCCAACTTCAAATTATGTCCCTAAAAGAAAACTTTGGCAACATCTGTTTAAACTTAAAAAAAAAAAAATTTCAGTTTATCTCATTTCAGTTTTATTGCTGCAGTTCAAAATGGGATTGTCAAGCAGACAAAACTAACCAAAACTTTCATGAAAACCTATCATAAATGTCGTATGCACCTGGCAAACTCAATTATTTGTATTACTGTCTAATCTAGTCCACCTTAATTAAATGCAAACAGGTAGGCACGGCTGTGCTACTGCAGGTATTTTGAACAATGCAACTTGAACTTGTACAAAAAAGTTGTGCAGACCCTTCAGCAATTGGGGCATTTCAAAGTAAATTACTGTTAAATTTAATAAATAAAACATAGTCTTACATTAAAATAAAAATGTTACATTTCAATTAAACATAACATGTACATGACATAACATAACATGTATAACGTACATGCATTAAAGTGTTGTGCTACAACAGGTATACTATGCACTGCCGTCTACGTCTATCTTTGAATGGTGGCGTGTGAGATGAGCCCTCAAGTTTGTGGTATTCGAGTATTTTACTTTCATATGACACTCCTTGCAAATTCCATATGTCCAGGGGTGCACATAAGTTTTTTAGCCTGGTTGTCATAAGAGTACCTGGAGATTTGGTTTGGTCCTCACACTACACATAGTGTGACTCATTAAATATAACTCTAAAAAAAAAAAATAATAAATGAATGGTGATAATAATATCATTGGACTTTATTATTTTGTTTATTTATTTATTTATTTTTTTAAACTAATTAAATAAAGTGTGGTAATACTGTTATGTTTTAAAATAAAAATGATAATATTTACTTTATGTGAATTTTCATAATTTTCAAACCTAAATTAGCAGACTTTTATTTTGGCGGGTAGCCGGCAAGTAAGTATATGCGCTTCCGGGTTTAGCGCTTCCAAGTGAAGAACACCTGTGAATGAAATGTCACATTTTTGCATTGTGCTTTGAAAACGCCAGCAAATAGCCTAGAATTATGCTTTCAGTTCAAATAGAAATCTTATACATATCGTATAATTGATTTTATAATTCTACTAAATAGTATAATAAAAGATCGATATGTGGCGTCCGTGTATGATACAGTACTACCGCAGAAAATATCGCGATACTATGCTGTATCGATTTTTTTCCCCCACCCCTATAGGCTATATATATATATATATATATATATATATATATATATATATGTATGTATGTATCTACACGTGTGACCCTGGACCACAAAACCAGTCATAAGGGTAAATTTTTCGAAATTCTGAGCAAAAGAGCCAATCACTAATCGGTAAAGTCAGCGCGTCACTCCAGCTGCCGTTAGAAGTCCCGGTTGCTATAGAAACAGTCAGCGTTCTGAGACTTGCGCCTGGGACTGCGCATGCGCACTGGCTGATCTAGCCTGAAAAATAAGCTTTTTATAACCCTATTTGAGCAAAAGAAACAACATTTATGGCACAGTTGTTGTCAGATTTCATTGGTGATTTCAAATATGAAATTTAATCGTAAGCTTAGTGAACGGTTTGGGAGAATTTGATGATTCCCCATCAGGGGCGGACTGGGACAAAATTTCAGGCCGGGAAATCTCACACTCATCCAGGCCATCTCATACACTCACAACAAACTTTGAAACCATGAACAACAATATTTTTTGTATGGCCATCATCATCATCACGTAAAAAAGTTTGAATCCCTAGACTGGGGCCGCGCAAAATAATTAAAACTTCCATTTTCCTTTTTAGTCTCTTCATTGTCCCTGACATCTCTCTGTTTCTCATATGTACGTTTTTTTTTTTTTTTTTCACTAATTTTATTGTACCTGTCACTTTTTCATCAACACATCCCCACCTTTTTGCAAAACAACCACCTCATTGTAATTTGTTTGCACATAGTAGACTTTTATTTTAGGAAAATTTAAGTATTACATTAGGACCATGTGTTATTGTTTTATCTTGCCTAAATGTCAAAATTAGTACAATAATAATAGCTACATCTTGAATATGGAAAAATCTTAAAACTGAACATGTTTTTGCATTATTATGAGTCATGTTTTGTCCAAAGTAAAATTAAGCGTGGTATTATTAGGCCTATGGTAAAAGTATAGTAACCATGTTTTTTTTTTTTTTTTTGGTGGACTGATTACCATTTGTATAACCAGAGTTTTACTACAAATACCATGGTGAAAGTATACAGTGTAGCAAAACCATTGTTGATTTGTAGTTACTATGGTGTAACTATAGTAACCATAGTTTTTGGATTTATTTTTAGTAAAACCACGGTTAATTTTCGTAAGGGTTGTGTTGTCGTCTGCCGTAGCTCCCTCTAAACCTGTCATAAATGATGTGAATATTTGTCTGCTAAATTCCTATTCTTTCCAATAGTAATTATGTCCTTTTGCTAATTTTGCAGTAATTGACTGCTACTGCTAACATTTGCTAGCAGTTTAATGTTTAACTAAGTAAACAAAGCCAAAACTACAATAGTCTATTTACAGATGTAACTGACCTGCACTTGAAGTCCTGAACAGGTCAGTTTTGCCTCTCTGCTCCACCTGGGCGCTTCCACTCCATTCTCGAGTCTCCATCCATTTTGGCGGACGTGCGGAGCGTGCGTGAGGCCAATCGCGTTGCCAGTCAAAACTAATCTATTCTTGATTTATTAGAGTTTTATTATTGAATAGCAAATTCGGAAATAATCACTTTAGTACGTTCGGCAGGCAACAAAAACAACAACAATATTGAAAAAATAATAATAATAAAAAAATATGTAGGGCAGCGGGCCAAGTTGGCTGCCAGGCCACCGGGAATTCTCAAATGTAGATCATGTTCAAAACATGATCTACATACATGATCTACATACAGTCATGGCCAAAAATATCACCCTTGGTAAATATTATCAAAGGCTGTGAAAATTAATCTGCATTGTTAATCCTTTTGATCTTTTATTTAAAAAATTCACAAAAATCTAACCTTTCATTGAATAATAAGAATTTAAAATGATAGGAAATATCATTATGAAATAAATGTTTTTCTCTAATACACGTTGGACACAATTATTGGTACCCCTAGAAATTCTTATGAGTAAAATATCTCTGAAGTATATTCCCATTCATATTCACAATTTTGAGCACTCCAGGATGATTATGAACATGAAATTATCCAGCCATGGCTTCCTGTTTCACAGAAATATAAATAGGAGGGAAAACAAAGCCCAAATTCCCTTAATCATCCATCACAATGAGAAACACCAAAGAATATATTTCTGATGTGCAGCAAAAGATAATTGAGCTTCACAAATTAGTGAAGTGGCTTTAAGAAAAGAGCTAGAGTAGTGAACATTCCCATTTCCATCATCAGGGCAATAATTAAGAATTTCCAATCAACATAAAATGTTAGGAAACTGCCTGGAAGAGGACGCGTGTTTATATCGTCCTAATGCACGGTGAGAAGGAGAGTTTGAGTGGCTAAAGACTCTCCGAGGACCACAGCTGGAGAATTGCAGAAAATAGTTGAGTCTCGGGGTCAGAAACCCTTAAAAAAAAATGTCAAACAACACCTACATCACCACATGTTGTTTGGAGGGGTTTCATGAAAAATTATCCTAGCTCATCCAAAAACAAACTCCAGCATATTCAGTTATCAGACACGACTGGAGCTTCAAATGGGACTGGCTTCTATGGTCAGATGAAACTAAAAAATTAGCTTTTTAGCAGCAAACACTCAAGATGGGTTTGGTGAACACAGGGATAAAAAGTACCCCATGTGTACAATGAAATATACTGCTGTATTTTTGATGTTGTGGGCCTATATTTCTGCTGGAGGTCCTGGACATCTTGTTTAGACACATGGCATCATGGATTCTATCAAATACCAACAGATAAATGAATAAGTGACTGACTCTGTTAGAAATCTTATAATGGCCATGTTTGGATCTTCCAACCGTACAATAATCCAAACACAAACCTCAAAAACAACACAAAAATGGGTCACTGAGCACAAAACCAAGCTTCTGCTATGGCCGTTCCAGTCCTCTGACCTGAACCCTGTAGAAAATGAGTGAGGTGAACTGAAGAGAAGAAGCACCAACATGGAGCTGGGAATCTAAAGGGTCTGGAGTGATTCTGGATGAAGGAATGGTCTCTGATCTCTTGTCAGGTGTTCTCTAACCTCATCAGGCATTATAGGAGAACATTTAGAGCTGTTAAACTGGCAAATGGAGGTTTCAAACAGTACTGAATTAAAGGGTGCCGTTAATTGTGGCCAATGTGTATTAGAGGAAAACATTTATTTCATAATGATATTTCCTCCCATTTTAAATTCTTATCATCCAATGAAAGTTTAGATTTTTGTAAATTTTTTAAATCAAAGATCAAAAGGATTAACAATGCAGATTAATTTTCACAGCCTTCTTTGATCATATTTACCAAGGGTGCCGATATTTTTGGCCATGACTGTATATGATCTACATTTTCTGTGATCCTTCCGTTTATGTCGATCGTCTTGTATTCGCACCCGGAAGACCCGTAGGTCTCATTCAGGGCATGCGCTAGGGCTTTCCTTACCATAGTACACCTAGAACATGGATTGCCGTAAAAACTCATCAATGGCGGGGAAGCGTTGTCTCTTAATTGACAAGATATCTCGTCAATGGCAGGGAAAGAGTTAAGATGGTAGGTGGTGCTGTGATTTTGCTAGGGTAGGGTTTTTGCTAGGGTTGCTAGGGTTTTGCTAGGCAGTTGCTAGGGTGTTCTGGATGGTTGCTAGGGTGTTACTACACAATTGTCAGGATGTTCTATGTTGGTTATATGTTTTTGTGGGAGTTAGTAGTTCTTTGTGGTTGCTAGGTAGTTGCTAGGTGATTTTGAGATACTAAAATATTTTGTTAGGTTACGGATGTATTGCTAGTAGATTGTAAGTTTGTTCCGGGTGGTTGCTAGGGTGTTACTAGCGGTGTTCTGGGTATTATTAGGATATTTTATGATGGTAGTTTGTTCTGGGTTTTTTCTCTATAGCATTTCTATGATGTTAGGAGAAAATTTGTGATTGTTGCTAGGGTGATTTTCCATTTCCATCATTTATGTCTAATACATACGGAAAGAGGATTACACACAAGATTTAACACTTAGTGTTAAGGTTTGTTTAACTGACTACTAATATTATCAGAAAGAGTAGCAATACTTTCCCTAGCAAACACCACTAACAGTCTGATATTTGCAGAAATGCCTAATGCATTTCAAAGCTGTTGCCATCAAATATCCTTTCGCACAGATGCGCTACAGGTGGTAATTCTTCAAATAATCACTGTTGATCTATGTGTAATGGCTAGATTGTGCTAAGTGGATCCCTGCCCAGATCTCTCTGTGAGCTGATGGACTTGTGTGGATCTGCACGGTAAGGGTTATATTAAGGCTTTTGCAGGGAAGCCAAGATCGTTAGAGAGATTGGCAGATGGTGAAGACAGCTTTTCCAAACATACCCTTAAACCTTTCTCAAGCCCTTCAGCAAACCAAATCAAGACTGATCGATTTACTCTGGTCAATTACAAGCAATTAGCAAGACTGCGCTGCTGTCTTTCATATCCACTTAGGTGACGAAGTAGAAACAGAGGGTAATCCTGGTTTACTAATGCTGAACCTACAAATCAAACATTCAAAGCAGCAAACCTGTCAATCTTGTTGCCCGAAAAGCTCATCATCATACATTGGAAGGCTTTCAAGTATATGCCAGACATCTGAGGAGGAAAAGGCACAGCTTGAATCCCCCATTTGCTGTGGTGCACTGATTTGACGGTTATCCTTTCTTCTGTTTAATGATCTTGACACTGAGCCGAAGCGTCGTGACCCGCGCCTGGGGCAGAGCGTTGCGTTTCCTGACACAAACCGGATACACTCGGAGCAAATGGCTGCTCGGAGCAAATCGATCGCTGGCTGCGCACCTGACATATCTGTTGTCTGTGGGGAAAATGCATGCCACCTTCCTCTGAAAGAGGGTGACGAACAGAGAGAAAGCATTAGAGAACAAAATAAAGCCTGTCAGTCCCGTCGTGGCTTTCAAGCTAAATGCAAAGCATGGTGGTGAATACAGTCACTGTCTAATAACAGACTGTTTCCTTCTCAAACAATGATTTCTAGCAGTTTGCTGTAACCTTTGCTGCTCATCAGGTGTTAGTTTACATGCATAGTTAAAATTCTAAGTGCAATTAACAATGCGTGAGGCTGTGCATGCAATTAAACTCAATATTTTCACCATAAACACAAAACTATTGAAGTTCAGAAGACATTTAAAAACCAAAATCGTCCTTATCAATCTAACTCTATAAATTGTACAAATTGTTTGGCCATTTAATATGACCATCAATAGCAATATTTCATTTTATTTAGGACATTTTATTTATTCCAGTGATGTATACCTCTCAAGGCACTACATCTTTGACCTGAAAGTAAGGAAACATCTTGACATTAAATAAGAGTTCCACACCAGTAATCAGAGATTTACAGGGTGGGTCAGGCCACCTCAAGTTGTACATTTGCTACCAAGACAGCTCACTGTAATGCACCACCACTGGCATTGTGCCCTTCAGCGCCACAAATAGAGCACTACCCAGTTTCTTATCCTGTGATACTTTACAATTCACCAGTCACAGTTCTCCTGCATTGAAATACATATTTTAATTTAGAATGTATCATTTTGTACAACGGATAGTTAGTTAGGCAGTCACGTCGTTATGCCAGAAGGTGGCAACAAATGTGCGAGTCATTGAACCGATTCACCCAAAAACACTGATTCACTAAGGAATGAATCATGTGATTGTCTTTGAATCATTCCTTGAACCAGTTCGTTCAAAAATGTAAATTAATTCAGGAACAAAATGTTTAATCATTAATTCAGTCAATTTATTCTCAAATGTTAATCACTTAGGATCCAAACAAGTGTCTTTATGTGTGAGTCATTGAATCATTCATTTAATACATTCATTCAATACACTGAAACATTCAGGAAACGAACATGAATGAGTCATTGAATAAAATATCTATTCATTCAGTCGATTCATTCAAAAACGCTGAATCGTTTAGGAACAAATACACCACTGCTGTGTTTTGTAGTCGTGCTCTGCTTCATCTTTGGATTTTTTTTTTTTTTTTTTTTTTTTTTGTTAACAAAACAAAAACAGACAAATCAACTAGAAATATGTGACTAAAATATGAATATTACCTTCATTTTTATTGCTCTGTTGTGCTTTCTTGTTGCTCTAATAACTTTTCATAAACAGCCCACTTTGCTAACTTTTTCAAATTAGTAACTGGGAATCTAATATTAGCCGATATTGTAATAAATGTAGAAAAAGTCCAAAAAAACTTTGGGGGGGGGGGTTTGTGAATGAAAATAAGGAGTAATCTTTCATCGTTCAGTTAATCAGTCTTCTGGGTTAAAAATAAATGCATTTAGTGCTGCTTAGCACAAGTCTTGGGATGAAAAATGCTTTAGAGGATGTTTAGTTTTACAAAAACTTATAAATTCGCTCACGTCATTCTGAAGTTAATTTACTGTTTTCTTCAATTTTAGTTTTCTTGTTAGCTTGCACTTTTTTCTTAGCATTTTAAACAGCAGAATCCAAAAAGAGCGCTTGTGAAATGCAAATGTGAATAGAAGTTAGATTCTGTTTAATAAAACACATCTGCCAGCCAGTTGTTGAACTTGTTTTATTAATATGTCTATTTCTTTGCAATATAAGGATGAAAGTCTAACTCTTGCTGTTTCTAAAAGCAGTAAAGCAGAACATTTACCTTTGGCTATAGGAAGCCAGTTAAAATGTAGGTCTGATTTTATATGAAAATGGAATTAAAGTTTCTTGATCAGTAAGAAATATTTATGGCTGCTATAATTTTTTTTTTTTCGAGATAAGGCAAAAAGTTGATTTTGGACCTCAAGCGTAAGCATCTCCACATGTGAAACGGCCAGCACAGGACATTAACACAGTTTGTTTATAACAAACAGTTAATGGAGACAGCACGTTATGGTGGCTGGAAAGAACTTGGCACTGACAAAGGCCAAAGCCGTTTGCATCAGCAAGTAATCGGCACTCACTCTTATAAGCAGGCTGGAGCAACAGTAATTGTTAGCTTAGTGGACAGCTTTTCCTCTCTCTCTTCTCTCAGTGGAGTCTGCCCAGACAAGATAAGTGAGAGTCTCGTAATTGTAAAAAGTCTTCATCTCTCCAAGTCTTTAATAATGGGCTTGTGAAAGCCTTTGCTCATTAAGCAACCCTTGTTTCTCTCTCTCACTCGCTCTCTTTCTCTTTATAGCAATGGGGGATGCTTATATTAAAAGTATCGTCAGAGCCAAATGCCATTCCATAGACACAAAAAAAAAAGCAGATTATCTTTTGTCTTTCAAAAAGGGGGAATTCAGAAGAATGGCATATGCAAATGTATTCATTAGAGTCACTTTTTAATTCCATAATTATTCTGGTTAATCATAAAAATCCAAAATAACCATTTAATTATTTATGATTGAAATGTAAAGCCTGAAAATAAAAAATATAAAAATAGTTCTTCTCTACTAATTTGTAGGTTGCAGTGCCCTTTCTCTTGTCAAACCGGAGAAGCGCAATCTGTCAAGCATGTAAAAAACTAAAGATTTTTGACAAAAATAAGGTTTAATCTCTCATCATTCAAGTAATCAGTATTCTAGGTTAAAAATAAATTTTAGTGCTGCTTAGCACATCTTGGGATGAGAAAATGCTTTAGAGGATGTTTAGTTTTACCAACAAAATATAAATTCTGTCGTCATTCTAAACCTTTTTTTTGTTTTGTTTTTTTTGTTTTTTTGTCAGAAATGTCCAAAAAGGACAAATGCACCATAAAGGTACAATAAATGTACACCGAAAAACAAAAATGGTGTAGAAACAATTTTCACCCAGAAATTGCTAGTGTTTTTCACAAACAAAGAAAAAGTAAGTAACACACTGAATTGAAGGTAAAATTTTAAGGTAGAAGAACTGAAATGGTTCTTGTAAAATGTACTCTAACAAATAAGTTTTATTTACAATTTTGAAAAATTAATTTTACAGTGTTGTCCATATGATTTGTTCTGAAGTCATATGATACGTAAACATGATCATAAAGGGAAACATTGCTGTATTTTTGCATAGAGAATGCAGATCTGTAATAAACCTACATGAAAGATCCCCAAGTGTAGGATGAAAAAAAAAATAAAAAAACAACAACAAAAAAAAAAATAAACCTAATGTGAGAACGCTAAGGGAAATGATTTATGTGGTTCCATAAGCCATTTGCTGTTTGGCCTAATCCGTCCTGGTTGGAATTTGAAGTTGTCACAAGTCAAAGAGGCTTTGAATACTAAACGCATGGATTACGGCAGGAAGTATGAGAAAGTTTGGAATA
Source organism: Spinibarbus caldwelli (assembly GCA_039654775.1). NCBI lineage: Eukaryota > Metazoa > Chordata > Actinopteri > Cypriniformes > Cyprinidae > Spinibarbus > Spinibarbus caldwelli. The sequence continues at coordinate 4,230,676 of CM077225.1, read as the reverse complement.
CACGTGTTACGTAATTCGTGTAATACACCGAGCAAGGCTTTCATCAGGGAGATGACAGCTACAGCCCCGCAGAGTTCTTCCTTTTCCCCCTAAGAATACATCCTTCGTTTCTGACTTTTCTCTTTCTACTTGATGCGCACTTCCTCCAATTATCTCGCTCTCTCTTCCCCTTCTCTTTATATAGCTCTCTTAACCTGGTGCTCAAACCGTACAGGATTGTTCCTCTAAAGTAAGAAAGAGAGGTCAAATCCGCTTCCGCTAGCCAAGATGCACTTGCTGGGGCTCGAGCATCAATCCCTGGCAAACTAGATTAAAGGCATAACTCATCATTCCTGGTGGCAGGCATTGGACTGAAGAGGCCTAGCCTTCGGATGCACTGCCATCATTTCTCAATCCCGTAGAAGAGAATGACCCCCTCTCATTTTTCCTCATCTCTGTTTCTTTGAGCCGAGGAAACATCGCTCCAGCGGTGTTTTTTCCTGTGCTCCACGGAAACCTTGTTGTGGAGGATTGTGTAAATCTGTGGTTATCATCGGAAGGCATAATTTACAAGATTAACTTGTATTATTCATGAGAAAACCTTGGTTTTAATGTAAATATTAACATTGCTGTCAATTTATGTGCTGTAAACTGTTATTTATTATTTTATGACAGCCTTCACATTGTATCACATGCTGCTTGCATACATGTTGAATTATGTATGTTTGCATGTTGAATTGGGTCTGTATGTTTGATTGCGGTTTACTCTGTATGCTCAAACAGAGTAAACCGCAATCCAACATACAGACCCAATAAATTATTCGACACACTTAAGCTTTAAAGGAATAGTTCATCCAAAAATGAAAATTTGCTGATAATTTTACTCACCCTCAGGCCATCTGAGACACAGATGAGTTTGTTTCTTCAGAACAGATTTGGAGAAATGTAACATTACATCACTTTCTCACCAATGGATCCTCTGTAGTGAATGGGTGCCGTCAGAATGAGAGTCCAAACAGCTGATAAAAACATCACAATAATCCACAAGTAATCCACACCCCTCCAGTCCATCAATTAATGTCTTGTGAAGAGAAAAGTTGTGTTTATAAGAAACAAATCCATCAAAACATTTTTTAACTTCAAACCATTGCTTTCCAGCAAAAATATTAGTCCTCTATCCATAATAATGCTTCCTCCAGTGAAAAAGTCATCTCATCTGAATCAGGAGAGAAATATGCACAGATCAAGCACTGTTTACAAGCAAAAACAGTCCAAAACATGCAGTTCTAAACAAACATGTGGGTGGATTTTGATGTGAGAGGAGAACAGAAGATGGACTTGTTCACTGGAGGAACTGCTTTTATGGATTATGGACTCATATTTTAGCTTGAAGTAATGGTTTAAAGTTAAAACGAATTAGGTTTTGTTTTTTTTGTTTGTTTTTGTTTGTTTTTTCCCAAACACACAGCTTTTCACTTCACGAGACTGGAGTGGTGTGAATTACTTGTGGATTATTGCAATGTTTTATTAGCTGTTTGGACTCTCATTCTGATGGCACCCATTCACTGCAGAGGATCCATTGGTGAGAAAGATTATGTAATTTCTCCAAATCTGTTCCAAATGAAGAAAAATACGCATCTACAACTCGGATGGAAGCAATTTTCAATAAATTTTCATTATGGGTGAACTATTCCTTTTACAAAATGCATGTAGCCTGTGTCATTTGACATAAAGATGCACAAGCACACTTTTCAAACAAAACATTTCACCAAAATGCTTTAAAAAAAAGTATTCTAATGCAATGACATTCAGACAGCCTTAAGTGTGACTTAACAGTCCAAATACTTTTGCATTCTGCATGTTTGTTGAATGAACAGCGACCAAAGAAACGAACGTAATTCACGGCGTCTTTTAAAATGTCTGACCAGTGTGCAGTTTTACCGATTATGTCCTTCAAGCACTTGCTACCATCCAAAAGTCTGAGGCTTTATGAAATCCTCTGAACTGCCTGGGAGATGAGAAAACGTCTCAGTGAGGCCTGAGGCCTGGCATGAGCCTCTTTCTGTGTTTTTCTCCACAGACTGGTCACCAGTGGTGTAGTAGCCGTCGCTCTCTGTGTTTGTGTTGAAATTCAGTTCAATACGAGGAGATGATGGGAACAGGCTAAGAGCGATCTTTCAAATATGGCAGATGTTTTCTGGGTGAGTAGCAGAAAAATAGGAGGGAAGTGGGAAAAAATGTCAAAATGCATTTCGTGGCCTGTTGCCTGCAGTGAAACTACACTGACAGGAAGTGACATGAGATGTTGGGGTTTTAGTTTGGTAATATTTACTCTTGAAGTACAATACAATACAATACAAAGTTTATTTATATAGCACATTTAAAACAACCGAAGTCAACTAAAGTTCTCCACAGAGTATGCAAAACAAAAACAAGTTGATGAGTTTATAAACAATAAAACAGAAACTATAAAACACAAACTGTAAAATGGATGAGAGTCACTAAAATAAAGAATCATTGCACAGCGAGTCAAAAAATATTAAATATTAAATGCCAAGGAGAAGAAATAAGTTTTAAGAGTAGACTTAAAAACAGATAATGTTAAGGCAGTTCTGATATGAATTGGGAGACTATTCCACAGCTTAGGGCCAACAACAGAAAAAGCACGATCACCTCTGTTTTTGCTGGAAAGTATTTATTTATTTATTTTTTTATTTTTTTTTTTTTCAAATTTTGATCTTTTCAGTCAGGTTGCGAATTATGAAGTGGGGGAAAACACAAGGATGTCTAAAAACAAAAGTTTAGTGGAGTAAAACTGAGCCACATATACATTTTAATCTAATTACATGACTAATTCAGATAATTAATCAAAATTAATTGCATATCAGAATAAAGTACAATTATTTATTCATGTGTTTTATTTTTAAGTGAGATGATGTTGCTGTTTTATGTCATTTAAGTATTTAAATTCATAAAGGTGAAATAATAAAAATAATAATAAAATAAATTATTGAAATTCATAAAGTTAATAATATATTAACAGCATTTATATATTAATATAATAGTAATGAATCACTCTACTAATTAAATGTTTTTTAAACAGAATTACTTATAACCTATAGGTCAAATAATTATAATCATACAGTCTGAACTCTGATATTAATTAAAAATACAGACATCCTGTTGGTTGTTTGTATGTTTGTTTGTTTTTTGGACATTAACTGTAACTAAATTGTCAAAATGTGTAAATGTGTTATTTTGTGAAGATAGATTATAACTTTGCATACTGTTCTTCTTCTACTATAAAATTGTATAGAACAGTGCAGAAGAATGCGAAATAGGATGCACCTCGAGTATTATCTTTTTTTAATTTTTTATTAAAGGCATAATATTAATATTAAAATGCACTGGGCCTTTGAGTTTCAGCTTAAGAGCCAGGGAGTTGCTGAGTTTTGCATTAAAAGATGCTTAATTATTCCATCGTGTGCATCCAAATCCTATTTTTACATCAAAACTCACCGCCGTTGCGTTTTATGCTCATTGTCCAGAGCCCCCCAAACACCCAAATTGTCTTAAAGATGTTGAACCCATCATACTCTGACAGTGGAGTGTGACGGATGACTTCCTGCGAGCGGCCGGTTGGAGACCCACTAGGCGAGGTTAACTGAGCTCAGTTGCAGCCGGCTGTTTTAACAGTTTCATCAGTCGTGTCAAAGCTTGGGCCAGGATCAGAGAGACGGATCAGACCCGAGCGCCGCCTGAGTCACATCTCTTCAAAAAGGCCTCAGCGTTCTTTCTTTTCCACCATACACAAACACACACACACATTGTGCTCATATTAGAGGACTAGGACAGTTTGAGTTGGTGTGGGTGTTTAGAGCGGTTGAAGCGCTAATGAGGGCACATAACGAGGACATTTTGCTTGGTAAGAAGGGCACGGAAGATTTTCAGATAAGAAGAGTGGGTTACTACGCCTGCTTATAGTCATCCAGCTTCTCTTTTGCACTCTTGTCACAGGTGGGTGTGCTGTCGTTCGGCTTTTGAAGTCCTCTGTGTGGTCACGGATCAAATATGGCGATGGCAATTACCATATAATGATAAATGATGTCCGTGAGCATCTGAAAGCTCAGAAAGTCTTAAAAAAAAAACCAAAGGCAGCAGAGCATAAAAGACACTGTGTGATGATGGTGGTGGGTTTAGATAATCGCTGAAAATGACACACATTTAGCTCTGCGCTGTTCCTGCTTTTCCCTGATGGTTGGTTAGTTTTTTGTTGTGTTTTAAGTGATTGAGTAGTGTCTAGACTTTCTGCAGAAAAAGTTTCATTTGTGCCATGGTTAAAGCATTTTTTGCTTCAGTTCCATAACGCTGGTCACTAGTACATTAGCGGTCAAAAGTTTGGGATCAGTTATTTATTTATTTGTTTATTCAGCAAGCACACATTACACTCAAAAGTGACAGTAAATATGTTTATAATGTTACAGAAGATTTCTATTTTAAAATAATGCTGTTCTTTAGAACTTTCTATTCGTTAAAGAATCCTGAAAAACAAAATGTGTGTCAGCTTTGATCACAGAAATAAACTAGATTAGTAAAGATTGTGAACAAACTTTGAAGTTGGCTTGAGAAAGCTTAGCCTGAAAGTTTGAAGCTCTTGTAAAAGCTTGAAGTTTAACAATTTAGATAGACGTTAATAGCACGTTGCTCGGATGTTTTAGCACATTGTTAACATGATTCATCATGTTTCTAGCATGTTGTTAACATGTTTCTAGCATGATTGGCATGATGTTAGCATGATTAGCACGTTGCTAGAATATTGTTAGCATGTATCTAGCATGATTAATTTGTTGCTTGCATGTTTATAGCATGATTAACGTTGCTAGCAATTTTTAATGTTGTTAACATGCTTAGCATGTTTTAGCCTGATTAGCATGTTGCTAACATGTTTCTAGAATGTTTTAGCTTGATTAGCATATTGTTGTTAACATGTTTAGTATGTTGCTAGCATGATTTAGCATGTTGTCCTAGGATATTCATTAAGCGTTGCTAGTGATAGACAGCTTACAAAGTCTGTAAGTCTTATTGTACAAAAGTTTTGACCGCCACAATGAAAGTCTGTGGGACTTTTCATAGTTTTGATCATCTGTTTAATGAAAATCGTAAGTCCAATCAGTTAGAAATGATATAGCAACCCGTGTTTGGTGGTTGTAGCTTGAAAAATCTAGGAGGAGACACAGTCCAAATTTAGTCGCAGAAGAAGCAGCCGCTTAAATAGCATTTCAGTAAGTTGGCATTCTCAAGCCAACACTGTTACACAATATTACTGTTTTTACTATATTTTTGATCAAATAAATGCAGCCTTATTTAGTATATATGTTGTGTTTTTGGTGTGCTGGTGTCCTCATCAAACTGTGGGAGTTTTTCATGCTCCTCACAGCACAGAAATCACACACTTCACAATTAAAAAGCTCTTTTGTTCGCACTGCTGTCGTACCACTCTGACTGTACTGTGATTTAAATCAAGAGCGTGTGTGTAATTGTCCCTCCTCTTGGCTTCCTGGTGTAAGAAATTGGAGTAATTCAGTTATTTTAGTCACATTTCAACTTTTAAATGTGTGTTATGCAAAGTCTACAGGAATAGTCGTATCACTGCAAACTCAGAATAGATTTTGAATTCAAATTACTAAAATAATAATAATAAACATGATTGTGTGTCAGGTTTCAGAAAGTCTTTTACAAATATAACTATATTTTTATGACATGGGAACGTTGGTTCAAGAAAAGTTTAAGATGTATTGTGTTTCAAAATATTATCATTTTTGTATCCCTTGAAATCCATTTTACCTAGAAAATGTTTGAAATGTTATTATTATTATTATTATTATTATTATTATAAAATAGTTTATTTTTATTTACATTTTAAAAGAGAATTTCACATTGCATGTTTCTCTATTTTAAAAATTAAATATTTTATTAATAATAATTAGATATAATTTCACACTGTATATTTATCTATTTATGATTATTATTTATAAAATGATATTTTTATAATTTTTTTTTTTAAATATATGTTTAAAGATATTAATATACAGTGCAGAATTTTATTAGTATTGTTGTTGCCAATATTATTATTTAAAAGTATAATGCCACATCTAAATTACAGTTATAAAGGAATTTGGATTTTAGTTCATTTTAATTCTACCAACGTTCAAATTTGAATTGTAAATTCCAATTGGGGGGGGCTATTTTATATATGTATATATATATATATATATATATAACAGCTTATTTATAGAACATAAATGCTTTTATGTGCATTGTCATTGACTTACACAGAGACTCTCAGAGTGTCTGTCCTTCAGAGCAGCGCTGTCCATTATGGATGATGTTAGATAGTAGAGCTAAATGTGTTGGAAGTGTCGGCTCGCATTTGTACGACTGCCACAGCGTGAACACCATCATGGACGGTGACCGCAGCACACTGACTGACTGGAGCAGCAGCTGATGGCTGGGAAATGTGTCCTCAGGGGCCGCTGATGGATCACTCAGCATCAACGGCCTCTAGACATATAAAGTCAAGCTGTCCTGCGCTTCCATATAGCTGTGTTAGCAGTCAAAGTTATGCACACAGATACTCATTCTTTATTATGACTGTTTTCTAGTCATGAAGACTTCATAAATGCACATGGAACTATGGGAGGGATATAAAAACACAACTGAAATCTCTTATATTTAAGCAGCTTCTTTGTCTAGATGCCAGCTTTGGAAATTCATCAACCAACTTCAGGAGGTGCATCCTTGGATGCTTTTCAAAGAGTTTTTCAATGAGTTTCGGTCAAATATGATTAGAGATATTTAAAACTATACACTATCATTCAAATGTTTGGGGTTGGTAAGATTGTCTCTTCTGCTCACCAAGGCTGTATTTATTTGATCAAAAATCCAGTAAAAACAGTAATATTGTGAAATATTAAAATTTATAATAATAGTTTTCTATGTGATTATATGTTAAAATGCAATTTATTCCTGTGATCAAAGCTGAATTTTCAGCATCATTACTCCAGTCTTCAGTGTCACATGATCCTTCAGAAATCATTCTAATATGCTGATTTGCTGCTGAAGAAAAATTTCTTATTATCAATGGCTTATTTTTGTAGAAACTGATATTTTTTTCAGGATTCTTTGATGAATAAAAAAAATTCAATTTAAATAAATATTTTATAACATTATAGTTATCTTTACTCTCACTTTTGATTAACTGAATGTGTCCTTGTTGATTGAAAGTACTAATTTATTTAAAAAATAAATAAATCTTTTATTATTTTTTATTTAAAAAAAATAAAATAAAATTTAAATTTTATTTTAGTAATTTGAATTCAAAATCTATTCTGAGTTTGCAGTGATACGACTATTCCTGTAGACTTTGCATAACACACATTTTACAAGTTGAAATGTGACTAAAATAACTGAATTACTCCAATTTCTTACACCAGGAAGCCAAGAGGAGGGACAATTACACACACGCTCTTGATTTAAATCACAGTACAGTCAGAGTGGTACGACAGCAGTGCGAACAAAAGAGCTTTTTAATTGTGAAGTGTGTGATTTCTGTGCTGTGAGGAGCATGAAAAACTCCCACAGTTTGATGAGGACACCAGCACACCAAAAACACAACTTACATGTGCATCTCAATAAATTAGAATGTCGTGGAAAAGTTCATTTATTTCAGTAATTCAACTCAAATTGTGAAACTCATGTATTAAATAAATTCAATGCACACAGACTGAAGTAGTTTAAGTCTTTGGTCCTTTTAATTGTGATGATTTTGGCTCACATTTAACAAAAACCCACCAATTCACTATCTCAACAAATTAGAATATGGTGACATGCCAATCAGCTAATCAACTCAAAACACCTGCCAAGGTTTCCTGAGCCTTCAAAATGGTCTCTCAGTTTGGTTCACTAGACTACACAATCATGGGGAAGACTGCTGATCTGACAGTTGTCCAGAAGACAATCATTGACACCCTTCACAAGGAGGGTAAGCCACAAACATTCATTGCCAAAGAAACTCGCTGTTCACAGAGTGCTGTATCCAAGCGTGTTAACAGAAAGTTGAGTGGAAGGAAAAAGTGTGGAAGAAAAAGATGCACAACCAACCGAGAGAACCGCAGCCTTATGAGGATTGTCCAGCAAAATCGATTCAAGAATTTGGATGAACTTCACAAGGAATGGACTGAGGCTGGGGTCAAGGCATCAAGAGTCACCACACACAGACGTGTCAAGGAATTTGGCTACAGTTGTCGTATTCCTCTTGTTAAGCCACTCCTGAACCACAGACAACGTCAGAGGCGTCTTACCTGGGCTAAGGAGAAGAAGAACTGGACTGTTGCCCAGTGGTCCAAAGTCCTCTTTTCAGATGAGAGCAAGTTTTGTATTTCATTTGGAAACCAAGGTCCTAGAGTCTGGAGGAAGGGTGGAGAAGCTCATAGCCCAAGTTTCTTGAAGTCCAGTGTTAAGTTTCCACAGTCTGTGATGATTTGGGGTGCAATGTCATCTGCTGGTGTTGGTCCATTGTGTTTTTTGAAAACCAAAGTCACTGCACCCGTTTACCAAGAAATTTTGGAGCACTTCATGCTTCCTTCTGCTGACCAGCTTTTTAAAGATGCTGATTTCATTTTCCAGCAGGATTTGGCACCTGCCCACACTGCCAAAAGCACCAAAAGTTGGTTAACTGACCATGGTGTTGGTGTGCTTGACTGGCCAGCAAATTCACCAGACCTGAACCCCATAGAGAATCTATGTGATATTGTCAAAAGGAAATGAGAAACAAGAGACCAAAAAATGCAGATGAGCTGAAGGCCACTGTCAAAGAAACCTGGGCTTCCATACCACCTCAGCAGTGCCACAAACTGATCACCTCCATGCCACGCCGAATTGAGGCAGTAATTAAAGCAAATGGAGCCCCTACCAAGTATTGAGTACATATACAGTAAATGAACATACTTTCCAGAAGGCCAACAATTCACTAAAAATGTTTTTTTTTTTTTTTTTTATTGGTCTTATGAAGTATTCTAATTTGTTGAGATAGTGAATTGGTGGGTTTTTGTTAAATGTGAGCCAAAATCATCACAATTAAAAGAACCAAAGACTTAAACTACTTCAGTCTGTGTGCATTGAATTTATTTAATACACGAGTTTCACAATTTGAGTTGAATTACTGAAATAAATGAACTTTTCCACGACATTCTAATTTATTGAGATGCACCTGTATATAAAACATTTAATATTAGATTTTTTTTTTTTTTTGTCTCTTTCCGTTCCTACTTAATTGAGAAGTATCTCAGCCTTCCGCTCCTGTCATTCGCCTTTCAGTATATTTCCATTTCACCCATGGCCCTTTCTGATACATATTTGCACATTCTCTTTCAGATCTCAACACTATTCCTGACAAACTGTTTAAAGACGAGTTTTCAGAGCTGCTTTTATGTGAATAAGGTTGAGGAACCTCATTTTATTCACATTTTCTCTCGTTTTTCTAAATCCACGTTCAAATGACAAAATAATGATTATTTCATCTTTTTATAGCATAATGAGAAAAGAAAAAATAAACACTTTAAGTGTAAATCTTCATTAAAATTAAATGAATTTTCATCTGCATGCTCAAACGAGACCCCCTCCGTACTAAAGCTACTGATTCACAGGCGCACATCTTTCGAATGACGCATGAACATCTCCATGCTCTCCTCCCTCCACACACACACACACACACACACACACACACACAGTCTTTCTCTTCAACAGCGGGCACATGCTCAACTGAGCTGAATTTGCATTTACAAATTGCGGCTGCTGTTTCCTGCCTTCACTGCATCTCGAACTCCCCTTTTCCCTCCCACACGAGGATTTCCAAACACTCTCTTTCTTTCGTTCACACTGGATGAATTAACCCATGTGTGAATATGCTGCTGTTTGGCACCTAAATGCTTAGAATTATTTCTTGTAGATTATCCAAAAATCATTATTTATTTGTTTATTTTTATTCTTCCAAAGGTGAAATTTAGCTCAGTCTCCACAGATTATGAAAAAATTATAAAATTTGTCCAAATGACTGTTGCTATTCTGTATACATTTTCTTCACACAAAGCTATCATATGGCTTCAGAATATTTTAAATATAGTTGCTTAGATTATTTTTATGCTATTTTAATGGTGATATTTGCCATTTTTTGAGCCCTGGTTATTGATTACTTTCATTGTATAGAAACATACATGCAAATTCTGCTAAATTTGGCTTTTTGTTTGGGTGATATGAGTAAATGATGACATGCATTGCATATTTTATCATGTCAGTTCATAAAAGTGAAAACGGAACCAATGCAGAAGTGCCTGATAGAGAAAATTTTGTAAAGGGAGAAAAAAGTTAAACTCCCCAAGGCTGTTTATCATTAATTTCTGTAAACATAAATCAATTCAAATGACTTCAGCTATTTGCAAGAATTTATCTTCATATAATCAGTATCAGAAATGTGTCGTATATAACAGATAATCCAAAGTCTATCCAAAGGGTGAATTCAGGTCAATAGCACCTTTTGAAATGCCAAAAAATGGCTAAATTTACCCTATAATTTAATTGTATTCTGCAGAAAAAGAAATAAATAAGATGATGGAAATTCATACACTACAAAAGGGGTCTAAGCAAATTTGGACCCCACTGACTTTCAGTGTATGGACAAAGGGAACAAAAACAGCAGAACGTAAGTCATACAGGTCACTAAATGATTGCAAGTTTCATTTTTAGATGAACTATTAATTTACAAACCTGCAGTTTATCATTTTTAAGGAGGTTTAAGATGCAGAACTGCAGACAAATCATTAACCCTCCAAGACTGTTGATCAGTAATTCCTATAAACAAAAAGCAATTCAATATAGTAAGCTATTTGCAAGAAATTATCATTATATAATCATCAGTATCAGAGTTGTTTCATGTATAATAGATAATCCAAAGTCTATTTTCAGGTGAATGAGATGCCAAAAATGAACAAAATTCACTCTATTATTTGATGTTATGCTGCAGCAAAAAAAAAAGAAGGAAAATAATATAATGGAACAAGTCCAAATACGCTTAAAAAGGGGTCTAAATAATACTGGACCCCATTAACTTTAATTGTAATAGACAAAAGCAATGAACATTTTTCTATAAATATCTTTTTTTGTGTGTTTCACACTCATTTGGAACAACATGAGGGTGAGTAAATGATGACAAGTTTCACTTTTGGTTGAACTATTTATTTGAAAACCTAATAAATGGATTCTAATAAACATTCCATCATTTTTTTGTTCATTATTGTTTTGTAGTCATTAAAAAAGATAATCCAAAGTCTATTTTGGTGTAAATTCAGATCAACAGCACCTTTGAGATGCCAAAGAGTGGCAAAATCCACCCTATAATTTAATTTTGTACTGCAAAAAATAGAAAATGAGAAATAAGATAATTGAACAAAAAAAATTTAATAAGTAACATATTGGAGTCCAAAAATACACTTAAAAATGGATCTATACAACATTGGAGCCCATTTACTGTCATTGCATTGAAAAAAAAAAAAAAAAATGCAATGACAATTTTTTTTTTTTTGGTGTGTGTGTGGGCTTTGTTTTCACAGCTGAAAGTAAGTCAAACAGGGTTTGGGACAACATGAGGGTGAGTAAAAGTTTCATTTATGGCTGAACTATTCATTTAATAACCTGCACTTTTGTTTCCCAGGTCAATGTACGTGTAGATGAACATGCTGCTTCCAAATAGACTTTTTTTTTACAGTGGAACTGGATTCTAATAAACATACCATCATTTTTTTTTTCATTATTGCCTTGCAGTATCTCTCATATCCTTATAACACATTTCACGTCTGTGTTTCGCTCTGTCCTTGCTGTCAGTGCTGAAAGCATTTTAACTACTCAGCGGCTCTAATCACTGCAGGCGCGCACAAAGACATGAAAGGTGAGCGCGGTGAATGCGTCACGCAGCGAGACCCGTGCTGACGCCCCAAAGTGCACAGCGAAGGCTACCACCTCCACTTCAAAAGGGTCTGGGGGCTTTTCTCCCATGCACCCTCGCATTTCACAGCGAAAAGACATTTCCTATGAATCTAAATTGCTTCTGAACTACTTTAGCTCGAGGTGGAGTTGAATGCAGTGGGAGGTTTCACTGCATGAAGTACTTTAACTCAGAATCAGGCGTAGGGGTTTGGCTTCAGGCGCAGTGGCTGTAAAGACAATACTGACTTTGCCGACACACTGCTAAAGTGGCTCTGACTAAACTACACTGGGTGTTCTCATCGCCTCCCGAAACATGCATGAATGGAAATTAAAGAAGTTGGAGGTGTTTTAACACAAAAGAAGATGTTTTGAAAAAATGGCTCAGTGGTGGGTTTCGTCCGTACAATGAAGGTCAGTGGAGTCTGATGTTTTTTGGACTCCAGTGTTCTTCAAAAACAAGTCATATAGCTTTTTGAAATGACATGATGGTGAGTAAGGGTGAAGACAGGATTTTCATTTTTGCTCCCTTTAACTGCAGTATGTGTGCCACGTTTCAAAAGAACAGTTGCTCCTTTATATTTCTTCTGAAACTGATATTTTAGTACATATAAATTTGTTCAATTGCTCCATAATTAAATGTTGTAGGTAACAGCTGGTGGCAGAGTGAAAACAAGCAATTAGTCTGATTTAGAAAATTCTGAAATTCTGAAGAAATAAACCAGTGCTGAAAGGGTAGAAAGCAAGTGCTGTAATTTTATTATGTCTGGTTAGTTTCTGAAGTAGTTAATGGAGTGATGGGTGGCTGCTAGGGTATTCTAGAAGGTTGTTAAGGTGTTATAAGTGGTTGCTAGGATGTTTTAAGTGGTTTTATGGTGTTCTGTGTGGTTTTTAGCATTTTCTAAGTGGTTTTATGGTGTTCTGGGTGGTTTTTAGAATTTTCTAAGTGGTTTCTAGGATGTTCTAAGTGGTTTTGGGGTGTTTTAAGTGGTTTTAGGGTGTTTTAAGTCTTTAGTCTTGCTTACAGTCACAAGGCAAAATAGTATGATATTCAATATGAAACTTGATCTACTCTGTTAAAAGATGCATGTGTTGAGGAAAGTTGCATATGCTAATCCTTTTTACGCTGTCTGACTGGTGTTTTTTTTTTTTTTTTATCTTGAAAATAATACAGTTCTGATAAAACAAGAAGATCAGTCTTTTAGGCTCTTTAGACTTGGACTTCCTTAAAGTAACATGCTTAAAAAAACATTCAGAATACCTTAGCAATTAACTAGCAACACCCCAACAACCTTCTGCAATTGCAGTATTCATTTATATATATTTTTTTTTAAATTAGCTGTTGTTTTATTATTATTATTATTATTATTATTATTATTATTATTATTATTATTATTATTATTTTAGTTTAAATTTAATAACTTTGCTATTTGCTTTTGTCATTTTTTAATTAGTTTTTGAATTTAAAAAAAAAAAAATCTCTTTAGCTTTAATTTATTTTAGTTTTAGTCATTTTAGTACTTTTTAAACATCAGTTGCCAAAGCAATAAATCTAAATGTTTAATTTTAGGTGAAGTTGAAGTTTTTAAATGTCTAGGTTTTTGGTTCGATAGAGCTGGAATATGAAAAGAGCAATGTGAGTTTGAATCATGTTCAGATGGTTTGTTTTTAGGATGATGTATCCTGCGGCTCATTGTGAGCGATTCATTCCGCAGCAGACAGTGATTGTCTCACATTCTGGAATATCATTCCGAAACGTCATGAGGTTTTATCTCACTTTGGTCCATGTTTCGTTCTGGCACCGAGTCCAGTGAAACCAGCTGTCTGAAGTGTTTGTGTTTTCACGGGTCCAGTTTTGCTGCAGGCGGTACAATTGCTGACAAAACAAATCATTGACATCAAAAACAGAAAGTGAAAGAAAAATACCCAGAATTCCTGGTGCATCTGTGGAAAAGACTGATTTTGCTTCAACAAACACTCATATATTGTACAATGAAGTATGTGATATGGAAGCCTGTTACAGCCACTACTTTTTATCTTAGAATTCTGACTTACCATTGTAAGTTTATATTTCACGGTTCAGCCTTATATTGTGTCTTATATATCAAAATTCTGAGCTTATATCTCATAATTCAGTTTTTTTCTCTAAATTCTGAGCTTTAATTGCAACTTTTTATCTCAGAATTCTTGCATTTTTATTTTTTTTTTCACATTTTGCAGGGGTTTTTTTATTCCACAGAATAAAAAAAAAAAGTAATTGCAAATTTTTGTCAGAATTCTGAAAACTGCATGTTTATATCTCACTAATCTGTTTATATCTCACATTTGCAAATTTTTCTCAGAATTGCATACTTATATCTCACAATTCTGCAATGTTATCATGCAATTCTTAATTTATATTCCACAATTCTGCTTTTGTATCTCATAATTCTGAGTTTAATTCTGGCAATTCTGAATTCTTCTCAAAATTGCATGTTTATATCTAACAATTGTGTATTTGTATCTCGCAATTTTTCATTTATATTTCACAAACAATTGAGATATAAATGTTTCTTCTTTCCTATAGGGTGGCATTTGAAAGTTCCCCAACTTTTCTCCACTTTTATTGACAGTCTAAGGCTCACGCTGTGGTTCTTCATTGTGCTTTAAAGTTAACAGACTGTCATTTTGTCACAGTAATTATGAGGACAAACAATTACGGCATCCCGCTGACAAAACAGTGATGCCAATCAAGAGGTACGTGGGCAAAAGACCTATTTTTGTGTTTTCCTCTGTTCTGTCTTTATTTGTTTTAGCACCACCCCATCATCACGATTGCTTCTGACGATATTACTCAGCGGCGGCTCTTCCAGAAGCAAGTGGGAGCAGAATTAAAATGAGAGAGGAAAACTCATCAGCGAGTGAGAAGGGGAGATCAAATACGCCAATCAAAAGATGAGGGTATGTGCATGAGTTTGCATGTGTGTGCAGTTCTGCTGATAAACAAAGTCGCCATTAAAAACCTAGCAAAAACCTGACCTTGTTGTTGCATGACTGAATTTAAGTATTGCTGCAGTAGAGATAGTCATGGACTAATTTGGTATCTAGTCTAGTCATTGTTTTTGTTTTAGATTTTATGTTCCACTCTGTACTAAAACACTTGTTTTGACTCGCCCACACTGAAAAAAAAAAAAAGATAAGTTAGTAAAATTCACAAATAATTACAAAGAAACAGAAAGTAACAATTGAAATAAAGGTGAAATGTTGAAGTAGAAAGACTGAAATAAAATTTATTTTAAGATGTGGAAAATTCACAGTCTATATGATATTATAGGACTGAATAAAATGCTAAACTTTATAGTGGATTTTTTGCCCATATTATTGTTAGTATGTTTTACATAAACTGCCATTTCAAATGTTTTTGAAAGAAATATTTTATGCTCACCATGACTGTTTAGTTGATTAAAAATGCAATAAAAACATTAATATTGTAAAAAAAATTATTATTTTTTTTTTATTTAAAATAACTGTTCCCAATTGTAATATGTTTTAAAATATGTTAATTTTAAAATCATTAATCCAGTCTTCAGTTTCACACGATCCTTCAGAAATCATTCTAATATACTGATTTGCTGCTCAAGAAACATTTCTGATTATTATCAGAAATTAAAAGAGTGGTGATCCTTAATATTTTTGTGGAAACTGTGATACATTTTGTTTTTCAGGATGCTTTGATGAATAGATTAGAAGTTCAAAAGCAAATAGAAATCTTTTGTACATTATAAGTGTCTTTACTGTCACTTTTGATTGATTTAATGCATCCTTTCTGAATAAATAAATATATATATATAGAAATGAGGTCAATTTGAAAGTCAAAAAGAGTTTAGTCTATTCAACCTTCTCCATAGTTTAACATCATTTTTGGTGAAATAATTTGTTGTTGAAATGCCAGCAAATCTGAAACAGCTTCAGAATTTCTCATATTACTGTTATCTGTAAACAAAGCCATATGATCAATGGTTTGCCTGACATAATTTTCCCTTTTTTAAGTCATTTGTTTCCTTTTAGTGGTGTCATTTGAAGACATTCTCCATCTCTTTGTCAGCATCAAGACAAAATAGAGCCTCTGGGTGTTTACAAACACATTTCCAAACAACTGCTATCATGTTCACTTTATTGTTTCTTAGAGCAGGACCATCATCAAGCCTCAATAAAGCATCTGTCATAATATAATAAAAGCTTTGAACACTTATCCACACCACCCTGATCTCTTCACGTCTCGTTTCTTTTCTGCAGATACCACTCTGAAGGAAATCTGCGGAGGAAAACACTGAGTCACCATTTGAGTTTGTTTGTGTCAGAGAGAGCAGGAGCAACAAGTGATAGACAATCGCATGATCATCGGCTCTGAATGCACTGGATTACAGGGTTAGAGTGCAAACTCTTGATGTGCTCGTATCAAGCACCATGTCCATGAACACAAACTGGTTTGTGCAGCATCTTACAATAACATACTGTAGCAATACCGTAGTACAATCATGCTAACAGATGAGAAAGATGGTACTCTCCTGTACAGCATGGTACATGTCCCCTAAAAACATGGTAATATCATGGTATCCTTTGATACTTTGATTTTAAAAGAAATTAGTATTTTATTTAGCAAGGATGCATTAAATTGATCATAAATGCTGTTCTTTTAATCTTTCTATTCATTAAATAATCCTGAAAAATAGTCATAATAAAAAAAAAAAATAATAATAATAATAAAATGCATCATGGTTTCCACAAAAAAAAACATGAAGCAGCACAACTGTTTTCAAAATTATTTATAACACTGTAATATTTTTTTTTTCTAAAATATTTCTGATTTTACTGTATTTATGTTCAGGCTGGTTGCGAGTTGGTTATTTGGTTGTTCTACATGGTTGCTGGGTGTTCTGGGTGGTTGCTAGGTGTTCTTAATGGTTGTTATGTGGTTTATGTTGTGTTCTGGGTGGTAGTTACTAGTTATGGTGTTCTACGTGGTTGCTAGGTGTTCTTAATGGTTGTTATGTGGTTTCTGTTGTGTTCTGGGTGGTAGTTACTAGTTATGGTGTTCTACGTGGTTGCTAGGTGTTCTTAATGGTTGCTATGTGGTCCTCTGTTGTGTTCTGGGTGGTAGTTATGGTGTTCTGCGTGGTTGCTAGGTGTTCTTAAAGGTTTCTATCTGGTTGCTGTTGTGTTCTAAGTGGTTGCTAGGTGTACTTAATGGTTGCTATGTGGTTTCTGTTGTGTTCTGTGTGGTTGTTATGGTGTTCTATTTGGTTGCTAGGTGTTTTTAATGGTCGCTATGTGGTTTATGCTGTGTTCTAAGTGGTGGTTATGGTGTTCTACGTGGTTGCTATGTGGTTTCTGTTGTGTTCTAAGTGGTAGTTATGGTGTTCTACGTGGTCGCTAGGTGTTCTTGATGGTTGCTACGTGGTTTCTGTTGTGTTCTGGGTGATAGTTATGGCATTCTGGGTGGTTTCTAGATTTCTAGGCACAATGGTATTGTTATGATACTCCATGGTTCTTCAAATAATACTATGGAATAACACTAATGCTTAATAACATCCTCTTGTTTGATCACAGCATCTCTGCTGGTAGAAATGGTTTTGCGCACCAGAATGTAGTGTGGTAATGTTATTAGGTGTCAATGGCATGAATTACAGGGTGGCATTTAATGCAGTGTTTAGTTGTTGATGCAGCTAACAGTGTTTAAGCATTATTACAGCAGTGCTGAAGGAGAAGAGCTTCATTCCAGTCACATAAACTGTCGAAGGAGCATCTTAAGGATATTACGTTCTGTAGGTGCTGAGAGCGTTCAGGGAATTGGTTTTAACACACTCGCTGCTTATTATGTGTGTTGATAAAAGATAAACACCACACGTAATGAGACCCCCCTAATAAACTCAGCCTCGACCCACTCAGTCTCACATTGCTCATTTTCCACACTTGTTTACCTCCAAACAACCTTTATCTGTGCTCCTCTCTCCTCCAGGATTAGTCAACGTCTTTTGTGTCTTATCTCAGATGCGATGTTATCAGGGCCCTGGGAAATGCCAAGGGGGTGTTTGGTATCTCTGCGGCGGCTGGCTTGATTTCAGTCGCAAATGGACAGAGTTTCCTCTTCCATTAGAAGTGAGAGCTGATACTGAACAACAACATCAGGGTCCATTGTCACCATATATCAGCCTCACTGAGGGGCCGCTCTCAGAGACCAGATCTTACCCAGCTACATGATTACAAAAATCATCTTCTTGTTATTGACTATATCAAACAAACTAGATTTTCGCTATAACTGGCAATCGATTAACTATTTTATTTAGGCTAGATTAATTACATTACATATTAATTATGTAAGTATCAACATTTGCTACAGGATGCATTCTTAAATTTTGTCTGTACTTTTTTTTTTTTTTAAGTGGTGGTTGCTAGGGCAGTGCTAGGTGGTTTCTAGGTGTTCTGTTTGGCTACTAAGCAGTTACTTAGATGTTCTAGGCGGTGTCTAGGTGTTCTGGGTTGTTGATAGGGTGACCTAAATGATTCTGTGTGACAACAAGGTGGTTACAATAATGTTCTAGGTGGTTTCTAGGGCAGTGCTACTGAAGGTGGTTGCTAGGTGTTCTGGGTGGTAACTAGGTGGTTAATTAGATGTTCTAGGTGGTGTCTAGTTGTTCTCGGCAGCTGCTAAGGTGATCTAAATGATTCTGGGTGACAGTGAGGTGGTTACAACAATGTTCTAGGTGGTTTCTAAGGCACTGCTATTGTAGGTGGTTGCTAGGTATTCTGGATGGAGTCTAGTTGTTCTGGGTGGTGGCTAGGTGGTTATTTAGATGTTCTAGGTGGTGTCTACTTGTTCTGGGTGGTTGCTAGAGTGATCTAAATTATTGTGGGTGACAGCGAGGTGGTTAATGTTTTAGGTGGGTTCTAGGGCTGTGCTACTGTAAGTGGTTGCTAGGTGTTCTGGGTGGTAACTAGGTGGTTACTTAAATGTTCTAGGTGGATTCTAAGGAAGTGTTACTGTAGGTGGATGCTAGGTGTTTTGGGTGGTGTCTAGTTGTTCTGGGTTGTTGCTAGAGTGATCTAAATGATTCTGGGTGACTGTGGTTATAACAATATTCTAGGTGGTTTCTAAAGCAGTTCTAGGTGTTCTGAGTTGTTGCTAGGGTGATCTAAATGATTCTGGTGGAAGTGAAGTGGTTACAATAATGTTCTAGGTGGTTTCTAGCGCAATGCTAGGTGTTCTGGGTGGTTACTAGGTAGTGTCTAGGTGTTCTGGGTTGTTGCTAGGGTGATCTAAATGATTCTGGGTGACAGCAATGTGGTTACAATAATGTTCTAGGTGGTTTCTAGGGCTGTGCTACTGTAAGTGGTTGCTAGGTGTTCTGGGTGGTAACTAAGTGGTTACTTAAATGTTCTAGGTGGATTCTAAGGAAGTGTTACTGTAGGTGGTTGCTAGGTGTTCTAGGTTATGTCTAGTTGTTCTGGGTGGTTGTTAGGGTGATCTAAATGATTCTGGGCGACTGTGGTTACAACAATATTCTAGGTGGTTTCTAAGGCAGTTCTAGGTGTTCTGAGTTGTTGCTAGGGTGATCTAAATGATTCTGGTGGAAGTGAGGTGGTTACAATAATGTTCTAGGTGGTTTCTAGGGCAATGCTAGGTGTTCTGGGTGGTTACTAGGTAGTGTCTAGGTGTTCTGGGTTGTTGCTAGGGTGATCTAAATGATTCTGGGTGACAGCAATGTGGTTACAATAATGTTCTAGGTGGTTTCTAGGGCAGTGCTACTGTAGGTGGTTGCTATGTGTTCTGGGTGGTAACTAGGCAGTTACTTAGATGTGCTTGGTGGTGTCTAGGTGTTCTGGGTGGTTGCTAGGTTGAACTAAATGATTCTTGTGGTAGTGAGGTGGTTACAAAAATGTTCTAGGTGGTTTTTAGGGCAGTGCTACTGTAGGTGGATGCTAGGTGTTTTGGGTGGTGTCTAGTTGTTCTGGGTTGTTGCTAGAGTGATCTAAATGATTTGGGGTGGCAGCAAGGTAGTTACAACAATGCTCTAGGTGGTTTCTAGGGCAGTGCTATTGTAGGTTGCAAGGTGTTACAGGTGGAAACTAGGTGGTTACTTAGATATTCTGTGTGGTTGCTAGGTGGTTACTTAGATATTGTAGGTGGTTGTTAGGTGGTTACTTGGATGATTTAGGTGGTTGCTAGTTGTTCTGGATGGTTAATAGAGTGTTCTAAATGGTTGCTATATGGTTTCTATTGCATTTTGGGTGGTAGTTACAGTGTTCCAAATGGTTGGTAGATGGTTACTTGGATGTTCTAGGTGGTTGCTAGGGTGTTCTAAATGGTTCCTAGGGCATTGCTAGGTGGTTTCTGTGGTGTTCTGTCTGGTTACTTGAATGTTCTAGGTGGTTGGTAGGTGTTCTGAGTGGTAGCTAGGGTGTTATTGGTGGTTGCTAGGTGGTTACTATGGTTTTATAAACAGTTGCTAGGTGGTTACTGAGTGGTTGCTAGGTGATGGTCAAGTCATAAGAGTTCATTTTCTATGATATTCTGGTCTCTGGTAACACTATCAGATTATTTTTCATCATTTCCATGTCTGCCAGTCTGATCATTTAAAAGTAATATCATCTCCCATCAACACGCTGTGCCATTATTTATGTCCATAGCATATGCACAAGAAAATGTGCACCATTAATGACATAAATGATGCCTAAGAGCTCATAGGAGTGAATAGATTGAAAAAAAGAAGTATATATATATATATATATATATATATATATATATATATATATATATATATATATATATATATATACACACACATATATATATATATATATACATATATATATATATACATATATATATATATATATATATATATATATATATATATATATATATATATATATACCCACATACATAGTTCGGTACAAACAAGTCAGGAGCACCAGAATAGAAAAATCGAACACTGTCCTCTGAACCACATTGTAGAATGACAGCTTTGTCGAGACAGACTTTTGGATCCTCTCAGACTTGTCTGTCTGTTTTCTGAAGCTACACACTATAAATATTGCAGGTCTTATGGTATCTGTATCTCAGAAGAGAGAGGAAACAGTTCCTTATTGATCTCCCATGTTTATATGTTGTAAGACATGTCTGTGTCCACCCAGTTCATTTTACCCTGCAGTCCAAAACACTGGGCTTCATATGTTGAAATTTTCTTCCTTAGTTCAGTAAGTTCTCTGCCAAACTTTTGATGTGTTTACTTGATTCTGTAAAACTTTCACAAAATGCATTTATTCTGTTTATTGTCCGTATTTTTAAGGGCCAGTAGAAAAATGACCCTACTGTTGCAAAAACGTTTGTGAGATTGTGCAGATACCCAGGGTTTAATGTAGCCAGAATTTTGCACTTTAATATGTACTTCTTGTACTTTAATGTGATTCAAAGTTCTGCTGTGATACATTGTCTGTAGTAATGTTTGTAGACTGATGAGAAATGAGTGGAGATGAAATACATAGGAAACGAGTTTATAGAGCCATAAGGAAGTGAGTTAATAAGATGTACAATCCAGTGTTATATTTATCCATAACAATGTTGTTACTTAGAATATAATAAAATAAACATTAACGGAAATAAAATAACTGGAAAAAAATCAGCTAGTTGCTAAAACTAATAAATAGAATTAATTAAAAAAAACTTTAAATAAATGACTAAAACGTTAAATTAATTAAAACATATATATATATATATATATATATATATATATATATATATATATATATATATATATATATATATATATATATATATATAAAGTTAAAATATTGTATTATAATAATAGCAACTACTAAAATAACACTGGTACAGTCACCCTAAAGGATATATGAACACTTAATTCTGTTTGAATCTCATAGCATTCTTTAACAAACTATAAATGCAAGTGCACTTCACTTCTCCAAGCCATTTTTTTACAATGACTTGAGTGTATTAACAACATATTTCTTAATGTGGTAGAATAACAAATGTACTTCATGCAACAAAATTGCCTGTTATATTTCTAGAGCATATGCAATACAGCTCTAAAGCACAGCATGCAGTCATAAAAAGAGTGTAACCTTCAAAAATGAAGTAGATATATAGTGTAGATATTACTAACCTGGAAGCTCTGCAATTTTGAGTCTATTTGAGAACTCTAGAAAGCTAGTTTCTCTTATCAGGATTTCTTCAGGAGATTCCTGCAGTCAGATATATTGTACGGATGCAGTTAAGAAGGTTGAGTGGCTGACAGCAAACCACTGAGATTGGGTTTTTGGAAGGCAGTTTGGACTGCTGTTATGAGGTTTGTTTCAAATACAGGTCAAGATATATGAAGCTTTGCTTTTGCTTTTCACATAGATGCCACCATTCCAGTATTTCAGTGTGAAGTCACATCCAATATGCGGCTACGTCTGGACAAGACTGCCTACTTAGACAGAAAGAGGGTTTGTTTTGTTTTTATGTGTTGTTTATGCATGGAGAAAAAACTCATTTAAATAATTGCACAGTCATGTTGCTCTGAATATGTAATTCGATTCTGGTAATCTGGTAAACTAGATTGAAAAAAGGCCAAAAAAATACCTCTTGCATCAACATGCATCAGACAGACTGAACTGTGGTCGTAACTTCTTGCATCATGTTTGTTTTATTCAAGGAGTGCAAATACACAGGGATTTCTGGTGGATCTAGTGGATGGACTGCTTGATGGAAATAATGAAAATTTTTTGAAAATGTACTCACCTTCAGGCCATCCGAGATGTAGATGAGTTTGTTTCTTCATGGGAACAGATTTGGAGAAATGAAGCATTACATCACTTACTCAGCAATGGATCCTCTGGAGTGAATGGGTGCCGTCAGAATGAGAGTCCAAACAGCTATAATCACAATAATCCACAAGTAATCCACACCACTCCAGTCCATCAATTAATGTCTTATGAAGTGAAAACCTATGTGTTTGTGAGAAACAAATCTATTATTAAGGTGTTTTAATGAGTCCTCTATCCGTAATATTGCTTTCTCCAGTGAAAAAGTTGTCTGGTCTGAATCAGGAGAGAAATATGCACAGATCAAGCAATGTTCACAAGCCAAAACAGTCTTAAACAGTTCTAAACAAATATGTGGGTTGATTTTTATGTGAGAGGACAACAGGGGATGGACTTTTTCACTAGAGGAAGAGTTATAATGGATTATGGTCTCATATTTTAACCAAAAGCAATAGTTTAAAGTTAAAACATATTTATGTATTTGTTTCTTACAGACATACAGCTTTTCTCTTCACAAGATGTTGGTATGCATTACTTGTGGATTGTTTTTATCAGCTGTTTGGACTCTCATTCTGACGGCACCCATTCACTGTAGAGGATCCATTGGTGAGCAAGTGATGGAATGCTACATTTCTCCAAATCTGTTCTGATGAAGAAACAAACTCACCTACATCTTGAATGGCCTGAGGGTGAGGACATTTTAGGCAATTTTTCATTTTTGGTTGAACTATTCCTTTAAATACTCTTTAACACGATCCTAGGCAGTTTCATTGGGATAAGATAACTCACCATAGTCATAAGCGAGCGCATTGCATTGCCCACACAATTACTGTAATTACTTTTCTTGGAATGAGAAAAAGGCTATTTGCAAGAGCGCAGTAATGGCTGCCAATTTGCTTATGATTTGCAAGCGATGCATTTCTCTCGAAAACGGCTGCAGTCAACAACGATCGGTCACCTTAATATGCCATACTCATTTAGCCACTTCTTCACTGAATTGGAGCTTTAGACACCCACTTCAAACAACGCGAGGAATTCTGGACAAATGGTTCTTGCTTTTGATGTTGCGTTTGGCCATTCAGAGTGCATTTTAAAGACAAATAAGGTCTTTGGTCTTCCACTTGTACCATGCAGAGAGGCAAAGAACGCTTTGAACTGCTTTGTGCTTTATTTTGGTCCTTGGGTTTGACCCACAAAATCCTGATCACAATTTCAAAAGAGTCTATTCATCTTGACATTTGCTGCCTCCTCCTTGTAAGGACACATTAATATCAAATTCGCTCCCTAATGAGTAAAATCATGCATTATCCAAAAACACTAATTAAACTCCAAGGTTTGCCTTAAAAGAATCCATGAATAAAATCAGTAAAGATACTCGGGTTGGTTGAGAGCTGATATTTTTAAATATTGTTTATGTTTATGCTATGAATTATGCATTACTTGCTTTCTGAAGTTCACTTTATAATTTTCAAACATGAGAAGTATCTGATTTTGCCAAGTTCGATCAGTATTCTTGGTAAATGAACATGCCTGATTTTGCAGTGCATAGCATGTATACTGAGCACAGTATGTATGATTTGTGTGTGTGTGTGTGTGTGTGTGTAGTGAATATCCAAGTGATTTATTACATTTGTCAGAATGTGCATTATGCAGCGTGCAATGCTGTATTGCACAATGAAATGTTGTCAACTTGACCTTTCATTTCCAGTGTGACAAATGAACCAGAAATAAGCTCCTTTTTTTGGTTTGCTTTTTTAAATCATTATTTGATTGCAGGGTTATTATAGTTTACTAAAATTAAAATCATTAAAAAGAATCATTACTTGAAATAAAATAAATGTTAACTTAAATAAAATGTGTGTGTGTGTGTGTGTGTGTGTGTGTGTGTGTGTGTGTGTGTGTATAACTTAAACTTATTTTATTTCGGCTAGTTAACAAGGGAACATTTCTCACTTTCGGTTAGTTAACTTGATGTATTAAAATAACTAAAACGAAAACTTAAATAAAATTGGATAAAAACTATTAAATCTGAAAATATTTAATATCTAAAAAAAATCTAATATCAAAATATTAACAAAAACAATAATAGTATCTCAGTGATACTAAAATAACATTGGACCAGTGTTAATTTAGTATTATTAATTTATTATTATAGTTGTTATTATTATTTTGAATTCATTTTTATTCAGTTTTATTTTAATTAAATTTTTAGTCATTTATAGTCATCAATTTTATTAGATTTTTATAAATATATTACTACGTAGGTTTCATTTATTTTTATTTTAGTTTTATTTTTAGATTAATTTGTTTTTAATTATTTTACAGTATTTTACAGTTGCAGTAATTTAACCACAGTAACTTAATCTTACTTCAGGTTTTTTTTTTTTTTCAATTTTCCTATTTCAACTTTTAACCAATATTTTTTGTTTGTTTTGTTTTGTTTTGTTTTGTTTTGTTTTTTAATGGCTTTAGTTAATGCCAATAACCCTGGATTGAACTACTTGAAATGAGAGAGAGAGAGATATATATGTGTGTGTGTGTGTGTGTGTGTGTGTGTGTACACAGACTTTTTTTTTTCCAGGATCAACAAAACATGTCAAGAACAAAGTGAGTTAATTGTGCCTTTCTATTCCACATTTGCAGTTTCATTTCTCTTAATTGCAACTTTATAATCATCATTTGAATTTGTATCTCATAATACTTATTTTTATCTCCGAGGTGGAAACAGACTTCCAAACTTCTCACTCATGATAAAAACAGGCTACAATAAAAACACGACCATCTCCGAGCTCAATACACTGCCATCCTGTAGACTTGGTTATCTATTTTTTCCATCGAGGCGTGTTTACACATCAGCCCCTTATTGTATTTCCTGATCTTATCCCATGGCCTTTTCATTTCCTGTTACCATCTTTCATTTCGTCTCACTGGGAACCAGTGTCTCTGCCAGGCTTGTCTACGGCTCAGCACTAAATAGCGTTTAGCTACAAAAGCTCGCTGTTTGTTTCTTATATAATTATTATTATTTTGTTGTTGTTGTTGTTGTTGTTCATCCCCTCCATCTCGCTCCCATGTTTGGCTGATAGTGTAGGTAGACTCCTCTCCGAGGAAATATAGGGGTTGGCAGAGAATTCATTGAATTTGTTGTACAATTGATCCCATGGAGAAATGAGAGAGGATGGAGAGGGAGGTTAGCGAGCGAGGGTTAATGCGGAGGGCTGGCTCCATGTTAAGGGATTCTGATTGGAAATAATGGTGCAAAAGTCTCAATTTGAGGCGATTACACCGAGCTGCTTTCAGACATTTCCCTTCGTGTCAAATCTCCAGCCCTCTGTCAGCGGAGGACTATAAATAGCAGTGGGAGCGGCTTACAATTCCACATTTGCTGGTTTAAAATTATTAGCGACTTCCGCCTTTCTTCGCCCAGGAATCCCGCCGAGAGTGCCAAGTAAGTGTATCTGATAGCATTTCCAATCTCCTATCCCGCTCTCTCAGACGGTGACATTCAGAAGCGGTCAGAAATGAAGAATGTACTTTGTCATGGTTCAGTAATTACTAAGTATGGCCATAAAGGACTGGATTTAAGAGCAGCCTGCTTTGTGCCAGCTCTCCTCGGGAAGGGATTTTGTCTCTTTACTGTCAGCGACACCACAGAGCGAGGCGCTGTCGTGCAGGAATGACACCTGCTGAGTTATAGACGTGTCACCTTGGGTTGGTCTTCATAGGTGACATTTGCAGAGTGTGGCACGGTGGGTAAAGCACATCAGCTGTTGCAGAAATGGTCTGCCGGCTGCGGGAGGAATTTTCTTGGAGCTGGATCGAGCGACGCTTCGCTCAGGGGGTCAGGGTTTGGCCGGCTGGCTCCTGCTGGTGGATTGCACAAACACACCAAAAATGAGAGTGTGTTCTGATCAAATAAAATTTGTTGCAAGCAGCATTAAGCCTAAAACACCGTGAAATAGATGCAAGAATCATCTGTCACTTGGCACAACAGAGGTGATTGGCTCGACGAAATGTTTCACAAGCCGAATGCCCGTGATGAAAGCATCCAGGTCACATATTTCCCAAACTGCATGCACCAGTTCAGCGGTTTCAATTGAGATGAGCGGGAATGTTAACAGACAGCTTTCCAGGTATTTTTAGAGAGGTTTCACTGGATGGATTTTATATATGGAAGCATATGTGTAGCAAAATTCAATTTGCAATACAATATGTAAATTGGCAATGTATTTCTGTATATAAACTTACATTTTCCCCTACCATATGTGCAACATTTAGTGCAAAATGAAAATTCAATTATATAATTTAAATGTGCCATTTTCTACACTAGTTTTAATATGCAAATTAAAAACATATTTTAAAGCTTTAGAAGTTGCAAAATTAAAATGAAAATGTATTACCTAAATTGATTAGATATGTTTAACATGTCCAAGCAAAAACTGTAGCAAAATTATCATTTAAATGCATTTAGACTTAGGGGTAGGACACTTGGGATTGTATTTTCATCATGATACCGTGTGATAATTGTAGCAAAATGCAATGAGAGTTTCAAAATGCATTCTGAGCCAAAGGTGCAGCAAAAGGGTAGCAAAATGGTAATTTAAATGTCTTTTATTTTTCTTAAATGCATTGACACTTACATATATGACGTTTCAGTTGCATTTTCATTAAATACCCCGCGATAAATATAGTTTAAGTCATTGTGGATTTGAAAATGTGTGGATTTGATTACTCATATATGTAAGTGTCAATGCATTTAAGAAAAATAAAAGACATTTAAATCACCATTTTGCTACCCTTTTGCTGAACCTTTGGCTGGCAAATATTTTTTTATTGTTTTAAGCATAAACCTCTTCCGCTAGATTTCAGTGGGACCAAACCTAATCACTTATGCATTTTGTCACTTATGCAAATTGTAATATTAAATATTATATATAAAGTTACAAATTACAAATAACCTTTTTTCTTTCTTTCTTTTTTCCTTAATTATTTAGAAGGATTTTTTTCTTGGTAATGAATTTTCCAGTGCGCGCACACACACACACACACACACACACACACACACACACACACACACACACACACACACATATATATATATATATATATAATATGTTTGTTTGTTTGTTTGAAGCATAAACTTTTGTATGACCATAATATAATAATAAGGATAAAACTACTTTTTTCTTGCCACTGATATGACTAGTCACTAGAGTCTTCACTTAATGTTGGTATATAATTTTTTATTAATTTTATAAATTCATTAATGTGTCGAGGCCCTTTTACATTAGTTATCTGTGTGATTTGCATTATTTATGCAGTGGCCCTAAAAGTTATATGTACACTTAAAGGGACAGTTCACCCTTTTTGGACCACCACTGACTTTTATTATATGAAAAAAACAGCTTCTTCAAAATATCTTCTTTAGTGTTCCACAGAAGAGTAAAGCAATACAGGTTTAGAACGACATAAGTTTAATTTCTGCATGATCTAAGTGTCTGGATATGTCTTGAAGCCTCCATATGGCGTGAGGGTTTCTGTGCAAACATGTTTGAGTTTCTAAGGTCCACGAAGTGAAGAGTTTTGGAGTGGACCGGACTGATTTTCACTCACTGATTCTAATCCCTGTGCCTGATTGGAGGAGTCAGGCTTTGATTCCCTGCTGTGATTCATTCTTTTTCCCCCATTTTCCTTCTCAGGATTCTTTATCGCTCAGTGCTTTGAAGTGCCCTCAAAAACCTCAGGCACATGTGGGTCAAATGAAGCAGATCTCATTTCGTGGACGGCAGCTTCTCTTCTATCCAACTCGTGATCGCCCGCGTCTGGATGCCCCATCGAGGCGATGATTACTCTTACTTTTGATGCCAAGTGTCAGTCAGTCGCCCCTAAAAAAGCCCGAGTCCATCGGCAGGCTTCATCACTATTTCATGGATGCTGCTGTCAATCAAAATGCCAAAGACAGGCAGAATTTCCGAAATCTTCGGCGGTCAGACAGTCGCCCTGCATCAGCATCAGATGCCATCAGCCTTCAAAACAACAGACTCCTGTCCGTGATAGAAGACACCTGATATCTCCGGTGTCCGTTATCCAAAAAAGCGATCAGAGAAAAAAATGAGAGGGGGATTTAGTGACTGGCTCACTTCATCGGCTCCTCAGAGGCCTGGAGTTACAGATATATCTGCAGGCCAGCAGACAGAATACAAATCATACGTCGGCCTTCGGGGTAAAAGGGGTCATTAGAAACTGGCGGATATGATGCGGAATTGTTTTCTGTGTATTGCTGGGAGAGGCAGATAAAGCATGTAAAGATGCACGGCTTAGAGAATAAATAGAGGTTATCAAAGGGGATTGCGGTGCAGCACCAAAGATGTTCGTTTTTCATCGGCAGTCTCAGACTATTAGATACATACAGCTCTGTTTCAAAACCTGCATCCTAACTAAAATGCATTGCATGCACCCTTGATGATGAATTGATACGAGCTCAGTGGAAAACAGCCATCTGAGATGGAGTATGAAGCAAGAGAGAAGTCATTTATAAATGAATTTATATTAATATGTGATATACAATAGCAACTGTTGCTAAAATAGTATGATTTAGTTAAAAATATATATATTTTACAGTATAGCTGCATGCTAGATAGGTTAGCAATAAACTTTACTGAAATTTATTTAGTCTCGTGTGGTGAAGTGTTTTTTTTATGATATTATAGTATTTATTAATATTTTGTTTATTAATATTAATTTATTAATATTTTCAGTTTCCATTTAAATTTTAGTTAAGCTTTAATAATCTTTCATTTATTTTTTAGGTTATATATATATATTTTATATAATTTTTTTTCTTTTTTTTTTCTTTTTTAGTTTTAGTCATTTTATAAGCAAAAATGCATAAGTTTTGTTTCCAAAGAAATCTAGCAGAATTTAATGAAAAACATTATTATTTACCCTGATTTGCCAGCAGGGTAAATAATAATAATAATAATAAATTTAATAATAAATTATTATTTGCATATATATAATATTATTAACATTAAATATTTTAATAATTATGCATATATAATAATAATAATAATAATAATAATAGTAATAATAATAATAATAATTTATATGACGTAAATAATTATGATAATAGTAATCTATTATTATTTACATAATTTCATATTATTAAACAATAAATATTTTAATAATTATGTGTGTATATATAGTAGGTATATAGTTTATTTAGCATAAACCTTGTGTAATTTTCTGAAGTACATCTTGATTTAGGGATGTCAAATAAGGATTTTAGTTAAGTATTTTTTATGTGCTTTTGTCTTTTTTATTTTTTATATTTTTATATAAGCTTTATTTTATTTCGTTTTTAGTTTTTGTAATTCTATATGCAAATGCATCTAACTTAAGTCTTTTAAGTGTAAGTTTTTAGAATTACATTTTATTTTATTAGAGTTTTATTTCAGTTATCATAAATGGCTTGCATCTCAGTGTGCTTTAGAACAGTTTATTCTTAATCTCTTTTTAGCACTAAATGAAATATACAATTATTTATAATCAATTTGACTTGCAATTCATTCTGGGTTGCCTTCTTTACAAACAATGGATGCAATTCTGCCTTTAATTTTGGCCTAAAGAAAGTATTGTAACATCAGTCTGTAAATAGTTCTTATTGTCTGCTCAGTGCATTATGGGTATTTGTTGTTTTGACTTTCTGGCAGGAGTGTAGCACTTATAATCAGGTGGTTTGTGAGCCGTGTGTCTCTTGAGTGTGTGAAAGTCGTCTCTTCTGTCTTCACTGAGATGTTACAGTGTTATGATGATTTCACTCTTGGTAAGCAGCTCACTAGCTTTCAGAAGTTGAACATAAAGTTAAAACTTTTAAAGAGAAACAGGAAGTATCAGGCTGCAGGGCATCTGGTTATTTTAATCTTAAGAAACAGTACAGTCCCTTTGGGGCAACCTGGGGTTATGTTCCTTACTCGGGCAAGCGATGGTGACACCTAAACTCAGTAACTCATGCCTTCTGGGGTTTGATCGGAAGACCTTTAAGTTCTCAGCTCGAAAGTTTCAGAGACCACCATCCCATATCTGTGCTGACCCTTACACTGACCCAGCAAAACATACACCGTACTGGTTTCAAAACAGAGCCGGAGTCATGACTAGACCTTCAGTCCAGATCAAGATCATGACCTCTTGGTTACAGAAATAGCTTGTTACTTACAAACTGAAATTTAGAGAGGCATTTATTTGAAATTGTTTTCAATGTTAATTCAATGTTGTCAGTTTTCCCCAAAATTGCAGTAAGAAAATCATGAAATGAAATGACTATTTTTGTTTAACTAGGTTAATTTAATAACTATTTTTGTTTTTTTCAAAATCATTCAAAAGAAAATAATTAAATAAGTCTGAATTCAATTACTACATTTATTTAGATAATGTTTTGTTATTTTATTTTGAGTTATTAAAAAGGAAACCATCAAATAAACCTGATATCAAATTTTATTTTAATTAATTTAATAACCATTTTATTTTATTTTTTATTTATTTAAAAGATCATAAATGAATCTGAAATAAAATTACTGATTTTTATTTAGTTAGTTATTTTATTTTTTAATAAATATTACTTAATAAATATCTGAAATAAAATTTGTAATTTTATTTAGTTTATTTAGTAACTTTTTTATTTTGATTTTTTAATTCAAAAATTTTTTTCAATTATTCAAATCATAATCATAAAAAACTTAAATAAAATTATTATTTTTATTTAACTAGGTTAATTTAATAACTGTTTTTATGTATTTATTTTTTTTTCAAAATCATTCAAAAGAAAATCATGAAATAAATCTGAAATAAAATTACTATTTTTAAAGCTAACTTAATATATATATATATATATATATATATATATATATATATATTAATTTAAATGATTCAAAATTATAGAAAAGACAAAAATGAAATAATCTGAAATAAAATTAGTCATTTTTATTTAGTAATTTATTTAGATTTTTTAATTCAAAATTAATAAAAAGAAAACCATGAAATAAATCTGAAAAAATGCCATTTTTAATTAATAAACTTTTTTTTCTTTTTTTTTAATTATTCAAATTCTAATCATAAAAAACTTAAATAAATTACAATTTTTATTTAATTAAATTTCAAAACTATTTTTATTTTATTCATATTTAAATCATTCAAAATGAATCAAATAAAATGACTCCAATACTCCAAAACACTGCATTATGTACTTCAGTGCTTTTTGTATAAGCAAACACTTTACAGTCAGCATCCCGCTGGAGCTGACATGCAGAGCCAGTCACAAAAAAAACAGATGTAATCCATTCTCTTAACGTGCCCACACATGAGATGCTCTTTTAAGGATGCTAAAAATGGGAGAACCACAAAATCACATGCCTAACTTCAGCCCAGTCTGAGGGAGAAAGTCTTTGGTGTATAAAATAGGAAAGATGTCTTCACAGTGGAACATCTGTGACAGCCGGAAAGATAAAGAGAGTGAGCCTTGAAGCATCAAGTGTTTTCCACAGTCAAGCGTGCACATTGTTTTGCATGGCAGTTCCCTCAGCCAGAGTCCTAAATAGAGCAGCTTTCATCCCAGACAGACAGACAGACAGCCATGTGTCTCCACTGCCCTCTGCTGGCCCAAAACTCAAACGACATCCTACATCCTTTCTCACCTTGCCAGAACAGATCATTTTATCTCAGGGAGCAATCGGGTGTGTGGAAGAAGGGGAATTTATTATTATATCAAATCAATATGTAATTCCAGCCTAAGGGGAATTTTATTTGGGCTGGGGTGAATGTGAGATGGCTTTCTTTTGTCGGGAGATAAATGAGCTGTCTCTTGGTCACTCCTTCAAACCGGGCCTGGGGACAAATCCCTAAAGACAGCGGAGGGAAGGAAGATATGTGCATCGACGGTGTCCTGATTAAAGCTGCATGCGGGATTACAGAGAACGCTACGAGAATTTGGTGCAACAGCTAAAAGACTGTTTCCTTTCATTTTTAAAGGAGGGTGTGTTTGAGAAACTGTACTAAATGCAGAGGATGTCGCAGCTCTTCATCCTGTTGATAATGTTTTGTTCGGTTTAAAAGGAAGTGGAAGTCATGTCAGACATGATTTCTTGTGTGCACAAGTGCCCCAAAAAGGATGCACATGATTCAAATGTCTTGCAAAAAAGCAAATTTGCCAAACAAAAAAAGTGGGCTCGTGCTCTTTCATTAATGAATCTAATGTTTCAATGTTGCCATTGTCCCCAGAAAAAATGTTCATGAAATAAATATGAAATAAAATTACTATTTTTAATTAATTTAATAACCTCTATTTTTTATTTAATTTAAATCATTCAAAAGAAAAACAAGAAATAATTGCAGATAAAATGGCTATTTTACTGAACTTTTTAATTTTATTTTAATAAAAGAAAGTCAAGAAATCTGAAATAAAATTCCTATTTTTTAATTAATTCAATAACTATGTTTTGTTTTATTTTAATTATTCAAAAGAAAACCAAGAAATAAATCTAAATAAAATTACTATTTTTATTGAACTTTTTAATTTTATTTTAATTACTCAAAAGAAAATCAAGAAATCTGAAATAAAATTACTATTTTTTAAATTAGTTTTATAACTATTTTTTGTTTTATTTTAATTTAATTATTCAAAAGAAAATCAAGAAATATTAATTAAAATTACAATTTTTATTTAATTTAATGTAATAACTATTTTATTTTTAATTTTATTCAAATTATTCAATACTGTTAAATACAATACTATTTCAATTTAATAACTTTTTTCTATTTTATTTAAATCATTCAAAAGAAAAAAACTTAACTAAATCCAAATAAAATTAGTATTTTAAGTTTCAAGAAACCTGAAATAAATTTCCTATTATTTAAATTAATTTAATAACTATTTTATTTTATTTTATTTTAATTATTCAAAAGAAAATCTTTTATTTAAATTATTCAATACTATTAAATACTATACTATCTTAATTTAATAACTATTTTTATTTTTATTTTTATTTTTTAATTATTCAAAATTATACGAAAGAAAATCATTAAATAAATGCAGATGAAATCTCTGAATGTGACCGCAAAAGTTCCATTTGTTAAGAAATGGCATTATCTAATTCAATACCATTCGGACAAGTATTGCTTAAGTGTCCAAATAATCGTTGAGGTCACTGTATATGTATATAGAGATGGTTGATAATGTAGAATGCAAGCAAAAATACATCAGTGCTATTTGCACACACACACACAAAAACACATCCAACCCAAACTATCAGCAATTTTCAGGGATTGATTTGAGCCTGCAAATAATATGTGCACATTCTGTTTCTGGTCTTATTTTGAAATGCATCATCTTGCAACTGATTCACAAATTATCTTCCTACTGAATGACAGAGAAGTTTGCAGATTCATATTACGAGCAAACAAATATTTCAATGTCATAAATAGAACCAACATAATTTCCTGTTTATAAATTTGTTGCAAGGTTGGTATATAAAGACTTAAACTACTTCAGTCTGTGTGCATTGAATTTATTTAATACACGAGTTTCACAATTTGAGTTGAATTACTGAAATAAATGAACTTTTCCACGACATTCTAATTTATTGAGATGCAACTGTATATAATGAAGGGAAGGAGGAGTGTTGAGTAACTCTTGGCTGCCATCATCACCTGTTCATTTGTTGCTTTATTATTTCACAGAACACGCACCTGCCGCTTTCCTCGAACTTCCAAGTACAAAGCCCTTAAAACATCACAGTGCAATGAATTATTTCATAATAGAGCACAACAGCCGGGTTCCTGAAGTACAAATCCCATTCATTTCCTCCATAGAGAAACTGGTTTTTAACGACAAACTATAAAGCTTTCAAGCCAGACCTACCGTGAGGCTGTTAAGTGATGAAATATGCTTCTGTGGAAGTCAGTGTTATTTTAACATCATTTTTAAAACAGGCCTATTGTGTTTAATTACAAACTTCCCAATGACGAACTGCACTACTACGATCCTGAGGAGAGATTGCTGCTACCATGGAAACGGAAACAGCAGGAAAAAGGGCCCAGCAATGACCGCCAGCTCCCAATGATCAATGTGAATGACGTAATCGAGTCTATACTTGATTCTATATTCCCTATATAGGGATTATATATATATATTTTTTTTTTATATATTTTTTTTTTTGACAAAATGTAACTTTTCATGTGCTTCCATGAATTTATTTTTTATTTATTTATTGTTTGTTATTTTGTGTGTTTTGTTTTTGTTGAATTGTACTATAAAATCATTTCCCTGTGTGATCATGAAAAAAAATCTAACAAATACAAATATTTTGCAATAAGAATTAAAGATATAACATTTTTAATGTATTTATTAATCTTTATATATCTATTTTTATATTATTTTGTATTATATTATCATTTACAATCTATGAATCAAGTTTTCCTACACTCTCAAACTTCACTCTCAAATGTTTGTATTATATTATATTTGTTTGTTATTATTATTATTATTATTATAAATCATAAAACTATTTCAAGAAAAGTCAGAAAAATGCATAAATTAGAAAAATATAAATCAAAAAAAAATTAAGAAAAAAAGTTTTGCTGTATACTTTTTGTGCATCAACCTCATTTTGCTGAAATACTATTTAACTAAAAATAAATATGAATGTTTTATATTGTTTGGTTTTACATTATCATTTCCAATGATTCTTAAAACTGGTTGTAGGCTATTGAATCAACTGATTCACTGAAAAGACGTGATTGATAAGAATCATTCTGTAGGTCGTATGGACTACTTTGTGCTCACTCAAGATGCTTTCTATTATATTTGGATCTTAATTTAGTCATCCATCCATTGCAATTGTATGAAAAAGAGTGAGCAGTACATTTTCCTATTGTGTTCCACACAAGAAAGAAAGTCACACAGGGTGAAATGAAAGAATGTTCATTTTGGGAGGCTGAACTATTCCTTGAAGAACAAGAGTCGAGTTGAATAAGTGAGTAAAATGAGCCTGCAATAGTCAGAGAATCCCTTATTCTGAGTTTCTGGGTTTTTTCTTTCTCTCGCAGGGCCGTAAATTGCAAGCCCAGTGAAGTAGACTCCAATTGGGAGATGCAAGTGCATCATGACTGCTTCTCAATTACATTCACCCAGTCAAGGGTAACAAAAAGTGTTTTGGATGCAGAGGAGATGGTATAGCGCGGAGGGGAAGAAGCATCATTCGTCTTGCGGCTGCCAGTGTGGAAGACATCCTGTCGCTCTGAAGGGGGTAGATGAGGAAGACAGATGTGATTATTGTACTGAAAGACAGAGCGTCTCACGCTCTCCAACAAATGAGTGCAAACGGAGGCGCTGCCGGAATTCCTAATGCTCTTTTAAAGTGAAGCCCGGTGCAGTCAAACTTATTTGACGCTGTCACTACGTTTAATGCGTGTTTGCTCAAACTGACGCAGTCGTCAGAGGAGCGAGTGATCTTTGTTGACAGGAGTTTCCTTTACGTTGGCACACAGATTTAATGAAAACGTCATTCTAAAGAGATTTAAAGGGAGAGTTCACCCTCAAATTAAAATTCTGTTTTCATTTACTTACCCTCAAGATGTTTTAAACCTGAATGAGTTTCTTTCAGCTGTTGAACATAAGAGAAGCTATTTGGAAGAATGCTGGTTGCCAAACAGTTGACGGTAGCCATTGACTTCCATAGAAAATATACAGTCAAACCAAAATTTATTCACACACCTTCAACATTTCTCACATTATCACAGTTTATTCACTATAGTTTAGAAAATGGTAATAAAATATGACAAGAACTCAAGAGTTAAACTGTGTCAGAACAAATTTGTCGGTAACACTTTAGAATAGGGAACACTTATTCACTGTTAACTACGACTTTTCCCCCAATAAATTCCTAATTTGCTGTTTATTAATAGTTAGCAAGGTAGTTGTTAAGTTTAGGTATTGGGTAGGATTAAGGATGTAGAATAAGGCATTAATATGTGCTTAATTACTACTAATAAATGGCTAATATTCTAGTAATGTGCATGCTTATAAGCAACTAGTTAAGAATCCCTAAAATATAGTGTTACCAATTCATCTTGATAATGTCAGATAACTTTGATAGAAAGGTATGTAATGAAACATGGTCAGGTCAGAGTGTCAGATCAAATTTTTGGTCCCAAATTTTTATCAATTTTACTGGTAGTCCGCTGTATGAAGAATTTTTGGGTATAATATGTCACAGTTTACTTTATTTTGCTATACTCACTTAAATAAATGAACTATAGTGTCCTGCACCCACTACTAAAAAAATATCAAAAATTATTTCTGGTGTCTGAATAATTTTTGGTTTGACTGTATATGCACAAATACTATCAAAAAATACTGTGGAAGTCAATGGCTACCATCAACTGTTTTACAGTTGCGTAAGGATAAATTCAAGTTGGTGAATATTGACGAACAGAAAGCAGCTTGATTTGAAAGTCACTACTGTGTGAGTTGTGCTTCAGAAATAATAGACAATCTCAGCCAACAAAGAACATTCTCGGAACCTTCTGGCAAGGTTCATTCTTCAAATAACATTCTTCTAGTAACGTTAATAGAACATTCATTCCAAGTCATTTTTATTTTTAGTAACATTCTCAAAACTTACAATTATACATCACAGAACATTTTTCTGAAACGTTAACATTATTAATATTTTTCTTAAACACTTTAGTGTTTTTAAACAATAATATTTATAGTTTCTGATGGTTCAGAGAACATGCAAAAATAACTTTCTCATAATGTTTTCAAATAAAAAAAAATGGAATGTTAGAACACCTTTTTAGGCATTTAAAAAACCAGACGTTTTGAACATTCAGAGAACATTCAGAATTAATGTTTTCACAACCTCACGGGAAGGAAGGTTAGGAAAAAAAAAAAAAGAAAAAAAAATCAAGAAAAGTTGCATTTAAAATTATATATATAGACGCAGAGAGAGAGAGAGAGAGAGAGAGATTTTTTTGTTTTTTTTATTTTTTTGCTAAAATCTTAACTCAAATCTTTATAGAGAGAGAGAGAAAGAGAGAGAGATTTGTGTTAAGATTTATGGATATATATTTTGTGTGTGTGTGTGTGTGTGTGTGTGTGTGTGTATATATATATATATATATATATATAAAACATTAAAAAAATAAATTATATCTAGATTATTATACTTATTGTATTATTATACTTAATATTTAAAGTACTTAATATTTACATTACTTTTAACTAGATTTTAACATTTTTAGAGAGGTCCTTGTAAAACTCAATACCAAGGTGTTTCAGGTTGTCACTAGAACAAGCGATTGCAAGGTATTTTAGTTAAAAGTCTCTCTATATGCTCTTGGCCGCTCTTTCAATGTAAGTCTTGCATGCAAATGCATTGTCAAGACTCCAGATAATATGCACATGCATCTAAATAATTAATAATGTAATGTATTTTTGCAGTACAAAGTACTGTAACTTTTGGCAGATGGCTTCACCGTAAGCGCCACTGACCTTCAGTTTTGCGCTCTTTTAAAGCGAATAACTCCTGACTGTTGTCCAGGTGATATTGCCAGGAACGTTGCAGAATCTTGCATCATGCTCACAGTAGAAAGGCAGACTAAATTGCAAAGTTACTCTTCCTCAGAATTTCTGCAGAGAAATCCCTGTTTAAATGACAGAGTCAGTTCGCAGGGTAATTGATTAAAATGATATGAGGATTGCATTAATAGGAAAAGATTAATGTTCCAAAACCTAGTGAGTGTCCTACATAGGTAGCATTTTAAGTTATCATAGTAGGTGTGTCCCTTTGATGCCTAAATTCCTTCAAAAGGACAGCAATCCCACAATACATCTGAAATGGCAAACGAATTACACATTAATTACTATTATTATTATTATTATTATTATTACTATTATTATTATTATTATTATTATTATTTACAGTGTCTACTTAATAATAATAGTTATTATTGTTGTTGTTGTTGTTATTGTTATATTAAATAATGATAATTTTTATCATATTAATTATTATATTAAAACATAACATTTTAGTCATGAGTTTAGTCATGAAGTTTGTAATACTTTTTGCATAAAAGCATTACAGTGAATTGATTAAATTGCTTGATTCATGAAAAATAACCACATATTCAATGTCTATTTAATAATAATAACTATTAATGACTATTAACATATAATAATAATAATAATAATAATAATAATAATAATAATATATATATATATATATATATATATATATATATATATATATATATATATATGTATTATATACAATAGTAATACCCATTCTCTCAAGAAAGAAACTCATAATCCAACTATAGATAGGTTTTAAAAGCTGCCAGGGCAGAGCATATCTGCAAACTAATAGAAAATAACCAAAACAATCCAAGGTTTTTATTTAGCACAGTGGCTAGATTAACAAATAACCAGACGCCGCCCAATCTAAATATTCCCTCGCAGTTTAATAGTAATGACTTTATGAATTTCTTCACTGATAAAATAGATAACATCAGAAATACAATAACAAATGTAGATTCTACAGCGTCTAGTACTTCAGCTTCATTCATCGCACCCAAAGAAAAACTGCAGTGCTTTACAACTATAGGACAGGAAGAGCTAAATAAACTTATCACTGCATCTAAACCAACAACATGCCTATTAGATCCTGTACCCACTAAATTACTGAAAGAGTTGTTACCTGTAGCAGAAGAACCGCTTCTCAGTATTATTAACTCGTCGTTATTTTTAGGTCATGTCCCAACACCATTCAAGCTGGCGGTTATTAAGCCTCTTATTAAGAAACCACAACTAGATCCTAGAGAACTGGCAAATTGCAGACCCATCTTCTGTTTATGTCTAAAATTTTTGAAAAAGTTGTGTCTGCTCAATTGTGCTCCTTTTTGCAAAAAAAAAAAAAAAAATGTCTCTATGAAGAATTTCAGTCAGGTTTCAGGCCCCACCATAGCACAGAAACCGCACTTGTTAAAATTACAAATGACTTGCTTCTTGCGTCAGACCAAGGCTGCATCTCATTGCTAGTTTTACTTGATCTTAGTGCTGCGTTCGACACTATAGATCATGACATACTCATAGATCAATTACAAAACTATACGGGTATTCAAGGGCAGGCTTTAAGATGGTTTAGATCCTACCTGTCTGATCACTACCACTTTGTTTATTTAAACAGGGATTAGTTTCCACTGTTATGCTGATGATACTCATCTATATATCTCAACAAGACCAGATGAAACTTCTAAATTATCTAAGCCAACAGAGTGTGTTAAAAATTTAAAAGATTGGATGACCAATAATTTTATTAAATTCAGATAAAACAGAGATATTACTTATTGGACCAAAAAACAGTACACATGATCTCTTGGATTATAATTTGCAACTAGACGGATGTACTGTTACTTCCTCTACAGTCAAAAATCTGGGTGTTATATTAGACAGCAACTTGTCTTTTGAAAATAATATTTCCCATGTTACAAAAACAGCATTCTTCCATCTTAGAAGCATTGCCAAGCTACGAAACATGTTACCTGTTTCTGATGCAGAAAAGCTAGTTCATGCATTCATGACCTCTAGACTGGACTATTGTAATGCACTGCTAGCTGGTTGTCCTGCATCTTCAATAAACAAGCTACAGGTAGTCCAAAATACAGCGGCTAGAGTCCTTACCAGGTCAAGAAAATATGATCATATTACCCCAATTCTACAGTCTCTGCACTGGCTACCTATTAAGTTTCGTATTAGTTACAAAATATTATTACTTACCTATAAGGCCCTTAATGGTTTAGCTCCTGTGTACCTAACTAGTCTTCTACCACGCTACAATCCATCACGCTCCCTAAGGTCACAAAACTCTGGACTTTTGGTAGTACCTAGGATAGCAAAGTCAACTAAAGGAGGTAGAGCCTTTTCACATTTGGCTCCCAAACTCTGGAATAGCCTTCCTGATAACGTTCGGGGTTCAGACACACTCTCTTTGTTTAAATCTAGATTAAAGACACATCTCTTTAGCCAAGCATTCACATAATGCATCTCATAATCTTGTACTGCAGTTATATCTGACCAAACACACATTATTGTTCTTTAGCTTGGGTTGAACAAATCAATTTTGCTTGGTTGGAACAGCAGCTACGCTAATTATGTCTCTATTTGTTTCTCTGTTTCTGCCATGGGATTAACATCCCATGGTAACTAGGATTTACACAAGCTTCAGTCTGGATCCAACCCTTAAATGATCTGAGATGACCAAACATATAAATATATATATATATATATATATATATATATATATATATATATATATATATATATATATATATATATATATATATATATAGTAGAAACTTAATTTCCTGTAAAGCTGCTTTGGAATGATTTGTATTGTGAAAAGCGCTATATAATTAAACTTGAATTGAATTGAATATATTATATATAACATAATAACATATTTATTATTATTATTATTATTATTATTATTATTATTATTATTATTATTTTATTGTACCATAATATTTCTATTCAGTTCTTTGATTCATTCAAATAAATGATTCACTGATCATATACAGTACATGATTCACCCAATCATTTAAACCCCTGCTTCTTCTGTTGTTCTTCAGCAGAATGTTTTCTACTTCTATTAGTGATATTTTTTCTAAATTAATATTTCATTTTCTTGTTTTTGTGGCATATTTATTTTCATAAATAATTCTGACAGAACCTACAGTTTCAAAGTCGCTTCGCCAACTCTTGTACCACACATATCTTGATTTCTGATATATTTTGAATAAATTGTGCAACGATTCAAATAAAACAAATATTATTATTATGTCCTTCTTGTCAGAGAGATTCTCAGAGTCACTTCCTCCGATGGCACATTTCCAATCATGCCGTTTAACATTTGCAATCTCCTTTAATTCGCCAGTCGTCTGCCCCCATTAAGCACTTTAATTGGCTCCAGTATGCGACCAGATCAATCACAGGCCTCACTAAAATCAGAACACACCTAATCACCTGGTACGAATTATTAAGCAGGCGGCAAACGCGTTTGATTGAAAATTTAAGTGAGACTTCAAGGGACATAAAGACGCAATACAGAGCAGATGAGTCCGCTGAACAGAGACGGTAAAGCCATTTAACTTTTGTGGTGGAGACATTGTCAAGATGAAAGCACTTACATGAAGAGATCAATTTGGATGGTCCTCATTATTCCCTCAGTCAAATGAATAAAACATCTAATGCAGAAATTAGTGGCAGATTTTTTTGAGGTGATCTGTTCATGATCAAATCTAGCATGC